>RSEF01000001.1:118232600-118267266 GCA_003993805.1 Himantopus leucocephalus | reverse complement strand
AAAAAAAAAACAAACAACAAAAAAACAAACACCCAAACAACAAAACAAAACAAACAAACAAAAATCCAATGTCCCCAACCCACCGACAACTCCCCTCCACTGTAGGTATTTTTTTCCATTTACAAATATATCTAGATTTAGCTGGTGTGTTTCTTGGACTCTTGGCTGGAGTTGGCACATTTAGGTTTGCATTTGTGTGTTTCTGTGGGAAGAAAGGGAGAGGGAGTGCTGGGGGAATGGAAGAGACAATGACAGTAATAAGGGAAAGAGGTTTGGAGTTTGCTGTTGGTAATAGCAAATAAATTGGTAATAAATTCTTGGAATATTTTAAGCTAACAGTGGGGAGAAATTGACAGTACTGTCCTAATTTATTTTACCATCAAGACGTTTTCTTGCTTCAGTAGTTCATAGACAATTTTAATAGCGTATTGACTTAAATGCTGTGGTCTTGGCTTACCTTTAAGGGAACAAAAGGGGAAAAAAATATTTCCATGTATTTGATTCCTGTATTTCTTCCCCTGCATGCCTGCATACTGCCATGCCAAATATTTGTAACACTTGCTGGGGGAAAACACTTTTTATAATTAATATATTGTGACATCAAGTGAAGTATTTATCCAAATGAGATGATCGTTACACTGCTAAAAGTGATGGTGGAATCTGCAGGACTAAATTATTCTTTGCTGCTGTCTTAGCTTCTGACAGACCCCCCATGCCCCCCAGCCAGTGCCAAACCTGCAGACCAGCTACTGTAGGAATAGGTGATGAGCTACTGGATGCTTGTTGCTGGAAGCTACACAGTACTATAACTGGATTATAGTACTCTTTTAGCCATAAGAAATTCATAGTTCCAAATCTACTTTTTGCTTTGGATTCAGTGTGCGTGTGCCCAGGGTGCTGCCGTCAAAGATAGTTTTGAAAGTTTTTTTTATCGAAAAAGACCCAGTGCTCTTACCTCTGGCAGACTTTTTTTTTATCGGTGTACCTGCTTTCGGGTATTGCCAGCCTTTCTGGGTCAAGACAACGGAAACGAGTGTGTTTCTGTCAGTACCACAGAACAGGTATTTCCACACTGCTGTTCTTGTCCTAATAGGCTTGTGCACTCTTGGTAGGGTACGGCACACAAAAGGTTTTGGAAATGGAGAGAAAATTTACTGGTTCCTTTCAGGACCCTGAATGATTTAAAGGAAAAGCAAAATTAGGTAAGTTTAGGAAATCCTCAGAAGGTAGGACTTCAGTTTTCTGTGTGCTTCTGAAAAGGTGATCCTTCTAAGTCAGCACATGCATAGATAACTGATAGCGATCATTAATTTGTAGAAATCTGTCTTCGGTATGTTGAATATACGGATTATTATTTTTAATACTAATTGAAATCCAGGAACATACTAACTTCTGTGAGTTGATGTCCTTTAACTACTATTAGATCATGAAGTGTTTGGGCATTGCACTGTCAGCTGATGCAGTGAAATTAGGAATGCATCTAAAACAGTACTGTTGAAATTTCAACATGACCAAAAGAAATGTAAATATATCAACTAACAAAATACATGAGTTCTTCTTTTTTTATTACTTGAATATAAACTTCTACTGTGTTTTGTTGGTTGATATAAATTCAATAAAACTATTCCCAGTGATTTGTAATGCTCACTTTTATTTGCATTGTTTATTATTAAAAAAAATTAAACTTTCCATGCAAATATTTTTTCTATTATTAATAGCAATAAGTATTGCATAAAAACTGGGGAAAAGTCTTTTTTTTTTCCTCCTTTTATGAAACTTCATGTAGTAAGGTCACAGTATCTTAAAATAGTGAGTTACTTAACTTTTAACATTTACAGCAGTTTTGAAAAATTGATGATCTCATTATTTAAAATATATTTGTGTTAATTTTTAGTAAGTTGCATACATGGAATTCTATGATAAATATTCTGTTTCTGCAAATATTATGACACATTTAATAGAAAGCAGAGATCAGGCAGAAATCTGCACAGATGCACAATGATTCATGTTTATTCACTGGGGTAAAGCTGCAAAGATTACCAGGGCATTCTGTGTGTTTAATACCTAATAAATATTGTGTTTGTGTAATTACTTGCAAAAGAATTTGTAGAGAGTTTAATGATGATCCCTTTAATGTAATTGAGATTAAAATTTTCCCTAAATTAGCACTTGCAACTTACTTGGGTCAGTGGCCAAATTGTAATTACTGTTTAAGATGTCTACAACCCCTGTATTTTGCCTACTCCTTTGCAGACATACCAGAAAACAAGGTCCCTGCCCAGTAAATCCTCGCAGTTGTGTGTGTTCTTATAATTTAATTGTATAGATTCGGCTGAAAATAATGGAAATGCTCATGTTACAATAAGTGGAAGATAAATTTGGCTTACTTAAGTGACAGTGTAGTTTTGAATCCTGTTAGAGTATGCACTACTTGTGGTAGAGGAAACTTTAAGCCAAAGTGGATTCATCCATTGTTAAGGTTTTCATGTGAGCATTAAATTTCTCAGGTCTTTAAAGGAAGATGCTTGTCAATTGCAACATATGAAAAAAGAAAATAAAATGAAAGTGTACTTTTAGGTGAGATATGCCCAACTTCAAGTTGATTGCAATAGGATGACCTATTTTTCTTGCCTGTGTAGGGAGCAACCAGCAGAGGCAGCAGTTTATGTGGCTGAGGTCAGAAATTCAGCTGTGGATTGCTCAAGGCTGGTGCTGAGGCTGTGGTGCCCATTTCCCTGTCCTGGCTGGGGTAGCTGTGCCAGCCCAGCTGTGGTCTGAACTTTACAGAGCTCTGGAGACGGCTGGCTGGGCTTGGTTCTCCAGGACTGGGATGGTAGCAGGGTCCTTGCCCATCTGTGGAGGTGTGTGCTGCCAGCAGGGCTGTTCCTGTTGTGTTAGGGTGCTGCAGGAGGAGGTGAGCAGAATGCACAGCAACAGGGAAGAGGAAAGAGCATCTTCACAGGGACCCTGTAGAAAGGTGCCTGCACCCCATCTGCAGGGAAGAGGGGCAGAGGGAGGCTGCTTGACTGAGCCGCAAACGGGGACTGACATCACGACAAAGGCTGGAGGCTCATGGCTTCCAGCAGTGAGAGGGTTGACTTGGTCTGCCTCCCGCAGATCAGGACCTGAAGAACAGGTTTGGTGCCCTAGTGGCAAGCAAGGGGCCGGGACCTCCCTCTGGGGAAGTATCACAGGTACTGAGTCTGAACATCATGCCCACCAGGAGAGGAAGTGCCAAGGGATCCTGGTGGGAGACTCTCTGCTGCAGGGACAGGGTCCCCATCTGCTGACTTGACCTCCTGTCCAGGGAGGCTTGCTGATGGCTCAGAGCTGGAATGTCACGGAGGCTGCCAAGGATCATCTGGCCTTTGGACAGTTTCTCCTACTTCTCTTCCATGTGGGCATCTGCAACATCACCAGGGAGGCCTGGAGAGTGTATCAACAGCCGCTGTCATGCATCCCTCACCTCCAGAAAAGGCCAAAAGGACCATCTGGGGAACTACTGACCTCAATTCAATCTCTGGTGAAATCACTGATTAGAAATTTTGGGCCCATAAAGGCAGTGGCTGGGAATGAATTTTTCAAGGGTAAATCATGTCTGACCAGCCTGGTTGTCTTCTATAATAAAATAAATGAATTTGGTGATGAGGAAGAAGCAGTGTATGTCACTTACCTCAACTTTAGCAAAGCTTTCCCCAGTGTCTCCCACAATGTTCCTGTGTCCAAGTTAAGCTATTCCAGTCTGAGTGGATGGACAATTAGATGAGTAAAATACTGATTGGATGGATTTAGTCAGAAGGAATGGATCAGCAGAAACATTAGGAAGTTCAGCGAGGACAAATGCTAAGCCTTGCACGTAGGAAGAAGTACTCCCTGCAACATAACAAGCTGGGGAGTAGCTCGACAGAAAAGGACCTGCTTCCTGGTGGAAGCAAGCTAAGTGTGAGCCAGCAGCCTGCCCTGGCAGCAGAGATGGGCAACGGTATCCCCAGCTATATTTAAAGGAGCACAGCTGGTGGATTGAAGAAGCAGAGATGGAAGATTGAAGAGAGATCCTTCCTCTACTCTACTGAGACTCCTAGAGAACTTTCTTTCAATGGACAGTAACAGTGCTTACAGAAAAGAAGTTCTAAGATAAAATTTCAGAACAGGAATGTGCAATAGATGGATTTTTTCATTATTATTAATACTAAAAAAAAAAAGAGAGATAATATCATATACTTGAGTATACTTGGGGTACCATCTGCTGTGACACCTGAAACTTCTAAAGACATAATTATTTTTTCTATTAGAAGTATTTTGCTTCTAATTTTCTGTTCTTTAATGAAATCTAAGTACTGAGACTCTGGATATTTTTTTTTTTTAGGGCTTTCCATATAATGTAATTTTCAGGTAACCTCTATTCAAACTTCAGAAGCAGGAAGGAACAATAGTAGCTTTGGAGTTATGGTTTTAACTAAGGTTGGTTGTTGTTTTTTTTTAATTCCAATTCTTTTTGCTGCACAGATACTATGGTGGTAGTTCAATATATCTCTTCCTTACCTCCTGCTTAAGATTTTCATACTCAAAAAAAACCCCCAACCAAACACTTCTGGGAGTTATAGTAACGGAAGCTCTGTAACTAAGCATTTTTCTACTTGCTGCAGCACTTATTTTGATATATAGAGGAGAAAAAAAAGCAACTTTGTACTTTCCTAATTTATTCAGTTTTCTTCATAAAATTAAACTTTTAAATTCACACTTCTATTAAGTGGAATATTGATAATGAAGCATGCACTAGTATTGGGGGGGTTGAACAAAGTATTCTTACTCTGATATCATCTCTTATGTTAACTTGGAGGTGGCTATTGATTAGCTCTGACTTCTGAAAAATGTCTGGCCAAAATGCTCAGTTGTTCTTAAACTTTGATTTGAACAATGAGTGTTCTGATATTGTGTTTTTACAAGTAATGTTGTTCAGATACTCCTAACTTTTATAATCCATGGGAATTCATATTAAATTAACTAAATTTGGATAGATGCAAGTTACAATTGCTGCGACATTAGAAAACATTTTAAAACAATCTGTTAGCATGTAGGACTTCTCTTTTCATTTGCTAAGAACCAGAGAAGTGCACAGTGAGATTTAAAAACTATAGCTCTCTAGAGACAACCTTCTGTGAGTGGCCTGACTTGTCCCTTTATTTAAATTAAATTCTGCTTTTTGAGAAGCTAGTGGAAATGCCTTTTTTAGCCAATGTATTTGTAGGCATATTGTACACAATAACAGCTTTTTAGTCCGTATTTATAACACTGAGCGTGTTTCAGCTTTCCACAGCAATTATAGCAAGTACATGACAATCATTGGGGAATTTAAGAACGGGGTGTTTGTAGTCAAACAAAGTAGTATAATTTGGATACAGAATAAATTCTAGCAACACAATTGTATTAGCATGGTTTTTTTGTAAACTGCGTTTTTGAGGTTTGGGGTTTTTTTAAGTGGTACACATAGTTATGAAAGTTAACTATGAGAATAGGGCTTTTAGCATGGAGTGCTAACTAATTCTTAGGGGATGTTTGTTATAATTGTTATCTCAATAAGAAGAAAAATCATATTAGTCTACTAATATCACTCCAAAAGCATGATACAGAATAAAAATCAATTATTATAATTTAGAAGCAGAAAAGCATATTAAAATGGATGTATCTTTGTACCAGTTGTGTGTTGCAATACACTCAAGTTTAAATCATTACAGGTGAAAGGCTTTTATACATTGTAAGATTATTAAAATATGCTCAAAATACTGCAGTGGAGAAATACCCCCAGAACTGTAATGCTGAGAACTTTTACTACCTTTGATTTTAAAAACAAAAAACACACACACAAAAAAAAGCCAACAGCCCCCCAAACAGTAACAACCAACCAAAACACCACACCACTTATTTGTGCACCTGCCAGTCATAGATGACATATGCGATTTTGTATTGTCACATCTTCAACTTCAACATATCTGTGAAGTTTTTTTTACAGGAATCTTTTATTTTTCCCAAAATATGACTCGCTACTATGAATTTTAAGCCTTATTATACAGTAATTGACCAGCCTGGTATCTTGTGAAATTGTCCATGAAATACTTAAGACTTCTTTTTTACCTCTTTCCTTTACTTTCCAGAATCTGCCTTATTCTGAGGGCCAAGCAAAAATGCTGCATTGAGTCTCAATGTCTCAGGAGAGTCAGGAGGAGCAAAGCACACCCATGCAGTATGATGAAAAAGGCTCAGCCATACCCGCAGCTGCCAAACAGATGAGCAGTTTCTAACGGAGCTAAGATTCACAATGAAATCTGGGCCCAGAACTAATCAGATCTAATTAAGACAGACACGTTATGGTCCAGTACTGTTGACAGGGTCAGGGTTCCTGTAGCTCTAAATGAAGCATGTTATAATTATGATCTAATTGAAAAGCTGGGAGTGATACAGAACCTGTGCACTGCAGGGTCTGAAAGAAAAGTTGCTTTTCAGGTCCTGTTGTGTACCTTATTAGATTGTTAATGCTCAATTAGACAGCTGTGCATTTAAAGAAAAACAGTCCATGTGACGGTTGCACATGGTTCAAAGAAAACATATATGAATTTTCAGTATCTCTTTGGATTTGATTCATGGAGATCTAAATATACAGAAATAAGCCTTTTTTTGTTTGATGTTTGCTTTTCTCATCACAGCTTATCTTGATATACAGCAAGGCAAAGGGCTCTTAGATTAGTGTATCATGATGCAAAAATACAGTGGAGGCTTTTCAAAGTGCAGTATGTGCATGCATCAATCTGCAGTATGATATATGAGATTTGGAGCCTGTGTTTTCTCGCTCTCATCTGTCACTATCAAGCAATCAAAGTGCTGTAGAGTGGCTTTTTCATTCTAGAAACCATAGTGCCTTCATTTCTGTTCTAAATATGACCTGACATATGGTCTTATAAATTATCATGTTTTACCACGGATTGTGTCATGCACAGTTCCGACTTCCCTTTTTTCTAGTGCACAATTTATGGATTTGAATTCATTCATTTCTTTTTATAAGACCATGTCTGCAATTAAAAGCTTTATTAGAAAACAGGAGTTCTTATTCCACCTTGAAAAGTCATTCACACATATATTAAGCACGTAGAAAATTGCTGCCATTGTGAAGTAGAGATTTCTGCCTTCATCCAGTGTGTTCTTGCATCTAACATGCACTTGGATGCACGAATAAGAGAGAGACTTAGCCTAAATCTGCACTGCTTAGCATGTGTTAGAGATGATCACTGATTTATTTTTTTTATTCTACAGGGAACTATAATATCACAAAATATTTTTGTTCTACATCTTCAAGATGTTTTTCAAAAACATTCGCAAAGAGTTCTTATTCTGCTTTTTGCCCAGATCGAATTTGAAAAGCCTGTGTAAACTCTGTGAATCCTTTTCATTCTGCAAAGCAATGTGGCCGTAGCACGTGTGCGGTAGATTAGCCTTGGCCAACAGCCGAACGCCCACCCAGCTGCTCACCCGCTCCCCCTCCTGAGTGGGACAGGGAGGAAATAGGACGAGAAAGGTTGTGTGTCAAGATGGGCAGGAAGATGGCTTACCAGTTATAGTCACAGGCAAAATAGACTTGACTGGGGGGAAATAAATTAAACGTATTGCTAATTAAAAATATCAGATGTCGAGAAACAAAGACGAAAGCGAAAACAGCTTCCCTTTGTGCTGCCCTTTCTTCCCAGGCTCAACATCGCTCCTTCACCCCCAACTTCTCTGCCCTGAGCAGAGGGAGTGAGTTGTGGGGAGGGAACATTCAGGACGTAGCCATTTCTCTCTGACGCTTCTTTCCCTCTCAACGGTTTTGTCCTGCACCAGCGTGGGCTTTCCACAGCCCACAGGGAACCTCTGCACCATGAAGCACCTCCTCCGTCACTGATCTCCTGTCTCTTGCACTTTCCCCGTCAACCCTGGCTGCATTTTGCCCTTTCTGATTGCCTTTTTTGCCGCCATGGTGGCTGTGAGGCTCAGCCGTGCCCTGCGGTGGGTCGGTTGGAGCCGGCTGTGTCTGGCTCAGGGCAGCCCTGGCTGCTCCACACAGGGGCTGCCCGGCAGCCCCCTGACAGCCCCTGGGCACCCCCACCCTGTACACACTTTAAAAAGGAACACAAGATGCTCTGACTTGCTCTTCTAGTAGTAGCCAACTCAATACAGAGTTGTACAAACTTCGTGTCAGTTAATGGCGGGTTTGTGAAACCGTCTGTGGCTGGACGCTTTTTCTCAGGTTGCTGGGAAGGACTTTATGGGTTCCTTTGTGCGTACCCCACATCTGTCCACTGGCTTGTGCCTCCCTCAGGTAATCAGCATAGTCAACTATATGGCCACCTAAGTGGCAAAACAAGAAAAGCATTTGCTACCTTACTAAAAGCTGGGGCTGCTTCTGCCTTCTACTTGTTTCGAGTGAACAGGGTAAGGCTTTGATCTCCTGCCAGGAGGCTCGCTCTTCCTTATCTTCTGAGGGATGCCTCACTCAGGGGGGATTAGCCAGCCTGCAAGACGGCAAATAATTATGTCAAACTGCTCTTGTGCTGATTTAGCAATAGCCATGGCTGCCTGGGAAAAAAAACAGAACAACAACAAAAGCCCACCCAAGAAACAAACAAAAAAAAAACCAACCCCAAACCCAGCACTGCACACAACTGCATCGATACCATTCATCTTTCTGGAGGCTTTGGTTTGAGTTTCAAGATCTTGAATGCTTGAGGAGAGTTGAGTGTGTGGCCAGAGAAAACGAGCTTGTGGACATTTATAGTTCTGGCTGCCTGTCTGTCATAGCAGGGCCATCCCCACCCCTTGCCAGACAGCAGGAGTCAGAGCAAGCTAAAAAGCAAGAGGGAGTTGCGCTAGGAAGGGCAGCTGTTTGGGTTTAGTCAATAAACCCGTTGCTGCAATTTGCCTGGGATGTGCAAGTGGCTCCTGTCAGCTCCACAGCGGCTACAGGAGGCCGGCAAAGGCAATCTGAGCAAGGCTAGGTGGCTTTTCACATAGCTCCTTCCAAGTAGGAGCTATGTCCAGACCTTCAGGACCGGTGCTTGTTTCCATCTGCTTAACGCTCTGTGAGGTCTTTGTGCCAGTCTTGTGTATGTCTTGTCTTTTTTTATTTATTTTTTTTTTTTAAATCTCTTTCAAGCAATCACAGTGAAGGCACTACAAGCCAAGTCTTTTTGAGTAAAGCCTGTTTGGGTTTTTTCAGCAGGTATGAAAAGGATCCCTGACAGTTATTATCCCTTTGGGTGACCCTTTGTGCTGATGCCTCAAGATAAACTGTAAATAAATATATTAGAAGTAAGGCTGCACCTTCTGTTCTACAGTTGTTGCCAAACAATGCTCAATGATTTTTATTCTCAGAAAAGATCTCCAAGAATTTATTCTTTCCCTCTCCTGTCCCAAAATTATAAATGTCATGCAGTGATCAGGTGCATTTTGTGACTTAACTATTCCACAAGTACATGGAGAAGGGAACAGATAATGATGGAAGTCAGGGCTGTACAGCAACTAATGGAAAAGGATGTCTTTTAATTGAGAACTCTTATTTCTAGAAAAAAATAGGATTTTTCACAGGAATATATTTGTAAAGTCAACATTCCTTTTGAAAGTACAATGAAAAATACACAGGCAGATGTTTTCATGTTCTATTTAAACAATCTCTTATAGAGATCTGCATAACCACTTAACTGCGTATTTTACTTAGTATCATAAAGAACATCTTAATTTTTTGTAATACATATTTGTTCAGACAATATTATTCTACAGAATTACAGAAATGAAGCTCTCGCCTCCTTTGCACCTCTCCAACTTCCAAAATATTCTGAATTTTATGCACAAAAATTTCAAAAGGATACATTTAATGTGATTTAAAACCATATTTTCTCTAACCCTTATTTTCTACAGAACTTAGTTAATAATTTTAGAATGCTACCCTATGAATTGCTGCTATTTCCAAACCCTTCTGTAAAGACAGGAGAGGTTAGGAAAGAGGTTAGATAAAGATACAAGAGTTTAAGAAGATATTCTTTGATTCTTCAGCTGAATAGGTTTTAAGAGATTTTGCCAGTCATATATCTTCCTAAAATTAGTTCTTTTTGGTATCCTCTGCGAATCAAGTTTCACTGCTCACTTGGAGAAAAAAACCCTGGATTTTATTTTCAGTGTGGGGGTTTTTTGTGTGTGTGCAATGTTTTCTTCATTTTTTTCTTTTTAACAAGAAATTCATATTATGAACATATTTCTTTGTGAGTACACCTACACAGATTAAGGCTGTTATGAAACTGACCCTTCCTATTGACACAAAGGTCTGGTCTATCTATCACCTACAGTAATTCCTAATTATTCGGAATGTGTCATGTGTCAAGTGCTGATAAACTTCAACATTAAATTCTTTTCCACATGAGTTACCATCAATATTTCATGTGGGCTGGCAGGACATAACATTTGCTATTCTGTTTTTCTTCCACTGCACTTTGTTTTGCCTCAGCGAATTACAGTGGAAAAAAAGTGAAGGACTTCGGCTGATACGTCAGACTTCTGAATGTTGGTTCTTCACTGGTGTGTTGTCTTTTTTAGGGGGTGGGTTTGGGCTTTTTTTTTTGCTTTTTTGATCGTGTTTGGTTTATTTAGCTAGGACTCTGTTCACGTATGGGCTCTATTCCCAGTGTGTCCTGAGCATCTCCTCTCTATTGAGGACACCCATGCTAAAAAGAATCACTCTGACAGTAAGACAGCATGCACAATACTTGATATTATCTCTGTGGCTGTAGAGGGGCTACAAGTTTAATGTCTGTTTGAAAGGGAAATGTTCTGAGGAATGCTGAATAACACTGTACGCAAAAACTACAGATCAGTTTAAGGATATATGCTGTGTTTATTTCCCTCACAGATCAGTGCCTGGAATGTTGTTAGACGTGCAAGCAGTTATGTTGTTCAGCGTTCTTAGTCCATAGGAGAAGTGTGTTGGTTTTGGTCAAAACTTAAGACTTCTAGAAGCTAATGGAACAATGGATGGTTCTAACATATTCCACCTTGAAGTTTCTTTCACCAGGGCTTGGTTTCTGTGAAAATGGCATTATTGGTCTTTCAGACCAGGGTCATCCTCGCCCTCTCCCTGTATGTTCCAGACTACTTTAAGTTGGATCCAAGTGGCCCTCATTATGGGGGTACGGTAGAAACAAGAGAAACTATTCTGCTTCCCTGGAAGCAACTGGATTACAACCACATCATAAATATCGTGAATTACAGTAGACATGTAGGATGATAGGTCAGGACAAAGTAGAAATATTGATGGGTTTGTTATATACATGCATCTTTCTGTTTGTTTTTGCTCCAGGAAACACTCCTAAGATGTGAAAAATACAGGGAAAAGTATGGTTAATGATATTTCCTTCCAAGTCAACTCTCAAGTGAAGATTAGTATAGATTCATAAAATAAGAAATGGAAGAAAAAAAGAGGAGGAGGCACTTTCCATCTTTCTTGAAGGAAAAGGGGGATATTGAACTTTGGTTGCGCTATTAGATGCTAGTGTGGCTTCCCAGGGGCTTGAGGAAGACACATCTTGGGGAAATAAGTGTTCTCTAAGCAGAGAGAAGAGAAAGGAGAATAATGTGTCATAAAGGCATGTGCTCCACCACCATGGCAGCCTATCTCATCTTAAAAAACAAAACATCCCTTACACAAAAGGGTCTTGCATAAAAGCTATTACGTTATCTTTTAAAGCAAAGCAGTATACTGAAGACTTGAAGTGTCTTGTCTAAACTGAAGAAATTAAATTATTTGAAAATTAGTTGAAAAAATAATCTACCTTCTCAGTACTAACCCTAGTCTTAACTACTCACCACCCCCCCAAGGAAAAAAAAAAATCATAGTCCCAAGGTATATTGGTTAAAAAAAAACCAACAAACCAACAACAAAACAAAACCAACAAAAAAACCCCCAAACAAATCAGTCATGTTCCTAGTAACTAACATTCCTTGTCACAGATGGAGAACTGTTCACAGTTTGAAGGCGAAAATGTTCAATGTTCAACTACCTTAAATAATAATCTCTGAAAGCAAGCACAATGGAAGTGCACATACCTGTCAATTTATAATTAAAAAATGCTTGAGTAGTCTAATCGCTAATATTTGTGTATATATGTTTTAAATTTTTATCAGTGTTTTGATCTCAGAATTTGCCCTCAATAATTAATAAAAAAAGCAAGCATACACTATTAACTTACTTTTCGGGAGAGTTACAGAAAATATGTCCTGTAGAGTGTAAGTGGGGAAAAAAGAGAGAGAGAGGGGAGCACTTTGTACTGTTGCAGTGTAGTATTACCCAGATAAGGGTGTCACAGTACCTGTTGTACAAGAAGAAGTATTTAAGGTAATTTCTTTATTTTGGCCAGAATGTTTGGGGGAGGGGGTGTGATGGCGGATTTTGTTTGGTGGGATTTTTTTTTTCCCCTTTTCTGATTCTATGGTCGGTTCAGCATCTTGATTGTTGCAAAGGTGCCTTCAGCTCTGTTAATTTGCAGTCCAGAAATCTGTAACCAGTTTCTGAGCACAAATGCCTTATGATGGCAAGGCTTGCTTTCTCTTGTTCTGTTCAGTTTGCTAATCCCTTCTTCTGTTTAGGTAGTTCAGTAGTTCAAATAAAGCTAGAAAAACTGCATGCTGATGGTCTGTTTGACTTTTCCCTAGTGCATCCAGCAACAGGATTTGTTTGCGTGAATATACTTGTAATGATGTGGATCCACTGGCCGTGAAATAGATGGAGCTTGATATTCCCGTTTCTGATCTGGGTTTGACAAGCATGTTATCAACTCCATGGGCTTAAAATTTTAACGCCTCGTTGTCCTCCTCTTAAAAATAACTGTTTCCCTCATCCACCCGTTCTGGAAACAACAAGAATAAATAGTGACAGAATTCTGCAGTGCGATTGTTTCTATTGTGCATCGTGCAACAGTTGATGAAGTGGTGGAATATTTTGCATAAAACTTGATTTCTTGAGCATTGTCTCTGGAGAAAACAAAGTGCTAAGACACAGAAAAACAAATGGGGTTTTTACTCCTCAGATTTATAGCTATTGAGTTGTTGATGAGCAAAAGCTTGGACTCATGCTTCCTTAATGAAGAGGTCTAGCATAAGCAATAATTGCTGTACTTTTGGACTAGTTGCTGAAGGGACAATTATTATACTACTTACCAAAAAAGTAGATAAGTATCCTCTTAACAGGTAATATATGTATAAAGTGTCTGTCTTTGCTGCTGCCTTGAATGCTTCATCAATGAGAGGATGCCATGTGTGACAGTCAAAGACAAAATGTATTCTCTCAAAATCAGTGATAACACAAAAGCTCAAAATGAAGCTTCCGGAGAGTTCCTCCATGGATAAAAGTAAGGGAGCCATCTTTGCCTGGAAACAGCATTGTGACAGCTGTGAGGTGCTTTGACGTTTGTACAGTTTATATGTAGATAGCAATTTTTATTATTTTTAATTGATGCAGCCAGGAAAAGGAATGAGAACAAATTGTAACCGTGGCTTAAGAAAAATTCTTTCAAGAGTTTTCAAAATGTTGAAACCAA
Source organism: Himantopus leucocephalus (assembly GCA_003993805.1). NCBI lineage: Eukaryota > Metazoa > Chordata > Aves > Charadriiformes > Recurvirostridae > Himantopus > Himantopus leucocephalus. Next base: position 118,253,656 of record RSEF01000001.1, on the reverse strand, counting down.
AACCCTTTCATACAAGTTTTAGAGACTGGGAAGCTGACTTCATGGAATTTAGAGTGTAATTTCTGGGAAACTGGAAAAAGTACAGTGTGACTAGTGAAACAGCTGATTTTTTTGTTTGTTTGTTTGTATGGGTTTCCTTCCCTCTCCTTTGCTTTGCTGGAAATTCTGAAAGAAAGTATGTAAATATTAAAGTAAGCTACAAATTATTATTATGTATTTCAAAATAACACTATGCTGTGTCCCATCTGAATCTCCAAGGTTTTCATTCTCAGATAACCAAGCAGTTGCGTTGCATCTTGCCACTGCTATGTTTTTGAGAAAAAGTGGGACACTGAGACATTAAATGACAATAGATTCTTCTTCCTTTTAGTTTAGTTTTCTTTCCAGCGTGTACATTCTATTCCTCACTCTTCTCAGTCAGTGCAGGGTTTTTTTTTAAAATAAAAATCCTGATTTCAGTTCTTATTAATAGCTTCTATTGATAGCAGTTTTCATATTTTTCATATTCATATTTTATTTTTTGCTTTAGTCCAAATCCCAGTTCCAGTAAGTCCTATTCCACATTAATTTACCTCTAAACCCTGAAGACTGTAGTAAAGTCTTTAATCTCCTTTAGCACGTGGAGGGGGGAGACAATTGGATTGGCAATCATTAATGAAACATCTGTATAAAGTCTTGTATCTTGCTCCCCTGTCCTTTCTTCAGTCCTTTGATATTTGTAGGTTTTCTTATTTCTTTGCCAAAAGCCATCCTTTCCTCCTTCCCTTTTCAAAGCTATTTGCACGAATGCCACTGCAGATTAGTCAACTAGGTTTTCAAATTATACTATTCAAGAACATATCAGAAATTAAATTCAGGTCACCCTGTGCCTGAAACAGTCTCATCTGAAGAGCTGCAGAAGGTGGAGGTGTTCAGTCAGTCGGTCAGTCTTACATGTATATTTTCTTTTGGGGCTTTTTGAAGCATTATACTTTATCAGCACGTTGTACGAAGATACTGATGCTGATGCCTGCTTTTTGGCTTCGGTGACCATTTCCGTATCAGCCTTTACACACCCCAATAAAGTTCTTGTCTGTCACTTCCAAATTTTAGATGTAAAATCTAAGAGCTTTTTGTGGAGTCCTTTCCTTGAGTTAAACAATCTGCAATTTTCTTAAGTGTAGGTTTTACCTATTCATCTTATGCTGTTTCAAACATGAAGCTGACAAATGAAATGAAAACTTGACAACAAAAACCTGGGGGAGGGGGAAGCATTTTTGCCTTCTTTTTTTTTAAACCCTGAGTTGAGCTTGGTATGTAAAATTCATAAGGAAGTGACTAGTAACAGTATGTTACTGCTTTGTCCCTTGAAATGGCTCTAGCTGTTGATTCTCCATAGTTGCAAACACGTTGATCGTGCCTCTTTCTTCCCCTGACCTTCTGTTACTGCCCCTTTCCAAGCTAGCCTAGCAGAAGACTTAATGTCATTTTATTTTTAAGGCACATCTCTTCATAAAATAAAATAGTACCTTTTTGTTAAGTAACCCTGCCTGTGCTCTGCTACCTCTTGTAACTTGAGCGGCAGAATCTCCAGAGTTGATTATCTACTTAAAGTGCTCATAAGGTAAAACTTAGAGATCCGCCAACTGATGAGATTTTTCACTAGAGCTTCAGAAGTAATAAATCTTGAATGATTAAAGGTCATCAAATATAAAACGTAACCATTGTTGCCTATGCATACCTGGGAAGTATCTCAGCTATGCTCTATATGATCCAGTCGTATTCTGGTCTCAGAGACTACTAGTTATTTCTTTGCTTTGTAACTACACTAAATATTCAGAGGGATTATTCTTCCCATCTACAGGAAAAACTAAAAAATCCTTGAGGAGTCATTTCCAGCCGCCTTGGCTTTGGTCTCATGAATACCAGCCTTGATCAGTGGACAGTGTAACGTTGTGTGGAGTCCCCCATGAGAGTCCAGTATGTTAAAAAAGCAGATTTCAAATGTTTGACCTGTCAGGATGAGCAATCAGAACTAGATAAACTGTAATGGCTTCTAAATTTCGGACAATATGAACTCCTTGACAATTGGATGCCTTGGACATATTTCCTATACCTTGTCTTTTTCTACATAAATTTCATTTTTACTCACGTCCCTCATGCCCCACGACATCATAATATTCCTTCTTCAACTAAAAGCAACCCAATAACTGTAGCAAACTAATTCTTCAAATAATGGCAAGATAGGGACAGATAACCTCCTCCTTTGAGTAGCTGGAGACTCAAGGCTTCATTTTCTAAGACACAATTACACTGTATATGTTTCAGTGTAGCAAGGTGGTAAATAGATCAGTCTGTTCTGAAATAGATTATTTCATTATTTAATTATTTTTTAACTGCTGAGAGAACTGGTACTTTATTTACAAGTGGTGTTCATTTTTCATGTCATTGTTCCCACGGGAATTAACATAAATCAGACGAGCTCAAATGTTCTAATTTCAGTGTGGGACCAGCAGCTGTTTCCCAGAAGTTCAGACATGCAGGACTCAGTAAGTCACTAGTCAGACAGGCAAAGTCTGCTATATCCAGTTTCATGGCATGATATATTCACACTACATATGCCCATTGTGACTATGATAACAAAAGGATTGTACAGGGCTTCCGAGAAATTATGAGTTTAAGTAAACAGTTATGTAATTGTCCCCCTCGCACTCTGTAAATCATAATTGCATAAAAATGCAATCTGTGAGTGACCAGGTCTTTGGAGGTATGTAGTAGTGAACTGGTGTAAACCTGAGTCACTGAGTAGTAGCAAAAGCTAAACCCAGTTTTTTTTCAGCGTTAAGCATGTCTATAGAATCAGTTAAACAAATGCAACATGTGGTTTTCAATCTGTGCTATAACAGAATCGTAGTCTACCAGGTTGGAAGGGACCTCAAGGATCATCTGGTCCAACCTTTCTTGGCACAAGCATGGTCTGGACAAGATGGCCCAGCACCCTGTCCAGCTGAATCTTAAATGCGCCCAATGTTGAGGAATCCACCACTTCTCTGGGAGACTATTCCAATCTATAAAACCAAATTATTAGAGCTGCTGGGAAGAAGTGAAAAACTTCTGCTTTATTCTTCTGGCCTGTGATGGAACTGCTCTCATGGCATAATCCATAGAAAGGAGAAAAGCCTGCTACAGGGGTGTCTTGGGAAGGATGTATAGATTCTTTTTTTGTACCTTCTGGGGACAGATTTTCCTGGCCTGCCTTTTCTCCACATTAAGCTCCGATTCACTGGCCAGCATAGGGAAAGAAAATAAAGGCAAAGGGAGGAAACTTTATTATGTATTTTACCGATCAAAGGTATTGAGGTGATTCGTTTGATTATTTACTGCGTATGTCATGTGGGAGTGTACTGTGTTCTTCAAAATCATGGAGAACAGTAAGCTAAGAAGGATCAGTTGTGCATTGAGTTAAACCTCTCGGTTTGACTCAGTGCCCCGGCCTGGGGATGAAGTCTCCATTCTTATGAAGTCCGTAAGATTTTGTCTCTGATACCGGTAAAACTAGGATTTCTCTCCACCTTTGTGTTACGCTTATGAGAATGGAGAAGGAATAGGTGAGAGAGTGGTAAGCATCTCTGTCTTCCAGTTTCACCATCACTTTGATACAGGTGGGATCAGATCCTAGGTTCATATGTTGTAAAGTGTATTCATTATAGTATTTGTCAAAAAGCTACAGTATTTACCTACTGTAATGTAAGCATCATTTGGTCTTGCATAATGATACTTTTAAATATCCTTAATTAACAACATTTAGGAAAACTCAGTATTAGCTTAATGTAATGCATACACTTACTTGGCACAAAGTATTTTTGTAAAAATCTCTCCTCAGTCTGTTGAGATCACTTTGGTTTATTCATATACTGTTTCACAAAGCACTAGTACAACATGGCTGTTGATATCTGTTTCTTTATTTTGTTTTGTTAAAGACTTCCACTTACAACAGTGAGATTTCTACTGTCGGATATGGAATGTTTTATGGCGATTTGTCAGTGGAAGGGACTGCCAGCTTGAAAGTGGCCATCAAATGGCAGTACTCTATTGAAGGGCAACATTATGGTCCTGATTTACTGATGTGTGGGGTTTTTTTAAAAAAAGAAATACATGTATCTTGAAAACTATGTATCAATTCATCATTTATACATACTATATAATTAATTTAGCTACTTAATGACCTGGTCCTCAATGGCATCCAAGTTATTAGTTTTTTTTTTTTCTTTAAGTATATGCATTACTTGTAGGGAGAAAAATCATTTCCAGACTTACTACTTCAATACTAATTGCAATTTACTGGAGATTTACTACATTAGGCCTGAAGGTTCCATTTGGCTATTTCATTAATATGACTGATCGTTCTTTTACAGAAAGAAAGCATTATCTTACTTTATTTTATTGAATATTTTTCAATAGTCTAGTTGCAGTGGATCTATCTCCTTGAAGTGTATGTTTGTGTAATCATCTCCTTTTTAAAAAAAAAAAAAAAAAATTCCCCTTCTTTCTTACTACTTTTATTTCCTATTCCAAAAGCAAAATGAAGCAGGATGAGATTGATTAATGTAGGAATAAGGAGGTTAGGCAGACTGCACTTCTGTTGACTTTTGACTTTGGCCTAATAGAGATATATTGGGATATTTTAAAATGGCAGGTTGGGTCTAAAGATTAATTTCCTTATACTGTTGCTTAAAGCTCTTCCTCCTCCTGGTCACAGAGCACTAGTATAAAACATTTAGTAAACAGATTTGAATTATGCATTCATGGAAAGCAGAAATTTAAGTAGTTGCTTTCATATGGGAAAAAATATGCTTTAAAGCATATACTGAGATACCCAGTGATAATTATTATATTGCAAACAAAATTAGAACGTGTCATGCTCGGAATGGGAGAAAATATTTAATACCCAGAGTATGTTACCAATCTGTTTAAATAAACAGAACCATGGAGAAATTTCTGTGTGAATAGAGAGATTATTTACTCATGTCTTTCTCTTTAATACATTTAAATGGTTACTAATGATATTTAACAGGTACTTAGTAGTACTGCCTTTGAGAGAATAAAGATGACTTCGTAACAGCAAGAAAGAGAGTCCCTCCTCATTAGGGAGTGCGGTGAGCCTCTCCAGCTTTGTCAGGTAAAACAGACTTGCACTGCTGGAAAAAAAAAGAAATCTCATGATTGAAGCATGAACCGATACAGGGTGTGATCGGGTAGATTTTGAGACCTGGCCCAGGCTATTCGGCACTCGTAGTTGCGAGATTCACTGATCTGTCCCAAATTCTGCGTCTGTGTCAACATGAAGGCCAATGAATGAGGATAGAAAGTACACTATTGTTTCCTATGCATTTGTTTTCCTTGTCAGGGGGAGGAGAGGAGTCAGCAGCCTGTTCTGGGTTTCCTTTATTAATTAAAATACGAGATTAATAACTATGCACCTCAAATTAGTAAAAGGAACTCTTTCTTTTATTCTGAATTGCATCTGTGCATCTTGCTCTCAGGGCCCCTTAGGACTGGGCTTCCTGTCATCGTGTAGCAGGCGGTTCTCACTGCCTGTAGTTTGACGGATGATGTAAAAAAAGTACCAAATATCAGTGCCCCTTTTTTTGACATACACACAAGTGGCGCAGCAATAATTGGTTGAACAGTTATAAGAGTATCTTGCCATGCCTGTGTTTTAAACAGCTGTTTTCCTGCTTGAAACAGGTAAGGGTATCTTCCAAAAAAAAAAAAAAGACAACTGCTGATATGCACTAAAAGTTATAATGTTAATAATATGTGCAACACCAAGTCAGGCAGAAGGTTGAAGGTCGGGCTCTGGGGGCAGCTGTGAAGTTCTAAGGGAGCCGGTTCAATAAAGAAAACCACAGTGCTGGGGGCAGGGGAGATTTATTGCCAGACCAGTGGATTCTGCATCTGCTCTCCTTAGTTTCATATGGATCCAAAATCGGAGTTTTGGATTGCTTATCAGCAGATGACTTACGCTATTGAGGAACAATTCCCATCTGAGCCTGTTCGTTCTGTCTTGCGTAGGTAGATAATTTATCTTTTTGTAAGGCACAGATGTAGAAAGCACTGCGGGACTGGATATTGTCAGCCTGGATAGTGTGCCCTTGCACCAGAAATGTGCTAAGTTGCTGAGCGTGTACTGGGGAATAACTCCTGATGTAGCTGTAGCTGCTTGAGGGAAGGAAGTTAATGCCACTAAGAAGCTTTCTGCATGTGTCATCCATCTGCCCTAGCAGCTACTGAGGAAAGAAGGAAGACCTGCTTCCCTCTTCTCTTACTAGCAATGCCATCTAAATAGTACGCAACTGAGCACCATTTATGTAGTTTTGGGGCTCCTGGCGTATTCAGGAGGTACCTCCTTGCTGATTATAAATGTAGGTACCTTTTAATTAAAAACTTGCTCAGAATAATAAATACTTGTAATTTCTAAATACAATACTAGGTAAAAGGTAACATATTTTGTGATTTATAGTTGTAGAAATTACTGTATGTTTTAAAAATTAATTTCAAAGAGAAAGGGAACTGCATTCAGATAATCAGAATCTGTTAATGTTTATACACACATTTATTTACAAGATTAGATCTGTTTTTTAACACCCCCATGTAGTTCTCTTGTAACCACTTAAAATAAAAAAGAAGCTTTTTTTTTCCATTGTAATTTTTTTTTTTTTAATAGAGTACATTTTAATGGCACTGCTCAACTGTAACTTTACGTGATAGAAGCAAAAGTTACTACAGTTGAGCACATCCGATACTTGAAAATATGCTTTGAATTAACTTGCCTTGTTTGTTGCTGGGGGTTTTTGCTTCCTTTTCTTTTCAAAGGCACAGTGCTTCTTGAAGATTTCTAAAATTTCTGGGGAATGTGCTCTAAGGATATTTTATTTTTTTTTAAGCATTCCCAGAAGATTGTTTTAAAGATATTTCCCTCCAGGGTTAGCAGGTGTGAGGATGAAATATCCATGCCGTTCTGCAATACCAGGTTTAGAATTTCTTAAGGGAATGAGACTGCAACCAAGATGGTTAATAGTTTGCTAAACCCTTTAAAGCCTGGAAGTTAACAGGGAAAACAGAGGAGCATCAGTGTGAGATGAAGCCCATTCAGACTTCGGCTTCTCTTTTCTAATTGTAATCTTTGGAAAAGCTCGGATCACAGCATGTTGGGCAGACTCGGTGTTTGGGAAAGGCTGTTCAGTGAAGGAGTCCAGTGTTTGCTCTTCAGCCACTCTTCCTTCATTGAGATGTGTTTCTATAAAGCCAGTTGAGGTCTGTCCTGCTGTCACTGCGATGGTATTCGATCACTTGGTTGCAAGGACAGCAGCGTGCAGTGGGGTCCCCCCAGCCCCCGGAGACCGACCTTCCGCCTTATGGGGTGTTGCAAGTGTTATTGCATTGTATCTTCTAGTGCCTATCAGCAGTTCTGGTACGACTGGATGGACTGTTACTCCAACAGGCAGCTGAAAATAGTATTGTTGATTTGTGTTCCTAGTGTAAATGAAGTAAAAACATGACAATACATGTTTGACCTAATGTTACCTTGTAAATTGAACCTCTGTCTTTTAAGTCTTCTCACGTATTATCGGAAAAATGACTACGACGTTCAAAAAGTATACAACAATCCAAATTCAGATATGTAGGAATGATATGATCTGTCTGTGTACGAAATTCTGAATTCTTACAGTGATAGGATTACCTGACTTGAACACGGCTGTGTTACAGAAAGCTCACTAAATTAAAGGAAAACTCTGCAAATGATATTTCAGCTTTTGGACCAAATATTTCAAGCACTTATCAGGTTTCTTTCCATGCAAAACCAACATTCTGCTTATAATTTTAGAAAGATTGTTTTTCTGAATACTTCAAAATACACCGTTCTAAATTCTGCTTGATTTTCAAACCAAACAGAGAGCTGTCCAATGATTGTGTTAATCGTCCCAGTAAACAAACTCCCTCTTCTTCCACTTCTGGTATCTCAGAGATGGCAGTGTGGCCAGCTGCCACTACGTGTGGGGATAGTTTCTGTGATTTGGACACCTGTCAGCAAGAAACTGAAAACCACACGGAACACAAAACAGCTGCTCTGTGTAATGATTTAATATTAACATACAATAAGGAGCCGGGGCATGTTTCTCTCTTTGTATTGCTCTACGAAATAAATGATGTAGATAAATCACTTGTGATGTCCTCCAGCATTTGATATGTGCTGCCAAGTGTTTAATAAATAAAACAAAGACTGCTTTACGAACTCCTTGTTATATTAGATTTTAAACCTCTTTTACTATCTGGCATCCTATGGAAGGTGGTTTTTCTCTAGTCCTGCATACTCAAAACCAACTGCCTGTGTTCCGGGACATGCTGTAATGCATGCCCACGTATGTCAGACTGGAGCTGATCCAGCGTCTTATCCATCAGCATTAAGACCATGACAGGAGCTGATCTGTGTGTGCGTGTATCTATAGACCAGAATGCTATTGCACGGTATTTCAGATCTACTTGGTTTTTATACCATTCTGTTGCAAGTGTTCTTAGACTAATTAAAACCTGTATTTCAAGTCTGATGGTAAAGCTTTACTAACCCTCCTTGTTTACATAAATTTCATATACAACTGTCATGCATTTTCCAAGTCTTAGGGCTGTATCCTAGAAGAAGCTGTTCTCACCTGTTTTCTATACTGTTTTATAACTTTTTATACATTGGATTTTCATATATCATTGGAAGATGGAAGTTGAAAATATTGAATAATGCTCAGAAATGCAGTGTAATGCAATAATAATTGAAACACATTTTTAATGAAAAATGAGAAGCAGTAATATTATCACACAACAGATTATTTTGGGGGTAGTAGAACATCTCATGTGCCACATTTCTTACATTTTTCTATGCAGAGGGCAGTGCTTTGCAAAATTATAGGAAATAACTTGTATGACTCTCCTGTTCTCCGTGACACTGCACTTCCTTCCCTGTCTGCTTGTCTAGCAAATTTTTGGCCATATCTTTGAGGGTTAAGTCAAGGGTGGAGCATGGCAAGCTAATTCACATCTTGTTTTAAGGCTAGCTTCAACAGTTCGACTTTGGGAATGTTCCAAAATACATCCATTTGTACAGGTTGCCACAGATGATTTAGTGGTTAGGGAGGGTCATGCTTTATTTTGCTTTCTGTTTAATTTTATTTCTGGTTTCATAATTTATAGTGAAGAAAACTAAGAGGTCTGGTTAAAGCCCTTTTATTTTCTTCTGTGCAAATATTGACTAAAATAATTTTAACAATAAATCTAGTATTTCGACTTGACAGAATAAACTGTGTATTTCTAATCTCTTCAATAAGGGAAGGCCTAATACTGAAGTGAGGGGGTGGGAAAGAGGAAAGCAACAATGTCAAATAAACTTGGCAGCAGACCAGCTTTGACCTCACAGGAATGCAAAGTCCAGTGAACTTGATGGTATCTTTCACTGGTGTCTGTGCCATTGTAGGAAAAAACAGCAGATAACGTATGTTCCAATGCTCCATAAACTTTTTTGTCCAGCTTCTTTGAACTGTGTGCGATGGTCCCGTGAAATACATCCAACTACGGGTTTTGCTGCTTTATTTTGTCAAGCACACCATCTAAAAAGGAGTTGTTCACAGATTGTTAGTCCTCCTTCCTCTGTTGGCTAGCTGGAAACAAAGCATAAGAATTATTAAACAGTGAATTTATTTATTTGTAGTAAACTACTTCAATTCAAACAAGCTATGCTGGAAAACTAGCTTTTAAATGCTTTTGGGATGTTGATTTCTTTACTGCTGGGTTTGGTTTAAAAAATAGAGCATGGGTTATATGTTTTGCTAAAATAACGTGGACAATTTAAGTGACTGTGTTGATAAACTGTACAGGCTCATTCATAAAGAGAGTTTCTATTTATCTGGTTTTAGAATTTTCACTTGTATTCCTAGGCATGGCTCCTTAGGGAGGAAGGGAAAGTGTTGACTCCTCAGTGGTGCCATTTTTCACATTGAGGAGTTGCACATTTTGAGGAGGATAATAAATGTGCCCAAAGTGACAGAGCTGACATCTAGAAATCTGGAAGTGTTTTTGAATAAGCTATTCACAGGGTACAGCAAGGTTTTCATTTGAATCTATAATACGTTAGTTTTAGACTGAGTCAGTTCTAATTCATTTATATACAGATTATACCTTCCTAAGCTTAATTACTATTCTTTTCCTAATATGTCCCTGAAGAGCAGCTATTTTACTGCAATTACTGAAAATGAAAAGCAGAATAAAATTCAGTGACAGTAAACTAGGCTCCTCACCGTATATATTCATTTTGGGGATTGGTTTTTTTGCTGTTTTTCACTGTTTTTCTTTTTACTCTGCTGAATGAAAGACAGCTCCCATGTCATTATGAATTTAACAATCAAGCTTTTAAGAGCCATAGAACCAAATTCTTTCCTGTTAATATCTTATTGGCATAATTAGATATGGATACTGTTGAATTCGACTCATTTACTTTTTCTTACACTAGACTTAGGATACTTTTCAAATCCTAAACATTAAACAGTGTTTTTGATGCAGATGCAATCATTGGTTCTCCTGTGGGTTTTTTGGCAACAATCTGGAGTGGAATTATTAGATTAAATTTTTAATGGTGCATTCATTAAAGCAATTATTTTAAATATCTTCAATTAGTGTAAGTAGCTGTGTGGAATGTACATCTGGAATGTAATTAGTAAATGAAATTGGGGCTATACTGCATGACTACAGATTTAATCCAACTATTTGCATGATACTATCCAAGCTCCTAAGGCAAAATCAAAGTGGTAAGATTTGGTGTCCTGACCAGAGGTAAGGAGAAAGCTGATGAAATTCCAGAAAAAATGGTCTTAACCTTAAAGTTGGGTCAGTCAAACTTGAGATGAATAGAACATAGGTGGTCCTTTAGGTGGCAAAAGAAAAGTAAAAAAANTTTTTCTTTTTTTTTTTTTTTTTAAGATACGTGTACATATATAACTTCAAAGAGCTCTAGCAGAGAGTCAGTGCTCTGGTCAGGCTCTAGCCTTGCTCTTTGTCTGTCCGTGACCAACAGTAAGAGGGGTTTCTGAATGAGCTACGCCTCTACCATGAGGGAGGGGAAAGAGAGGTACAAAAAAAATCAAACACAACTGTGCAAAATGTCCCCTCCCCTTCCAGTTCTACAACTACTTTCCCCTGACTACAAACTCAAAAATAGCTTGTTGTGAATTTTTTTTTTTCTCGCTGGCAAATAACAGTTTTGTATAGTGCCTGTCTATCTGAGCCCTGTAAGCAGAAAGGAGCCATAGCTGTTTCAACCTTGGCCTAGCTGGCTGATTAGTAGATTTTTGCCTTCCTTATGTTTTCATTCACTTGGTGCAGTGTCCTCAAAGGTACTTGAAGGTGGTGTTTAGGAGAACTGCTAGAATATCCTCTTGCTAAGGTTCCACTTGTGATAGGAAAGTTCTCAGAAGAAATCATTTGATACAATTTACTGTCCAAAACAGTTTTCTAAGAAGGATATTACTTCTGTTCAAAACCCTTCTCTTTGGAGTATGAGATGCCCAGGATTAATTTACTGCAAAATTATTAACTAAACTGCATTAGTCTAGGTGATTTTTGTAATTGCTTAAACTATAGAAATAGCTGATAAAATATGTTTAGTCAGGCAATTCAGCATTTCTGAAAGACTGTACTTTTTTTCTTATGAGATTTTATTATTAGCCTAGAAACACTGGGTAATTTCTTTAGTTTAAAATTAGGATTCTCATGCCATGAAGCTTAGATTGGTAGGCACACTGGGACACAGCTATTTTAGTGATCGGTGGAGTCCTGAATAGCAGAGTCTTGATGAAAGCTAAGAGGCCAGAGTGGTGGGCCTGAGCCTGGGGACAGCATTCGCTTCCCTTGTCCAGAGACAAGATCTGTCACCTGGCAGCTAAAGGAGTGGGACCTGAGCCTGGCTTTTTAAGGGACATGGAAACACCTGAGTGTGTGTGTTGGATGGAAGGAAGAGGGAAGACCTCACCCAGACCACTCTTCCCCTCAGGGTTTTCATTTTGGTGCAGGTTCAGAGGGGAGAGAGAAGACAGTCACAGTTGTGCAAGGATCATATTGCGTGTTCACCTCAAATCAGATCAGATTTGAGACACTTAAGCTAATTTTATAGTCTAGTTTCTCAGTATTAGCACATAGCAGGCAATGAAACAGAACATTTTGTTTAGGTTTGGGATGATTCCATTCCCTCCTTCATGAATGTTTATCTAGGTTCCCATGTCCAATTTTTTAAACACGTATATTGCTTATGCTGGAGGGTCCAAAGTTCAAAGCTGAACATTGCAGTTGAGAAGGTCCAGCTGATTTCAGAATCAGTGAGGAGGGGTTACTGCAAAGCACATTGGATGAGAACTAGTTATTCACCAGTTTCTCCTCTTCATTGCTGTCTCATGTGCTGCCTTACAGGCCCACTCACTTCTGAAAATCATCTTCCGTAACTGCACTCTCATAATGCTCTCAAGGTGCGATTAGTGTCAGAATAGTATGACCTTTGTAGTTTCCCATGCCATCTCACTTTCAATTTCTGCCTCACAAAGACAGCCCTATAGCATTACATTTTCATGGTGTTCAAGACCTTAGTATCCAATAATTTGACGTTATTTAAATGCCAAATTTACTTACGTCTTTTCAAAAATAGCTACCCTATTGTATGTTCACCACAACATAGTTGTGGCATTAATGGCAGAATTTGTGTTGTTGTGCCTTGGTCTTTGTAGGGAGTAGGACTTGAGCTTTGCATTTTGTGGGGTTCAGCTGTTCACCATGGCTGTACTATGCTCAGTACAGCTATGAGGGTGTGGAAGGACACCTAGGGTAGGCTGCTGCTCCCCAGATTTTAGGATAGTCAAGAGTCACATTTGTATGCAGTGTGCAAAGAGTGGCTGCCCAGGCCATAAAGGAGCCTTTTTTATTAGATGACGATGGAGGTTGCTGAGAGAAATCTTGAGAGAAATTACCTTTTTAGTCGAAGAAATTGGCTTTATTTGTGGATCCAGCTCCTATCAAGCTCCAAGTTTTAAAATACTTGGTGTTTATGTGTGGCTAGCTTCACCATTACATTTTAAAGTATCTCGATGGAATATTTAACCAGTAAAAAAGAATGCAGTTTGAAAGTATTTACATTTGTATAAAGGCACTTATAATTTATTGAACTTATGTTGTTGTTTCATATAACCTGAATGTTGTAAGAAACCACTGTTTTCATATATTAGAAGCTAAGTATAATTTATTGAATTCGGCTGCCTTCAGTTATGACAGATGAATTCATGTGACATAAGTACCTTAAAAAGGAAAATAAAAAAGATGAAAACAATTGTATATTGATTTTTATTCCTATTAACTATATAATAAAGGAAGAGGTATGTAGTATAAAAAGCACAAAGTCAGCACAAATCAAGAAAGATGCTGAAAATCTATGGATAGCTTTAGTATGTGGAATCAGCAATTCTGTGACAGATAAGTACCTCAGACTTCATACAATTCTTACAAGGCATTAAAAAGACACATGTTTGCAAAGGACTATGTAAGTCTGGTATTTTATTAATAAGTTCTAATATTAGACAAACAATGGGTCAGCAGAAAAGTATCCTTACTATATCAGTGAATTTAAGCTTAATTTTCATTTTAGGAAAATTACATTAGGTTAGCAGTGAATAAGGTTAATGTTATCTATGATCACAGATGAGGCTTCTGACTTGCATGTGCTGATGAGACCTAGACACATGACAGAAACATTACTAGCTGCATCTTCCATGAAGGCCAGGCAGGTCTGAGCCACCAGAAATGTTGTCACATGAGATCTGACACGAACTCAGGCAATCGAATCCGAAGGGATACAGCACCTTATCTGTTAGCTCAGGGCAACGTGGCCACTAGGCACCATGCATGAAGACCAAGATAGGAAACAGCAGAATCGCTCCTGGTTGAATTTTGACTTTGCGTGAGTTCCCTTGATGTAAACACTTGCTTTTTTTTTAGGCCCTGGGATTATCCGTGCTGTATGGAGAGATCATTTCAGTGCGTAGACCGGATCTGGTGCTTGGTTTGATGTTTTTGCAGGAAGGGAGGAGGGGAGCTAGAGGTGAAGCTGAACATGGGAATTAGCTTAACTGGAAAGCTCCCCTTTCCCACAGATAAACGCTTGTTTTAAGTAACAGATCAAGGAACTAAGTGGAGTATCAATGAAAAGCAAAGGCAGGATGAAGCACTCTGAAGGACAATGAACGCTTCCCAGTCTCTAACTTCTCAGTATTTGATGAATCTTCAGTTATTTTCAACTGTGTAGCTCAGGTTCTTTTTTTTTCTCTGTAACTTCTAGGTCTTTCAATCCCAATTGACCTATCAAATAACCCTCAGATGATTCTTTAGTTGCAGCTTTCCCTGCTAAAATAGCTGTCACACCAAAATCATGCTGATTTAGAAAAGCACATCTAACAAAGAGTAAATAATAAATTATGGGGGAAAATACTGAAAAAAACTGCACTAGATCATGAAAGTAACAGGTGACAGTATTGTGCAGATAGTCTTCCAGAAACAGTGTCCTTAGACAAATAGATCTAGGATTTTGGGAGATGAAGGCATACAAAGTGGTATTCCCAATAAAGGAAGGACAGTGCAAGAACCTTCCAAAAGTAAAACCGTTTTGTGTTTAATGTACTAGTAGGCTTAGCCTGACAATAACATTTTTTTTCTGTTGATCAATCATCATGTAACTTGTGAGAAATTCCTTAAGAGGTTTTTTTTCATGCCTAAAATGAAAAAGAAAAAAAGACTTTCCACGTCTTTACAATGCAGTCTCTCAACTCTGTCATGGAAGTCAATCCATCTGACTAATATTTAATGTGATTATATTATGATTAATAAAAATTTCTAAAGAAGTATCCACTATCCAAAAGTATAGGAAAAACCTGTACAATAGAGTCTTCTCTCTTTAACTACAGAAATAAAAGCTCCTTTTAAAAAGTGTGCTTTGATCAACTTTTAAACTTGGCTTAATAATGCCTGTCTTTAAAGATAAATAAAGAAAAGAAATTATAGTTATTTTATTGTAAACACTTCTCAAAAACAAGGCCCATTAAAAAGATCTGTCTGAAAGTAATGAACAGGGATTATTTCTGGAATTTGAAAAAAAGATATCTGAATCTTTGTATAATCTATTTACATTTATCATTGTACTTTCTTTTTCTTATTACTTATTATCTCCTATTGCACACCTAGACCTAAAACCATACACTTTAAATTACACGAGTACTAGTAGTTGTCACACTTAACATAAACTTCAGATGAAATATAGTTAAAACCTGAAATGTGCTGAGACAAATAGAGTGGGAGTAAGTACTGATAAATAAACAATGTTGGAGAACTTACTCCATTTGGAACTTTATCTTAATTTCAGGAACACTGCATGCTTCATTCTTTCCACCTCCTCTTTGGGACACATTACTTCTATTTGCATCTTGAGTTATGACGGGGAGGCAGTATCTTAAAGATTTCTAGAAGCTGTCATTCTGATGCAGTGAATGTTCTGTGCTAGTTTGGGGAAATGGGTACATCCATTTTAACCTATGAAAAAGATGTTCTTTATACATTGATCTTCTTTTCCCCATACTGTTTCTGAAATGCAAGAGGAGGTATCGCCAATTTGAAGAAGCTTTCATCACTGTTTCCGCATGGCTTTTGGGATATGACGGGTCCCACTAGCTGTGCTTATCAGACCTGTGTGCAGCTGAGAGGAAACCTCATGTATGTGCTGTGGCGGTGGGAGGGAAGCCGTGAAAACGAAGTCCCCTTCCACTCCCAACCCTTGACCAGTCCCTGAAGAACCAAGAAGAAAGCCACAGCTGTGGGTCAGTTTCTGATGTTGTTTACAGCAAGGCAAACCAGCAGCTGTATAGCTGAATTAAGAGAGCTGTGTAAACTGTAGACTATGAAAGTAATCTGCGGTGAATCGCGAGTTTGTGATCCTTCAACCACACAGCTTTAAATGTTCTTTACGTAGTCCATCACCAAATACGCAGGTAGAATTCTCTGTAACACACTCACAGTGTCTTTTTCATTACATTTTCAGCTCAGATTTTTATTGTGAATCCTCATAATGAATAGCAGTGTGTTCATTAATGTGTCCATCAAATACAATTTAAAGGTGATGTCTGTCTTCTGCCGAGTACTGGGGGATTTGCACAGCTCTTTCCTTTTAGGGCACTCGAACAATTTGCTTTTTATAGCAACAAGTTCCATTTGTGTCTTTACAGACTAAGGGCCATAAGGTAAACGAATGCAGATCAGGTGTTTATATCAAGCTGGTTTTGTGTTGGTTTTGTTTTTTTTTTAATGTCTGTACTCGGCAATTAACAGCAAAGCATTTAAGTGATTATGAAGCATAGCAGTTTCAGGAACAGGCACATCCTTAAAAATGAAGGCGCTGTGGCGAGTCAGCTAGAGAGAGATCCTAAAAGCAATTGTGAACAGAGGTTCATAAGGAAGGACTTTTGAATGATGGAAGTAATTGTTGCACTTAAATTGCTTTGTGTACTCCATTTGCAGGCATGAAATAAAATCTTCCTCCACAACTGGTGTATTTGTTTTAATTAAGGCATGTACAAACCTAGTAGCATTTTAGTGTGTTAAGAAGAAACAGATTAATAAACATATCTGAAAGTATGCTGGGTTTTTGCTGGTTGGTTTGGTTTTTTTAATGGGCTAAAATATTGCGTGCAGGTTTTTTCTTACTATGGTAAAAGCTTTGCAACTGTTATAAATTTTTTATCAAAAATATTTAAATAGAAATTTCAGCAACCCTTTGACCAGCATAATAATATTATCTTTTCCTGGATTATTGGAGTATAAAGGAAGATTGATATTGGAGTAATTGAAAAAATGATACACAAGCAGTAGGACTTGTTCTAACATTGGATGATAAGAGTCTGGTCTGTCCTGGCATTCTGAATATCATTAAGAAATGCTGAGAATGGAATTTCCAAAGTGCATTTGAAGTAATACAATATTTATGATGATAAAGAATGTACCATTGGCTTCCCACATAACCCCTTGAGGCTCATTGGCTGCATAATTAACTTAGATGTAAGTTAGATTTCAGTAAAATCAGATGATGAATTCACTTTTTTTTTTAGCAAAAAGACAAAGGCTCTATCAAAAGACAAGTATCAGAAAACTTAGTAACATGACTGCCTCTTTTCTAATTATCTATAAACGGCACACTATCTTGTGTCAGAGGCAAAAATGGCAGTGGACTAAAGCATCTTTTGTGTGGCTGATGGTTAAAAGCAGGAGATTGCTGACTGTGTGATAAAGAGCGATTGCTGCAGTCATTGATGAAGAGGTTTGAATATTGCACTGATTGATTGTTTGACCTCGTGAACATGTGGCATCCCATTAGAACGCTTAATCATCAAAGTCAAAAGTCACTAACTTATATGGAATCTAACTGAAAAAGTGGACTTACCAGTTAAAGTTATTTGTGCAGTAAGCTTTGTGTACAGTTTACATACGGGCTTAAAAATTCCTTTTAGGACTGGAATTAGAGGAACCAAACCATCAATATGTCAAGTCATTATGTATTGCTTTCTCATCTGCATGATCTGTAATCATGACACCACCATCCCATAAAACATAGTCGTTCGCTGGTGCCAGCCAGAAGTCATGCTGGTAGGGCAGGCACAGTTTTTAGAGGCAAAACTAGGATACTTTTAAATTAAATACAGTTATTAACCACTGGCTATTTTAGCCTTTTGGCTGCTTTCTCAGTATTATTGACAGTCGTCTTCGTTTCCTTAGGGAGAGACCCTGTCCCGGTTGAAATCAGTGGGAATTTTGGCACTGCCTTATGTATAGCCAGGAGCTCTCTTTCGATGCCTGAAGCCTAAGTGAACGTAAGGGAATGAAATCTTGAAATGTTTAGCCTAAAATTTAGGAATGCTGTTCAGTTGTGAGGTCTGAGTCTAGTAAATAGTCTCTTGATGAGAAACTTTGAGATGTGTGTCTATTGATTGTCCATATGGAATAATCTCCTTGCAACATAACAGGCATTAAATGAGGTGGTACTTTGTGGCTCATTGAGAAAAAACTCAAATTTTCTGTGGTGTTCAAATCAACCATGGCTGCCTAGAAAGTTTAATGTTGTTTTTTACCTGGTGGAGCCTGAGACAGATGCTTTTCTAAACTTTTATGAACTTTAATGCTGATAATTGCTGCATGTGAAATGGGAAAAATGAAAATAAAATCTTACATTTTTATTTTATAATAAGCAATTATTGACTGCCCTGTCCTTGGCATAGTGTAAAGATTTATTAGCATCAGAAATTAATATTGATCAAAACTAAGATGGTGGGCCAATAAATATTAAATTAAGGTATTTTCATCTTCCCAAGGTTAAACTAAGATTTCACTCTGTGAATTCTGTCATCAAGATTTTGTTTTTGGTTTCAGATATGCTGAAAACATAATTGCAGATGCAGGACTCTAACTAATTCTAGATGTGCTTTCATATGCAACATTATGTTTCAAGCAGTTTTAAGACAGATGGAAATGATTATCAAAATCATGCCAGCTGTTTAAAAAAAGGGGGGGGGTGCGGGGGACACGACTGAAGTTTTACTGTACATAAAAGGTTTTTCTACACTGCTATATTATTTCCTAACCCTGCCTGACATATTGGTGGGTGCCCTGATGGTAGATTATCTAATCACAATGCGTGCATACAGATTGCTTTTGTGTACTGTGGCTCTACAGGCTCTATTGACCCCGTATCACCTTCAGGAGACAGGGAAGTCTTTTGCAGAGCTGGGAAGTTGTTAGCTGCCATTGCCTTCACAGATCATGGTTTCTCCTATTTGTCTCTTCTTAAGGCTGCCTCTGCCTATCTCTATTTCTTCTTCTTCTTTTTTTTTTCTTTTTTTTTCTTTTTAATTCTCTGGCTTTAGGCTATTTTCCTACAAATTATAACCAAGACTGCTATGACTGATCATGGTCCCTGACCTAAATCCTTCACTTCAGTGCAGATTGACAAAATGTCTTTCTGAAATGCAGATTTTTATTTTTTTAAAATTTTTTTCTGAGATAGTTTGAGTTTTAATTTGAAATAAGTGGTTTGAAGTTTTTGCTGGTATAAAATACCTTCACTGGGATACACACCATGATCTTTTTGGCTTGACATTTTGAAGTGCTAGTTGTACACTTTGGCAAATGCTTTCAAGATTTGCCTCTTACGATCTTCCGTTTACAGCATCTCCTCCATCACTGAATTTTGTGACTAAAGATAAGGATAAGGAAATTTTTTGAGTGTCAAAAAATTAAACAAAATCTGCTGCTTAAAATGGTGATCTTGAATGAAAATTCAATTTGGCACTTAGACCTAACAATGTCTTTAAACTGTCTTTGCATTGTTATTATGTGAACAAAGAACTATTCTAATTTCTGCTTCCAGAGAATAAGTTCTTTCAGCCTTATGATTGACTACAAAGCTAGACAATCAATGATCTGCAGCCAGCCCGTAGACCAAGATAGCCATTTAAATATTTCCTATCAAAACTGTGGTGGGGACACAATAAAATTGTACGGTTGACCAAGAAACAATATTCCAAAAAGATAGAATGGGGTGGGGGGCAGACTCAAATCACCATGCTGGCAATTAAAATACAGGATTTATCTCCCACTTCTTCTGTCACTAGAAAGGTGAGCAGGTTTTGGTTTTGTTCTTATCTTTCTCTGTCTGTTTCGCTTGTATTTCTTTGTCTTAACTGCCTAGATTTAGAGATGGGACCATCTCCTGCAGCGTCCTTAGTACTCAAAAATGTATAATATTACAAGCAAAGGAAAATTATATCTGTATTTAGATAAGTATGTATTCATTAGAGCAGGTAGCTTCAGACTGAGAGAGACTGAGAGCTAAAGGTGATCTCCAAAGGCCAATGAGTTAGGCTGCTGTCCTACATACCATTTTGCAGCGGGTGCTGGATGCACATAAAGGATGAGAGCCAGAAGTCATTGTGAACGTTTCATGGTGGGAACGGGAAATGAAGTATTGGGAGTGGGTATATACCATAGAGAAGTACAGAGTACTTTATAGTATCCGTGATGCCAGGTCTCGTTCTAGTTTCCTTTGATCTTTTATAGCCAATGTGAGCCCTGGGCTGGTAAGAGCGGGGCAAGAGGAGAGGAGCATTAAGTGGAGTCTGTCCTTTGCCCCCACTTCTCCACTGCTCCTATGGCCCTTCTCCAGACCTCCAGCAACAGCAATAGGACCAGACCAGTACAAATAGGGAAGGGCAGGACAAGATGATGTCACATGACCAGGAAGTTTGTTCCATTTCCTTCTTATACTACATCTTAAACACATCTCTCTTTTGATCTATGCCTGGCCTGTATCTCCTGAGCTCATAAAAAGGTCGCTGACTCCGAAAAGGTGCCTTTCTGTGGTCCCTTTTTTAGCATCCCCTGAAGTTAGGTGAGGGAGTAGGCTTTTACTGGCAGTCACTTCTCGCTTATTTTTCCTGGTGCTCAGGAAAGTATTGAAGACAACTGGGGACAATAAGCAATGCATTTATTCTGCTCCATTGTAGGCTAAGGCTGTCTGAATTTGTATGTCCCTACAAAATAAAAGGACAAGTAGCCTGGGAAGTATACAGAGAAATTGTCCAAGCAGCCAGGGATAAGGTTAGGAAAGCTAAAGCCCAGATAGAGGTAAATCTGGCCAGTTGCAACAAGAAAGTCTTCTATAGCTATATCAGTGACAAATGGAAGACTAGGGAAAATGTGGGCTCACTAAGGAAAGAAACGGGAGACCTGGTTGCCTGGGACATGGAGAAGGCTGAGATACTCAGTGACTTTTTTCTCCTCAGTCTTCACTGGTAAAGGCTCTAACCACACCACCCAAGTCACAGAAGGCAAAGGCATGGACTAGAAGAATGAGGCACCACTATAGGAGAAGACCAGATTTGAGACCAGCTGAGGAACCTGAAGGT
>RSEF01000001.1:118222425-118232500 GCA_003993805.1 Himantopus leucocephalus | reverse complement strand
AGAGGCCTCGCTAAGAAGGAAAGTTACTGAACAAAATTGGTCCCGTTTTACCTCAAAGCAGGACACATGCTTAAAAAAAAATAAAACAAAACAGAGTCAACAAATGATTAAATCAAAGTAACATTTTCCCCTATAACAATACATTTCATGTAAAAGAATTTTTGGGCTGCAGTTAGTTAGGCAAACCCCAAATTAATGTCTATAGGTCAATGTATTCTTGAAGTTGTACTGAAATGCATCCAACAGAAACTCAAACATGTCTAAGAAGCATTGAACCATTGTTTTATTTGTTCTTCTGGCTGCATTCTACACTAAACAAGAGCTGGCCAACTGTTTTGTATTTCCAGCAGTTTTTAGAGCAAGAAATACTGGATCCTTAAAACTATATGCAAGAAACTTTGGAAGTAACAGCTCTGTCAGATAAGCTGGCTGAAATCAATAAGCAGACTGCATAGTTTTACTTTCTATTTAGCCATTCTGTCACACACAGAGATGTAGCTGAGAAGAAATAAGGTAAGAGTTTGAAAAATGAATAAAATTCTTAGTTGGCGCAATTCTCCTGTCAAGATCAGTAACAGATTTACTTTAGCTTTTGCAGAAACAATGTTTAGGATAATATGGAATTATTTAAAACTAGTAGCACATTTTATTACCAAGATATCTAGGGGAGAATAAATATTACTATTAAGTCATTAATGGTAATGAATAAAACAGCCAATAAAGGTTAACTGCATATGTTTTTCTAGAGCCTCTTTCTTTATATATTTTCAAAAATGCCTTTAGTAACACAAGTCCTGGCTGAGGGTAAACTGCATTTTAGAAATACCTCGTGTTTGCATGAATAAGGAAGTTGGCATGTAACTCGTCATCAGTGCATCACCAGTACTTAAAAGCAAACCACAAGACTTCTGGCCTCCTTTTTCACTTTCCTCCCACTCTCTCATCTTCCCCATCACAGTTTTTCTTTGCCTGCCTCTGGCTTGTTGGAGAAGCCCAAGGCTGTGCGTATGGAACAATGTTTGTCAGTGATGAAGTGTCAGTCCAAGCGGTTATCTAGTACTAGCATTTACAAAAGTAATAAAAATCTTTAAGTAGAGTGGGCTGCAGGAACAGCAACTGTAGAAATAATATGAGGGCAACCCTGTGAAGGCTGGGATGCTTTGGGAATGGAGCCAGGGAGTGAGAAGAAGTCGTGGTGCCGAGGGCTGGGGTGTGGCATGTCTTAGGCGTGAGGAGAGGGGGTTTGTGGCTCCCTCGCTTCGATTATTTTGGTCCATCTGTTCAGTCTAACTATTGAGTTGCTATGGGACCAGGGTAAATCACTTCTGTTCCTCATCTACGAGGTAAGGAATGGCAGCATTTCCCTGATGAGTGAATATATCCCAGATATAAAACACTGTGAAAGAGGCAATCAATATTATTTTGTCTGGGGGTTTAAGATGGAAAGAACGAACTTCTGGAACAGATCTGGTGAAGGTTAGCCGCAAAGACCAAAATTGGGAGGGGCCTCACTCATTCACCAACCTCTTAACCCTATGATGCTTAAAAAGTATTCTATGGTTCTGTACAAATTGTTTTCCTACAGTTGAAGAAATATGCTTGATGATTGAAATGAAATTCATTGAGAATTATGCTGATATTCTAGATCAAGATGAGCACCGCTTGCTGATACTTTCAACAAAGCTGGCTGGGAGATGTAGTTTGTTTCTAATTTTGGTACTTTAACAAAACCATGAAAAATTGAAAGGAAAGCTTTAGTTCTATGATTTTGTATTTTTCTGTAAATTCTGGAGTTCCTTTTTTTGATCTGTTCGTACCGTAAAGCAAAATGTAGTATTTCCATCCTAATTACCATATTTTTCTAGCACTGTACTAAGTTATATAAACAGACATGCTCTTATTCTAAAAAGCTCCGAACAGACTGTTGAAGGTTCTCCTCCCATTTTACTTGCCTGATTTATAATTCGAGTTGGCAGCAATGTCTAGAGCTAAAGTTTCTTAACACTTTCTGTTACCACGTCTGTTTTCAATTGCTTATAATTTTGCCAGCTTCAGCTGCTTCCCAGTGTTTTTAGACCTTTTGGCTTGGCCAGTGGTTTTGAGCTTTTATGATACTGGTGAGTTACTTCAGAAGTTTTATGGACCTCATCCTGAGCTGATCTAAATTTGTGTAACTTGAACACTGGGCTTAGCTATACTTTCCTGGATATAATGCTACAGAAAGAAGCCCAGCTGGTTTTATTTATTTTTTAGAGAGTTGTGATGTGAATGAGAATGAGACAGACAGTGAGGAAAATGGGAGGAAGTCGGGCTGGAAACTCTACAGTCATGACATGTAGTAACTTCTTCCTGTTATTCTGCCTTTTCATGTTGCACAAGCATGTGGATTCCATTTGACTGTAGCCAGCTCTGCCCTTCATCAGGCTTAAATTTCTTGCTGGTGCAAAAGCAAACTTGAGGGGGTTATCCTAAAGGAGGGAAACTTCAATGGGTAACTTCGTGCATATTTTGCTGAATTCCTACATGGAAGAAGCAGTAGAAAGAGTTGCCTCTTTTATTCAAGCAGTCCTGCGTTTGTGACCCCCTTAAGATCAATCTCCTCTCCCTGCTATAGGAGTAGATCATCTGGAATATCTGAATTTCTGCCACTGAAGCGCTGTAACGCGGTGCCTGTAGCGGGAGGTTCCCCTTCAGCGTGGGTGCCGGAGAGCGGCAGCACACTTAGATGCGCAGTCAGAACAAGTCTGATCCAGCAAAGTGGGTTGCTCCGCTGCCAGCGGCTGCAGTAAAACTGCACGCATCAAGAGTGTTCGCATGCTTAGTGCCTTAATGGCTATCACAGGATTTCTCTTAATTTTATGAATAGAAATAATATGAATGATCATTTAATAAGAAGAACTTTGAGTCCTGCAGCGATGTTTTAGATTAAAAAAGTGTACTGAATCTGCATATATATTGGTAGTTCCTCTCAGATACAGCACCTTATTTCTATTGACCTGACCCTTATTTTGAGTACCTGACCCAATTTATAGCTAAACTGGCCATGGTTAAAAATAAAGTCAAGTGTCTTGCACAAAGATAAAGTCTGGTTTGTTCAAGAGCATGAGACTCTTCTGAGCCAACATCTTCCTTTTAACGCTGGTTTCCATGTTGCCTGTGCCTTTATTAGAATTTTTCATCAAGAAATCAAAAGTTCTGAAAAATAAAGGACTTTCACCATAAGCTTTATGCTCTCCTTCAACATGTTCATTTTTTCCTCCTGGCAAGTTTAATTATTTTTTGGAGGAATCGGCCATTTAAAAATCTGACAGAAAGCAGATGAGTGGTGTCAGGGAGAAAACATTTTAAACAATTTTTTTTTTTTTCAGTGAAAAATTACTTATGAGGAATATCTTAATGTATTTTTACAGATTGATCAATCTTTACCTCCTCAGGCTTTCACTGCTTAAGATGACATATATTTTGGCTTCTGTAACTCAGTTTCACTATCTAGACATTTGCTTCATAATTAAGCATGCACCCATGAGCAAACCCTTATTATTCATGTTTTTTAAGCCTTTATTGCAAATACGTGTGTTTACACTGAATATTACTCTGAGTTGTGTTTAGTATGGTGTTCAAAAGCATTGTACATTTTTTAAACAATTTTAATGCCCAACACCTATTTTGATTCATTTTCTCTTGTGATTTCAGCTTTTGGACTTTACCCTGTTTTATTATCACCTTTTTATCCTTTACTTATCTCAAAACAGTAGTCTTTGTTATTCTGAATTTGTGCTTACTCTATTTCAGGCATTTATGAGTTACAGCAGAAAAAAGTGTCTGTGTAGTATACTGTATGTATTTAATTTCCAGTACTTCACTGAAGGTGTCAGTATTTTCAAGGAGACTCCAGTGTTGCTGAAAATGTGTCAGTCTTATGTAGTCAATACTATGGCTAAAATACACGTGCAGCAAGTTAAAGAGAACAGTTAATTAAATCCTTAATTAACGTTCAGTTTACTTATCTGAAGTCTTAGTAGGGCACATATATTTAGAAATGCAATAATGAAACCCAATTGTTGCATTTTTCTTTAAAAAAGGGCAGAGGCTAGGGGTTGGGAGGGGGACTGAACCAGCCACTTTTTATTCATGTCAGAAAAATCTGGTTTAGTTTGACCGTATTAGAGACACGTTCTGTTGGATTAACTTATTAAGAAAATTGATTTGAAGAAAGAAAAAAGCTATGCACAGAACTCCTAAGCAGATTACTTTAGCTTGAGTCCATTCAGGAGTATGGTTCTCTTCATGGTGTCAGCATCTCTGGCCCAGCCTGACCCAGGGCAGATGGTGCCAGGAGGGAGATGTGGTGTTTTGGTCAGCGCTGCTGCTGCTGCTGCTCCTTGGCAAAATGTGGTCTGAATGCAGCAATCAGGCAGATTTCCTCACTCATGAAACTGCTGCACAAAAGGTATTGCCAGAGAGTGAGTTTGTTTAGATCAAAAAATCAATACTTTGCTATTATCAGTGCATCCAGCTGTTCCCACTCTGCTCCCCAGGAAAGCCAGTACTGGAGTAATTTTGACAAGTCACGTAACTTTGTAGAGGAAAAATGTTCAAATTACCTGGGAGAGTAGCAGAGTTCCTTCTCAGGAGGCTCCCTTCTTACTCAATTTGTAGCAAATACGATGCCTGGATCTGAGACCTTCTGGATGTATTTGGGTTTTTACCTAGTTGGATTTTTGAACAGACCACCTTTCCATTTTGGTCTTTCGGAGAGTGTTGTAATTTTTCTGAACACTTATCCTGCTTCACTCACCCGTCATCACTAAGAATTCTGATTCTTTTCTTTGCCCTTCCCCTGCTCCCTGTTAAATTCCCGGTACTGGTTAATGAGAACACATCTTTTAATGTCTTTTACTATGTGTGAATGAAGAACTCCACACCTTTAGGTTCAGACAAGCTGAGCTGTCGGGACACAAGACGCAGCAGCTTTATCGTCCCTTGATCTCTAGGTGTTGAGGCTTACTTTCGGACTAAATTTTTAATTGAGTTTTGAATGCTATTCTAAATTGTTTTGGTGTTTCTTTTTTTCTGAGAATTAGTTTAAAAAGAACTTCAGAGCACAGTGATGCTCTGACTGCACTCAGCAATGTGCTCTTGAGAGCTGAGCGGTATGCAGGCTCCTGCTGCCAGTATATTCCATTTGCTGGTTCTCAGCTATTGAAATTAGGTGAATTGGGATGTAACTGGACAACAAGGGTGTAGCTGACCACAGGGTTCACTGTCACTGAAAGGGATGGTCCCACATTGCCCTCCTTTTGCTCTTTATTCTGTCCTGATGCTTAGTTGACCCCTCGGTAAACCAAAGCAGCTCAAAAAGGGTCAGAAAAGTGATAAAAGGGGGAGGGAACCAGGTTTTCTGCTACTGTGGTGAGCCACATCAGCTTGCTGTTAAGTCAAATCAGTGCCACAGTCGGTGCGAGAGAGGCACAAGAGGATGTGTCTGGGAGCAAAAGAGAAAAGAAGTAGAATCAGGAGACAGTGACGGAGTGAGAGGACTGCCGCTCTCAATAGCCATTGAGGTTGGTTGAGCTGTCTTGCTCTGGATTTTGTAGACTTTTTATGCCAACACAGTCATGCAATGTGGACAGAGTGTGACCCACAATCTGGCCCTTCATATTCTTGAGGAAAGTCTCCCAGAAGGAATAGTGTTTGAAGGAGAACGCAAGATGACTTTCTTAATGGACCATGAAGTGCTGACAGGCTGCTTTTAAAACAAACAAAAGCCCAAACCATCCAAAATCCCTACTTGTTTTTGTACGTTTCTGGATTTCAACTCCCCCAACACATGTAGATGTCATCCATAATATTACATTTTGAGAATGTTTTAGGTCATCAGTCTGTCACGTGCAGGATTAAAAATTTGTCTTAAAAGATATTATGATCTGTCTGGAAGGCTGGTGGAAATGTATCCTTCTCATAGTTGTTAATCTCCACATCTGCCCCTCTAGAATGCTTTCATGTTATCTGTCCATGTTGTTTTTCAAGCTTATGTGACCGATGCTAGATAAAGATTATATAGATCAAATGGGAAAGAAGGATGATTATTTTACATACAATATAAAATTCAAAAAGCATGCTTTCATCTACCCACTCTTTTAAAAAAAAAATTAAAAAAAAAGAAGGAAAAAAGGTGTCAGACCTTACTCAGGGGATAATTATCTTCTCCTGCATAGTGAGTTATATAAGAAACATTGAACTCATCAATATGAGAATATCCCCCCAAGTTATAAAGTGAAAAAAGTAGAGGGTTGAAGCTGAGAACAAAGGCTTGTCAGACTAAAATGGATACAGCTGTGCGTACAATTTTAATACTGCTCATAAGGAATTAGGCTAAGACTTCTACAAAAGCAATCGTGTGATCACCAAAGCGGACATTTGTGGAATTTAGAAATACAGCAATAGCGGTGGCATTTTTGTTCAGTGAATTTGAATGCGTCGTCCTTACACTACTACTTCTTGCGTTTCGAACACTGACGCTCAGTTGGCCAGGGCTTTCTGTGAGCCTGATGTCTGAGAGCTGCAGCAGCTGGTGGGATGTTAGAGAGTGCACAGCCACTGCGAGCAGCCGTGCCGTAAAGCCTCAGAGGAGCGTGGTAGCTATTATTTGATGCAACCAAGGTTTTAAAAGAAAAGCTTCTTCATCTCCTACTGGTTTTCCTATGTTTTGATAATATTAAGTGATTTCCTGAGCTACTTCTACAGCAGGAATACTTAGTAATTCAACACATGTAAAGTATAGGAGGGATTCAGCTTGAAAAAATCACTTGCAAATTTCTGTTAATTTTGCACACAATTAACATGGTGTTGGCCTTTCTGAGTACTGGTCAATATGATTGATGGCTTTCTTTCAGGGCAGTCGATTTAATTTACTGAGGACTTTTAAACAGTGGACTGATAGCTCTGTAACTCAAAGAAAGACTAGTTGAAAGGACTGCCAGAAAAAGTACTGAATATAAAATAGCTTTTTTTGAAATTAGAAATTGTACTAAAGAGTTTCACACAAAAAGTAAATCATTGCATCTTTTGGAGAAAGAATGTATAGCCAGAAAGTTTGAAGTCTTATTGACAACACATTGAGATTTATTCTTTTTTTTGACATCTGTTAGGATATAGGTAGCTTCGGTTTTTTATTCTTAACCTATCAGTTAATGTGTTGTACCAGTACTCAAAATAAAGTTAAAGAGTTATTACTTAAAATATAGTTGATGCATTTACCTGTCAGAAAACAAAATGTGTAATTCCAGAGAACTTTTAGAAAAACATTTACTTTTGTGGGGTGGAAGGTATATTTAAGATTGAAAGTGATAAGAAAAAACAGATTTCTATGGTTATAGGAGGTAGATTTCCAGCCACCATACAGCCTCCTAAAGGTGCCTCAGTGGCATGAATTTCACTGACAGTCACAGTCTAGTCAAGACAGGAAGGCACCTTTGGAGATTGCCTGGTCCAACCTCCTGCTCAGTGCAGGGTCAGCCAGAGCAGGTGGTTCAGGGCCGCATCCAGTTGGGTTTTGATTATCTCCAGGGATGAAGATGACTTCTTTAGGATTTCCTATTACTTATGAAAAATACACTCTGTTCTTGCTACTGCTTGTTGTAAATGTTATTGCGAGGAGCTTAGCTCTCCCCAGGTATTGTAGATTGAATTCAGGTGACAAACTTGACGATGAACAGTTCTGCTTCTGCTTGGGAGCTACACACACAGATTCACAAGATTTAAGTTCCTTTGTACCTTTTCAAAATTGTACCTGGCATTTTTTTTTTGTGTGGATGCAATTTACAGGTGGTTGGGGTCTCTTTAAAGGCAGAATGGACCACTAGAGGGAATGATCCAACTCTTCTTTCTTTCCACTTTGGTCCGCTAACTTGGTTCTTACCAATTACCCAGTACCAGACTTAGTACTGTGTGGGCACATCTTCAGCCACATAAGGGATGTGATCCGGCTAAAAGCAAACTTCTGGGGTTTGGGGGTTTTTTTCCTGTTTTGTTTTCTTTGTTTGGTTAGGGTTTTTCTGTTTTTTGGGTTTGTTTTGTTTTGGTTTTTAGGGACTGGGATTAGTTTTCAGCTGGATCTGTTGAAAGATTGAAGAGAAGCAGCAGAGCTGGCTTTGGTGGGCTGAAGCTTCTCAAGAAGATTTAGCCCAAACCCAATGGCTAGTAGGCCTTTCTTATTGTGTCCTGAGCCTTTTTTTAATTATATAATTTTGCCCTTTTTACTTGCTAGTCTTGATGTCCTTAAAATAATCTCCCCTGTGAAATAAATATGTAGCTGGATGAACCTATTTCCTTACACTTTAGATCCCTTAGGTTTTCATTTAATTTTGTTTTAAATCCTAGGGTTAGTGTTTGTTCCTAGTGGTAGTTCTTTGCACTGGAAACTGAGATGCATTCTTTTTCACAGAGAAATTCTGGTTTAGCACAGACTATGGCTGTGCAGTAGGTTGGTTGGTCTTGACAAAATCATCTGCTGTAATCCCCCGATAGAGCTGGTACCTCTACAGCAAATGTACTCATACTTCCTTCATGGGCTGCATGTAATGAAAGCGGTTTGGTGGTATTGCTGTTCGACTTAAGGGTTCATTTAGGCAAAGTTATTAAGAATAAGGAGGACTTGATAGTCTTGATAGTGTTTGTAAAATTATTTTCGTATCTTCAGTGAAATTTATTTCATCAGCCTTGGTAATATGCTGTTATCATGTAGTAGTAGCTGTTGTAAAGATGTCAACAGTAGTTGCTACTTCCCTCAGGAAGTTAAACAAAACTGTAAGGCTTTGTATCATTTCAGTGTGACTTCTTGCAGCCCAGGAAACAGACTTGGAGATACGTAGGTTCAAGTTCTGCTGCAATGGAAATAATCTGTGATGTTAGGGGAGTCAAGCAATCTGTAAGCATCAATTCTCTGTAAATAAATAAATTAGGGATAACAAGGTGGTTCTTACTTCATAGGATATTAATATTTTACTAAATACGTAGTTGAAATTCTGTAGTGTTTTGAAGGTCATACAAGATATTGGGTCTGGAGAAATATGCTGTTCATAGAAGCATCATTTGGAGAAAAAGCATGGTGGGTTAACCTTGGCTAAGGGCCAAACGCCAGCCCAGCTGCTCACTCACTCCTCAGGCTCAATGGGACAGGGGGAGTAAATAGGATGGAAAAGCTTGTGGCTCGAGATAAAGAGAGGGACGCCATTTACCAATTACTATCATAGGCAAAACAGATTTGACTTGGAGAAAACTAAACTCATGCCAATTGATATAGTGAGAAACAAGGTAGTCAGGGTAGTAAGAGAAAAAAAAAATACCCCAAAATTAAAACACCACCTCTTCCCCCATTTTCCTAGCCTCAACTTCATTCCTGACTCCTCTACCTCCTTTCCCCCAAGCAGTGCCAGGGAATGGGGGCTGCGATCAGTCCATAGCAGCTCCTCTCTGCTGCTCCTTCCTACTCACACTTTTCCCCTGCTCCAGCGCAGGTCCTTCCCCCAGACTGCAGTCCTTCGGGATAAACTTGGGGTTGCACTAGATGACCTTTAAAGGTTCCCTCCAACACAGACTACTCTGTGATTCTATGAAACTTGCTCCTGCGTGGGGTCTTCATGTGCTGCATCTTCCTTCAGGGAACATCCACCTGCTGTGGCCTGGGGTCTGCCATGGGCTGCATGTGGATATCTGCTCCAGCACGGTGCCTCCAAGGGCTGCAGGGGAAACCCTACTCCTGCACTTGGAGCACCTGCTCTTCCTCCTCCTTCTCCTCCTTTCTCACCTTGGTGCTCACAGGGTGGTTTCTCACACTTTTTTGGTTCCTTTTTTCTCTTTGGCATTTTTTTACCCTTTCTAACACAGGCTTTCCCAGAGGCCCCCTCAGACATGCCCTGAGGTGGGTTGGTTGGATCGGGCTGGAACCAGCTGTATCTGACTTGGGGCAGCCCCGCACAGAGGCTGCCTGGCCTTACCCCTGACAGACCCTGGCCACATGCACAAAGCACAAAATGTCATAGAATCATAGAATGGTTTGGGTTGGAAGGGACCT
>RSEF01000001.1:118184841-118222325 GCA_003993805.1 Himantopus leucocephalus | reverse complement strand
ATTGCCAGCTCATGTTGAGCTCCTCATCAACCAGCACCCCCAGCGTCACTCATTCCATTAAAAATTTTAAAGCATAAAAGATTGTGTAAAAATATCATGTTTACCTTGCTACAGATTTGGGGGGGGATGAAAGTATGGAGGTTGACCACCATTTCTATGAAAATGTAGTGAGCAGTGCATAGCAGACAGATAAGTTTGTGGTATTTAGGACATTTCCTTACTTTAATTGACTAAATGTACCAATCAATTTTCTTTCTAAAAGTAATGTTAGCATGTTATTTTGTAGATCAAAATACAGCTAGCATGCATGCAGCAAATTAACATATTTTCCTTTATTTTATTTCCTTCCCTTTCCTTAGAAAACAAATAATTTTCTGCTGTGTTCAAGATGGGCCATGTCATTCCCTGAGGCCTTTCTTGGCTTGTGTTTTTTGTGACTTTTGGGATGGGGACAGTGATGGACTTTGTGGAAATTTTGCAGCAGGCATTTTGGTCATCTGCCTTAGGGCAGGAAAAAAGCCTACAGTAATAGTCATATGGTATTTCTTATGCACGTAGGATTTCCAAATAGTAAATGTCATTTTTCATCTTATTTGTACCTATTTGAAATAAACATACAAATCTGATAGTAAACAGAATATATGTCAATTATGTTGGCACTTGTACCTGCTAGCAATAATTTCAAAGACAGGAAGAAGCAGCTACTTGGATATTAGGTAGGCATCAGGAAATGTTATTATTCCCTTTTCTACCATTTCAGCAGAATATATGGCTCATTTGTCAGAGTTCTTGCTTGTCCTTCTTTGTGTGACATTGCATTGCTAAAACAGTTGATCAGTGACCTGTACAAATCAATGGACTTTCTTCTCAATATTTGACAGATAGGTATGGATGAGTTGCATGCCGCTAGTCGGTTTGTCTGTTGCTAATGAATATTCTCAACCACAAGACGCCAAAGATCAGAGAACAGGAGGCAGCCCAGGGCTGCTTTTCTGTCTTACACCGTCTTTGTGACTGTCTCAACTCCATCAGACTTGCATGCTAAAAGGAGTGGCAGTGACAGTCTGATAATTTCTAATCTCCCCTGGCATCAGTAGGTCCTGTGGTTAAGTATATGAGAACAAAGAGAGATGGAGGAGGAAAAAAATTCGACTTCTGAGAAAAATGCTTTGCATTTGGAGGTGTTGTTTCTCTTACCTCTTTCAAATGTACTAAATTATATAGAAAACTGCTTTATTATACAGGAACCTTCCTGCATTTTGCTGCCGTGTGTTGTTTACATGTTCCTGGTGTAGTTTGCTGGGATCTTGAAGTGTCTATGTTTCCGTGAAAATTTAACTGTGGAAGGGTTTTTTGTCCAGTTAATTAATCTGCTAGTTTCAAAGCATCAGAGTGTGTTAAGGGCTCCACTTTCAGAAATAGTGTGTATTTATAAATCAGTTTGAATTGGGCAAGAGTTTTGGCTTGGGGGACAAGGCTTGTTGGCAATTCTTACATTACTTTATTAGACCAGGTGACACAGTTGGAATATACAGATTTCTTGGCTCTCAGGCACCGAGGTCAGAAACTGCAAACTTCAGGCTAATCACAGAAGAGAAGAGTTGCTTCAAGCTTAACTTAATTATATTAGGGAATTAAGGACAAAACTCTTGTTGGTACTTTTGGAGCAGAGGTGAATGTGAGCAAGTGGAGACTTGTTAAGGTCATAGAAAATCTTTAACACTTTGTAAATGAAAAGTACTGAGAAAAGTGAAATGCTTTTAATAGCAAATCTCTTGCTGTCAAGAAGAATAGTTCTGAGACCAAAAGAGGTACAAAGGCTGGCTGCCTCCATCTCTAAAGAGTTATACACTCCCATTCATCCCTGCAGCTTAACTCCCCGCCCAATTTCTACTATATTCATGTTTAAAGTCACTATGTTACTTGCCCTAGCCTGATATATTCCTTAGTAAACTCTTAAGCCATGCTAAAAACTTGTTATACTTCTATCAGCCGTTAAAAGCAACAGGTTTTGCAACATACTGATGCTGTTTGATCAAAGAGAAACCATTTAGACTAAAAAGCTAGTGTTAGAAGAAATTATTATTACTAGAGACTTATGAGTGTTCTTTTATTTATACAGTTCTATAAATATACACATTTTTACAAAGAAAGGAAAAAATATTTCATCAGTTACCATCTAAATTATACAAAGATGTGGTTATTTAAAAAAACCAGGGAAAAAAGTGTAGGCTGTTCTAAATGACTAAATCAAACAAAATACAGATGGGTCTTCTCTTTGCCTTTTGGGAGAATTAGGGAAGGGAAAATCAGGCGGCCATAATTTTTTATTTGCTGAGCTTGGTCGTTAAAGACATTAGTTTTCTTAGTTGTTTAAATACTATTTCACTTATGTTATCTTTATAATGAGCTTCATATAGGTGGTGTGTTTATATGTTTATTGGTTGGACATAGGGAGAAGTAACAGCAATACAACTGTATAGTCCAAGAAGAATGAAAAGAAACGCTGGAAATTAAAAAGCAGTTGTTGGCGACTCTAGTCTCCTTTAAAAATGAATTTGACCGAAAAACTACATACAATTAATATGAAATCTTGCAGAATTAATAAGTATACTTTAGGGATGCCTAGAACTTTTGACATAACGATAGAGACCCCAAGGCAAAATATTAATTAATAAAAACTTTAGCTTCTTAACAGCACAGAACCATTTCCCTAGATCTTCCCAACTATGTGAGTAAACCAGATTTTCTGGATGATTTTCCTTAAGTCATAGAATCATAGAATGGTTTAGGTTGGAAAGGACCTTTAAAGGTCATCTAGTCCAGCCCCCCCTTGCAATAAGAATGAATATCTTCAACTAGATCAGGTTGCTCAGAGCCCCGTCCAACCCGACCTTGAATGTTTCCGGGGATAGGACATCTACCACCTCTCTGGGCAACCTCTTCCAGTGTTTCATCATCCTCATCGTAAAAACTTTCTTCCTTATATCTGGTCTAAATCTGCCCTCTTTTAGTTTTAAACCATTGTCCTATTGCTTTAAAACCTTGTCCTTTTGCTACAGGCCCTATTAAAAAATCTGTCTCCTTCTTTCTTATAAGCCCCCTTTAAATACTGAAAAGCCACAATAAGAACTCCCCAGAGCGTTCTCTTCTCCAGGCTGAACAACCCCAGCTCTCTCAGCCTGTCCTCATATAAGAGGTGTTCCCTCCCTCTGATCATTTCTGTAGCCCTCCTCTGGACCTGCTCCAGCAGATCAATGTCTGTCTTGTACTGAGGACTCCAGAGCTGCATGCAGTGCTCCAGGTGGGGTCTCACCAGAGCGGAGTAGAGGGGCAAAGTCCTCTAAAAATTCTCCAATACACTAATAAAACATACACCAGCTTGATTGCCAAATGGAAAATCATACGAGCTCAATAAAGCAGGCCTTCTGTTTGTGAACACACTGCATGAAGGAACAGTTGTAGACAAGAAATTGTCATTTTTCATAAGCAGAAGGTTTCTTTTACGTGTCATGGCCATAATCTGAAAAGTTACTATTTAAAATTACTAAAACATATATGCTTCCTTGTACTTACTGTAAGATAAAGAATAGATTTTCAAATGGATTTTCTTCCACTAATCCAAAGAAAACATGTTCTTACTTCTAAGCAGATACAAACTTAAAGGAACAGTTAGACACTTGTGTGTATCTATAGAAAGAAAAGGTAAAAATCCATCCATTTACTTACGTGGGGAGAAAGAGAACTGGTTCTTGTTCTGACTTGCAGGCTCTAGACTACACAGATGTTAGCATCGAGTATATGTGATGTAGTCCAAAAGGAACAGAAACTATTTTTACAACAAAATTAACAGGGTATTTCACACCTTGCTCGATAAAGGTTTTTAAAATCTCTATTTTTTTAGTTCATTTTTCTATCCTTATTATTACGGAGACAAAAAATACGGAACCTCTGTAAGAACCAGAACTGATTCTAGTAGTATTAGTGTTGCTTCATCTTTACAGCAATATTAAGTTGCATAAATTTATATCTCACATCAGGAGAGTGAATGAAAGATATTGAGGGCAACATGAAATGCAGTCCTGATTCATCACCAGGCAATTTAATGTATAATTTCTTTGATCATCTCCATAAAAACTGGTAGCAGTATATCATCATACACTTGTGAGAAAAATGAGCAGCACTGCTCAAAAAAGCTGGGCAATTAATTAAATGATATGCTTGTTCATCTTGCAGGTCAAGCAGTTAATTGTGCCAAGAATTGCTTTGAAATCATGCATGCCTCAACTTAGACCTCTTGCCTCCCAAGAGAATTCCTCAGGTCTTACATTGTACCATGCTTCCTGTGCATGCCAGTCTAATGCTAGCTAATCCTGTTAGCACGTATAATAGATACAGTGATATCTGGAAATCTGAATCTGTGTTCCGCAGTTTTACACACCAGTGTAGGAGAAAGTTGAAATCTCTGTCGCTTCTTGAACATAAGAGCAAAATATGATTCATGGTTGAAATTAGTGTCATGCACTTCGATAATTCATACTTCACAGGGAGGTGGAATAACTGCAAGCTAGGATTAAAGATTTTTCAGCTACTTTTTCTACATTTTAGCTGTACAGTGAAATTGTGTTTGAATGAATTACACGCTTTTCAGCCCCCCATGTCCCCATATGTATAGGAGCCTACTTTTCCAGTGCAATTTTCCTTTTGGATTTGATGTTTTCATAGAAATCCCTGTCAGAATGATGCGACTGATAAGGAATAGTTTGAATTTTTAACTTGTTTTATAAGGTGGAAAAAGATTTCTTCAGTTTAAGAATGCTGAATGTTCAAAAAATGTCCAGACAGAGCAAAAGCAGTCTAGTCAATGGTAACTGGTCCTCTGGGGGCTGTGCTCCTTCCCTGAAGTATAGAAGGTCTAACCATAACCCCAGTCAGTGTAAATGCCAGTCATCATTTGTGGCAGTAAAGTAATGCAAAGATCAGGTCCAACTTATTGCAGCGTTCGTTTTGGAGAAGTTCATAGTTGGTATTATTCAGAAAGATTCAAATGGAATTGTAATATAAGTACTCTGTTGCAAAAGTATTAATATTTCTTGTTACTTGTAGTTCAGCATATTGTGCTCCGAGCATATATTTTATTAATTAGTATACATGTTTTTTCTTGAAGAACTTGAAGTTGGTTGACATATTTCAAGAAGATTGAAAATATTGCTATTAAATGAAAAAAAGGTTGTTTTTTTTCAAAATCTGTCTTTTATAAAGGTACTCTTATCAGAAGATGAGGCTGATTAAAAAATTAGTTATGTATACGTATTTCCCAAGACAGTTGCTCAAAATCAGGATTTACGGTTTTGTAAATATTTGTAAGTGATGTCAGAGTTTCCTCAGCTGTGAGGAAGCCAATTGGTAAGTATGTGAACCATTAAGAGTCCCCAGAACAGTGGCAAATAGACTTGTGCCCATAACAACAAAACAACTGTGTATTAGATGAATGTACAGGGCAAAGTATATTTTTGGCTACGTCCCAGCTGTTGCAAAGATTTTTCCTCTCTCTTTTCAAAGAAAGAAAAATATGTTTTTCAGTTTCCTGTTAGCCTTCCTTCTAGAAACCGAAATCTTTCCTTCTTTGCAGGATCAAAATCTTTTCAGAGATTAAAATGATGATCATACACAAAGATCCAGCAGGATCAGGAGATCTGCTACAATGACTTCAAATAATACAATAAAACATATATTAATATATACGTGTAATTTATAGCAGAATAGAAGGCTTTCTTCCCTTTAAGCCTGCTGTGAAAGAAAAAAATTTCCATGCTTTTAAATAAAATTAATCTCATTTAAATAGAATCAACTTTGTTCTTCAGTCTAGAAGGAGGACTAATTCACATTGTTAAAGCAATGGTCTTTAAATAGTGTGAAGGCGTAAAAATAATAAATATAGATGCAGAAATATCTGTCCCATAAATGAGTGTTACATAAGGTTTATTTTAGCATCTTTGTAAAAGTGAAAAGTATTTTCTCTGCCTTTGTAAAGCTTTTCAACCTCCACATTCAAGAGATAGGGAAAGAGGGTTGGTTTTCCAAGGATGTTCTGTAGAAAGTCATTCTTTCTTGGCATCATGTCTCACTAATTACTAATACAATACCACAAACATCTTCAAGGCTTTGTAAGCCCTGTGGTACAGGCTGCACATGTAGTAACCATTTATATACAAAGCCTTCAGATCATAAAGGCACAAAAAAATGGAAGGAGTGGAAAAGGAAGCAGCTTAAGAAGAGGCCATTAAATTCCACTCGTAAATTGCTGACACTTACTGACAATGTTACTTGTTGAAGGTCTCCCATGATAATATTTTAATGACAGTTTGTTTATTTCAAAGGTAGTCTTATTTAGTGTGTCAGTGAGAACTTCCACTATTCCTTTATATGTTCAAGAAGAAAACTTGAAATTTACAGTTTCACTTTTTTCATGACAAGGTCATTTCGTATAAGACATCACAGACCTCATAAGGATCCCCATTTCCTATAAGAGGAAGCTGATGAAGATCATTGGGTATATACTCCAGGTGATTGTCAGAAAAGATCCCATACCTGACTCTCTTTAGACTTAACATTCACTGACATGCCAGTCTTCAGGACCTCTCCAGCCACTTACCCACTCTTCATAGCTTCTGTAAATGGACATTAATTCAGTCAAAAATTCATTGTCTTTGTACAGTTTCTGGCCTTTAGCAATTCTCTCCTCAACTTTTTGTTCCATCTGTCTCGTTAGGTTGGAGAATTTTTGAAATACATGAATATTTCTGAGGTCACCTGGCATAAGTGATGCTTATGTATTCCTCAGGAGACACTGATGTATTCTTCATAACAAAACAGAATAGTGTCCTCGCACCTATACCACATGTTCTTTGCGTTCAATATTTTCAGTAGGCTTGATTGCTGAAAAGATAGAATGATGAAGTATTCATTAAAAACTGATCTGCTCACTCAGATCCTGAGGTTTTACAGGCTGTCCTTCTACAGCGTATCCCGGAAGTACAAAGTTCCCTCTTTTGGCTCACTCATTTATCATTGATTCAATGAATTCAAGTTGCTTGTACGCAAGCTTCGTCCCTTTCTGACCCGTATGCTTCTAGACATTTGGTAAGAAGAATTTTAAGTCTGAACCATGAAAAATGTGCTTGATAGCTGCAGTGATGACTGATACTGTACTGGGTCTTTTTGTTCTCTAATAAAGCTTATCCTATGCGTGATCAAGGAATTTGTTTGAGAGGAATCCCAGGCTCCAAGTCAAGAAACCATTTTAAAGTATTTTTAAAATTTTGCTGAATTCACTGCTGCTTACAATGAAAAAAAGTATGTGCTTAAAGAGTTAGCTTTACAGGGGTGCTTTCCTGGATTGGGACCTCCATTGAATCACAGTTCTATTTAGTCTGCATTTTTAAATTCTTGCTCATTTCTCTTGTGAATGCTTTGCTGTCTTAGTTGTTATGAATAGAGCCCTTTGTTTTCTGTATCTGGGATTTAGTCTAAATAATGACCTCCAATGAAGTACTTCTGTAAGGTCACAAATGCCTCTCAGAACCAAGCTAAAGTAAACATCCTAAATAATGATATTTTATTTTTTATGGACCTAATATATCACTGACAAATATTGAAAGTTCCCCAGTAAGGGAATGGCAACTCACCACCTCAGTTTCGTTGACCTGCAGGCTGCTTTTTCTTCTGAAGAGTTTGTTTAATTGCAAAGGACTGAACTCTGAGTACTTATATAAAGCACATATGGCTAATTTAAAGCCATCAAGTTTGGTTCAGCAGAAGGCAGTTAAAGTAGGCTGATTCTGTATCGGTGAAAGTCCCTCGGCCAGGCAGCGTAGAGATGTTTCATTGTGAAGGACTTGCTTCGGATCCAGAGTATGGTGGTCCTTAGGTAGTCTCACAATGAAATGCCTGAACGGAAGACCTGCTTTTTCCTTTAAGGAAAATTGATAAACTGAAATCCCGAAGAGCGTGTTATCTGATCCCATTATTAGGGAAGCCTGCAGCTGTTCATATTTTCTCTCCGCAGCACGTGTCACTGTGGCAAATGGAAAATATTTTCATCCTCTAGGATTACAGAGCTGCTGAAAAGCCATAAACAAAACATAACTAGAATTGTGCATGTAAGTGACAGCTAATGCGTTCTCTTTAAAAGAGGGTAAGGCAGAGAGGAAAAAAAATACAGGACAGAATTCATATTTTCGCTTGTAACAATACACTTCAGAGAGAGTCTCAGAGGAAATTATTGCCCATATTGGTGGAAACGTTTTGCTCCCATTGTTCTCAAACTAAACACAAACACATAAACCTGAGGAAAGTACTTTTTATCAAGAGATGTATGTGTGTACATATTTATGTATTTAAAAGAAAAGCCCCAGTGTGTAAAGTGGGGATCCGTTTAAAGTCATCCATATCAGAAAACAGTCACAGCAATGTTAATGCACTTCAATGGTTTTTGTTCCCAGAGTATCTGACAGGCTCGCAGGCCATATTGATAATGAAGGAGAATGTGTCAATACTCCCACTTTAACATCTGATTCGGAAGCAAAGTGGTTTTTTCAAGGTCAGACAGAAAGTCTGTGTTTTGATTC
This sequence comes from Himantopus leucocephalus, assembly GCA_003993805.1. NCBI lineage: Eukaryota > Metazoa > Chordata > Aves > Charadriiformes > Recurvirostridae > Himantopus > Himantopus leucocephalus. The sequence continues at coordinate 118,213,695 of RSEF01000001.1, read as the reverse complement.
TTGATTTCATCAGGCCAAGGCCCTAATCCCGGTGGCCTTACTCTTTCCTTGTGAAGAGAAGGTGGCCTTATCATTTTTCTCAGTGTCTCTGATCCTTTCCACATTCTAACCCTAATTTATCCCAGAGGTATAAATGTGCTTAATGAAAAAACAATTACTAAAAAAATAATTTTCGGTTTGTGTGTTGTGGCTGGTTAAAGTGTCTTGAAACAGGACTGGCAGTTCACAGCAGCAGGAGAAGTGGAGGGTGGTGCTGTTTATTCAGACTTGGAGGAGAAGACACAGCATGTCCTCTGCTTTTTATCCTAAAGATACCGGCAGTGACTGTTGAATTTTATCCAAACCACCTCCAGCTTATCTAGAGATCTCCCATCTCCCTCCTTTCCCCAACATCATGGCTCTTATTGGGGTGACATGGCAAAGCAGAAGCATGTTGCCAGTGTTTCCCAAACCTCACCTTCCAGCCATTCTACTCTCTATCCCACACCTGCAGAGCAGGGCCGCTGGCAGATCCCAGTCTTACAGGCTTCCTTTTGTGGGGCATCGCTTTGACACTCCTGCACAACAGTGACACGGGTACTCCTGAATGAACTGCACCGCACATCATTTGAATGGATGCTGTGCCTGCTGGAAAAAGGAATTCTTAATAACTTAAATAGAAAAGTGGTAGTCGCAGCATGTGTGTAGGAGGATCAATTCACTGGGGGGATGTCCTAAATGTAAAAAAGACATAGCAGTGCCAGAAACCACTGTGTAGCTAATTAGAGGTGACCTGATAATCTATTTTCTTCATTTGCAGAGTCTTTGAACAGATAAAACCAGAAGCATTTAAAAAAAGGAGAAGGAGGGAGGGGGAAGGGCTTTAGAAAGCTGCTTTTAGTGCTGGCATCTATAGCTACTCAGTTCCAGTGGGCAGCTGCTCACGGGCAGGCCAGACAGGGCTCTGCTGCCAGCCAGCACTTCCCAAGGCAGAAGGAGCCGTACCAAAGTTCCCAGTTGTGCCACCATACGTGAAATGGCATGTGATGTTTGCTACAAGTGCAAATGAACCAAACCCTAAAATGGCATGATCTTACGTCTTTTACAGTAGTGATATGGCTGTTGACTATGAGTAGGCTCCAAACAGCAAGATCTTTATAGAAGGCATTACTTGGTGCCTAAATATGGCCTGCTAATTCACCTCTGTTGCTTTTTCAAGAATTCAGACTTACGTCTAGAAATAAACCCAGACATCTAGGCACTGAAACAAGAATAATATTTTAGGGTTTAAAAAGTTAATTCTGAAGATATAAACTGTCTACTGTTTAATAAAAAATAAAAAGTGACATTGTTACTACTTAAAAAATAATCTGATGAATGTGATTTGGTAACCAGCTGGGACTGAGTGTTCACCTCCTTACCGAGAGCACACAATAAAAATAACAAAAGTGGAAAAAGGGTTTAAAATACTATTTTCCTGTTAGGGTGACAGGAAGGCCACAGTCAGCAGAGTTAGAAATGCATATATTGCATTATGGACATCGAAAACATATGACATACTTCTAGCATCAAATCTGTCCATTGTATCAGATCACATTTTCAAAGCCATACTGTTGAATTCATAGCTTTGATTTACAAAGTGTGTTTTGGTGAACTAAAGCTATGAATTTGATTTTTCCATTCCATTTTTTTTAATTCGGCCACTTAGAAAGCAATGTCATACCAGTACAAAATACCTGGGCATCCTTCATGAAGAGATTTTTACTCTCCTGCTTTCCCGTTTGTTTGGGATCAACTCCTGGGAACATACTGCAAGGTGAACAGTGATTTTTACAATGTTAATCCTAGGGCATCAGGGGAGTATTAATGTGCAGAAACTGGACAAAAAGGGGCATTCATACCTTTGTGAGTCTGGATCAAGTGAGGAAACAGTTTCATATTTATAGTTGGGTCTTGGTTAAGATTCTATTTTATTGCATTTGGCTATCATGCAATTATGAATTTAACTTTCATTTGACTGGTGACACAAAGTCATGATCTTTCTTCACACGTTGGCACTGAAGCACTGTTGGCACATCCACAGCACAGACAGCAAGTGCCAGGACTTGGCACACTCAGGCCCAATAGCGTTTCCAGCTCCTGTGGTGCATTTGAGACTGGTCGGAAGTGCTAGATTTCACTTGTGGCTCACAATCCCAGAAGGATCCCACAGCAGACAAGGATTACCATTGTGGGTATGGACTACACCTTATCCTACTAGTTTGTTCCTCATACTTTCCCCTACTATAAAGCAGATGTGTACTACATGCTAACTGTATTATGTAGTCAGAAAATTCCCAGCTTCTTTCTGGCATCTATTACTTATCCAGAAGGGGGCAAAATTCAAGGTATAACTTAACGCAATTAAACCCATTTCAAGTGTGTTTTTCTACTCTGCTCTGGAATACAACTTTGGCATGATGAGAGGAGTCATAACAATGCCATTCAGCATGGACACAGCTGAAGACTGGATCCACAGTGACCTCACAATGTCTGATGGAAACAACTGGTTGCATCTCTGTGAGGTTTGATGATGTCATTCCCTAGGGGGAAAAAATGCTAAGCTTTCTCCTTAGAGTTGTTGATCAGTCTGGAGTAGATAGCATGAAAGTATGAAACTTCATGACTGTCATGGCTGCTGGATATTCTCATGGCTTCAAAGGCCATGAGATGACCGTGTAGGTTGGATATGGGCTACTGTACAATTTGTAGTTCAAAAAAGCAAACAATTACAAAATCTGTCTTTATAATGCCCTTTTATCTTGCATACTTCTGTCTTGCAGTTTGAGTGTTTTAATTGTACCATCTAAGAGGAATGACATCTGAATGACATGTTATCACTTATTATTTTGAAGTATAGCAACACAGGTAATTTTCGTGATGGAATGGCTGCGTGAACGGTTGGTTAGCTTACTGAATTTCTCATTCAGAAGCTAGTAAGGAGCAAGCATCCATTTTACAAATGGAACAAATGGCTTGTAGGAGCAGGTGGCTATTCACAGGAATTACTCCAGCAGGTCTGAGTTTATAAGGGAAGAATATCTTGTGCTCCATTTTAGTTATGCCTATACAGTTTCACTACAGATGGCAGTAGCAGTTTCCCTTGCAAGGCCTTCTAAAGACTTCACTGATGACCATAAAGCAATTGTTTTATGTCTTCCCCAAGGCACAAAAATCAGAACTGTGCCTAAGGAATTCTGGAATTCCTTTATAGTTGCAAGAACACTGAGACTGCACCATAACGTGTCTAAAATACTGCTTTCCTGTAACTCAAGCTTAATTGCAAATTATCGTCTGACAGTATATATAGTACGTAATGTTTTGGTGCCAAATCTACTAAAATATGATCTTTAAACCTGTTTCATTTCAGTTGTAATCTTTATGATTTATTATGACAATTATTTTTGTGGCTTAGTTTAGAAAGCTATTGTACTTCTTGCCTAGAGACAACAAGAATTTAAAAAAAAATATTTTATGTTATCATAGTTGATAAGGAAAGATTAAAAAAAAAATCTGAAAAAGGAGCTGCCAGTTAAAATGTTGCCTTATTAATAAGTTTTGAAACACACATTTGTTGCTTGACCTTTTTAATATTCAAGCCGTTTCTTATATATTTAGAGATTGTTTCAGAAGTGTAAATTTTGTCAATTAGTTTTCAAACCAATGGCCATATGGTTTTGTAAATCTTGAATGCCTTGGTATAGTTTTATACCATGGAGAAACTGAGTAAGGAAAAGATTTAAAAATTAGTCTAGAATGAGAAATTAATGCCAGTTAAGATTTTGGGGGTTTGGAGGTTTTTTTGCACTACTTGGTAAAACCTCATTGCCTCTGCGAGATTTCTCTCTGTTCCCTCATCTCAGACTGCCCAGCAAGACGGCTGTTGTTGGGATAATTTGTATAGCGGGGATTGTGACTATTTCATGGAAATACATGTACATATAATTCTTCAGATAATTAATCACATCTACACTGTGTCATATCTGGCACACTTACAAATCCATGACAGATCTGGCCAGATTTTGGATCTCCCTTTGGGAAAATACAACTACTGTATGTCAAATCTTGCCAAATTACTGCATGTAAAATCCCCAGTCTTGCTACAGTGGTAATAAGTCATATCCAAATACTTTTTTGCTACCATTTTAATATGAATATTTAGTTAATAAACTAGTTACTTTATTATTTTAAACTGGACAGTGTCTGCAATTATTGATGGAAAAACACTAATTTACACATGATAATACCCTAGACCTGTATTTTTAATGAATAAAAGTACATTATTTAGAGGGAATTTAGAGCAGCATAGTTTACAATTATCTGAAATCAAGTGTTTTGTTCTGTGTGAACATTGTGGAGAAGAGCTACCTGTGACTGTAGAGGTCCCAAATGATGACGTGATGTCGGTTAATTTCTTTAGTCTGTGGAGTCACAAGTCACTATCAAGATCTGAACGTTAAATTAGTAAAAGAAAAAAAAATAAACTGATTGTTTTCTTTAAAATTCAATTTCATTTTACTTATGTGACATGCAAAGGAAAAAAATGCTTTGTAGTTCAGTGACATCTTGATTGTTTGCAAACTACAGCCCATCATTCGTAATAGCTCCAGCTTTGGAAGACAAATCCCTGTACATGGGAAGGGATACATTGCTTTGCATCCCTCTGATACTTTCCAGAACTGAAAACTGTAGCCGACATTAAAGGCATTCTGTGGTGATTTTCTTGTAAATTTGACACCAGTGATAAAAAGCAGCCCTGCAGCACCCACAGTTAACCGCTAAATTTCAGGCGCCAGTGGCATGATGTCGTTCCATGTCCATGAAATTATCCATAGCGTGTATTTACCCCTCTGAAAATTCTTGCGTTCAGGGTACCTGTAGGAAAGTGGCTGCGCCCTGTCAGTATCTCAGAAAAAGGGAATTAATTGAAGGTGGATGCAATGGTAAAGAACAAAACGCCATATAAGAGTGGTGTAGCATCCAGAAAATTGATCTCCTTATTGCAAAGTGAAAAAGAGAAGCCAGTGTAACAACCATTAGAGAGCTGAGGAGTTTAAACTGAAGCATGTGCGATGTGGGGGACATTTTATTCAGAGTTCTTCTTGGAATCCTTATTCTGGAATAACATATGTAGGCAGTATGTCATTTCCCTCTATATTCGCCACCTCACTAATACAGACTGGCAGCAGGAAAAGAAAAAAGAAAAAGAATGTGCAGGCAAGGCTTGCTACATATAGGAAAAGGGGCTTTTGCATACAGTAAAAATAGGTTTCCTTTGGGTGTCTATTCTGTGTTATCACTGCTGATCAGTGAAAATACTGTTTTCCTAAATATGTGCCATTAGGTCGTGACACTTATTTGAGCTGCCACAAAACATACCAACTAACATATGAAAGTCTGGACTTCAGCTAAATAGCAATTCTAGTTTCAAAATGCTAGTGAAGTGAAAACCAAAGGTGTTTGTCTCTGTTTTAGGGGGGAATTGAACAGTGTATATGCATACCCTTGTACAAATACAAAATTTGGATCGAGGGTATAACAACAGATGGTTATTGGGGGGAAGGTTTAATAATACTGTGTTCGCACCTAATATTTCCACACTAACAGCTGTGCAGGAAAGTTATGCTACTTTGGGTTTCATCCCCATGAGATGCATAGAGATCTTCTTTCTTAGGACTGGGAGTTGTCAAAGGTGGACTATGGGGAGCTCATTTGCACAGGCTCCATAACTTGTAGCTGGAGAGCTGGGGATTTTTGGTCTGTGTCAGGACATCTGCAGCAGGTTTACTTTTCATCTCCAAAGTAGCTGGCTTGGTTCACAGCTAGGGTCAGGAGTCTCTCAGGAGCTGCAAGGCTCACAAGGCCATGAAGCTTGTGAAGATTTGTCTTTTCCTTTGCCATTGTCATTGTTTTGGACCTGTTGAGCTTCAGCATGGTAATTTTTCTTGTCTCACCCCTACCTCCATAGACGAAATACAAGAATTCAGCTTAATTCAGAGCAGGACTGAATTTGGTGTCCGTCTGCTTCTTTGGTATCGACCCCATGTTTTGTCCAGTATGAGTCAAAATAGGAACTGTCACGAGGGACTAAATGATGGCACATTTCATGCCACCACTTAGTGGTGGTAAGATGACTCAAGAAAGTTACAGGAATATTACAGAGTGTCATATAGGAAAGGGAATGCCTCTCTTACACCTTCACATTAATTATTTTTATGTTGCAGTCACAGCTGGCTTCCTCACTTGATTTGTAAGGTGTATGCCAATGGAATGTAGCTTTTTAGTTTTTAATTAGTCTCTCTTTGCAGCTTGTATATGGAAAGATTCATAATACTCCCTATTTGATGAAAGGTTTTGAAATTATTTTGCATCATCCGTTTGTATAAAGTATGTTCTCTGTATTTTTAGCACTTTAGAGTGACCGTAACTTCTTGTAAGTTAATTCCAGTTTAGAGAGAAGGAAAAGTGTTACAGTTTCTATTTCTTTTAGGTCTTTTATGACCTAACTGTTTTTCATCATGGAACCTATTGCTAAAACAGTTTTCTGAAAAGAAAATGGTGTTTACAAAGTAAACATTTTTTCTGGCTGCAAGATTGTTTGCTGTCCAGGAAGCAAACACATTCTAGTTCATTACATATATTTTGAGTGTACGAAAGGAAAATAAGTTTATACATTTTAAACTTGCAGCTCACAGACTTTCCGGCTGGAACCCACTTGGGAGTCATAACACGTTTCCAGGACCTCCCCTAGTGAGACTCCTCAGATATCAGAGCAGTAGTGACTCATCGACCGCAGGAGAGGCAATTGAATTAAAACTTAAATATTTATGTGTCTGACTCACTCAAATTGCAAGACAAATACAGCCCGATTTCTGGGTGAGATATCTGTGTTTCTAAAGAGAAGTTGGAGCTGGTATTTCAAGAGCTGCAATGGCCTGAATTTGGCTGTTGGTCCTTGTTTTCACACCACTTTTTTTTTTTTTTTTTTATAAAGTGGTTTTCACAGCTTTAGAACTATAGAAGTAGGGCTATTATAGCTTAGTCATTAAATATATCTGGAGTACTTGACAGTAGTGACAGAAATGAAATTTGTATCAGATGGTTCAGTACACTCTTTTGCGCTTGTAACTATTGCTTTTGGATGTACTGAGGGTCCAAGGTAAAGATGGCTGTAAAAGTTACTGCATTAGAACACTGTCATGCTCCCATCACTTCCCAGATACATAAATGACTGTCTGAGAAAAGTATAATGAAGGATATAATGAAGAACTGAGCAAAGGAAGCAGTGGTTTTGTCAAGTCCAGAGACTGACAGTAACAGCCACCAGGTCAAATGTCTCGCTCTCCCCAGCACAGCATCAAGATCTTTGCAAAAAAGTTGAGCTTGAGCCTCTGAATTTGTTTGTGAAGCTGGTCTTGCTAACCAAACACAGCGCAGATGTCGCTACCCACGCTCCACCTCCCCTTCCCCCCTCAGTCAGGTGCTGGGTCTGAGGCTGTTTCGTTCTTCCAGGTCAGTCTGTTTGGAGAAGGCTATAATATATACCTAATTACCTTACAGCTAAGAAAGCCTTAGCAGAGCCTACGTGTTGAAAACTGAGCATGTGCTTGCTGCAGTCATAATTTGAACCTAACTATTTTATTACACGTTTTTCTGGTCCAAAAATCCTGATTTCCAGCTTTCCTTTGAACAAGAAGTACAGGTACTTGTCTGTCATCAGCAAGATATGAGGTATTTCATGAGACCACAAATAAAGCTGTTGTTCTGCAAACCCAAGTACAACAAGAGTTGGCTTTTTTTAAGACAGCTTTCTGAACAACACAAAAGTGCGATCTGAAAATCTAACTAAATGGTTCCATTCAATGTTCTTTATTTAAAGAATATCTGATGTGCTACTGCCAATAATTATCAGGTCTTCATGCCCATGGAAAAGAAGTATATGAGTTGTTCCCGTTGTCTTTTTTTTTTTTTTAATGTTCTTATTTAGCCTCAGATTAGAAATATTTTCTGCCACTCCTATTTCTAGGTCTTAAACAAATTTATAGCTTTGGCTTCAAAGATGGCATCAATATGTTCAAGTTTAAATTCTACAAGTATAGATAGATTATCCAGATGTAAGTCATAATACTGTCTCATTAGGCTCCTTTTCTGATGCTGAATCGCCCTGCTACGCAATGTGCGTTTTTTATCCTTCTGGTTGCAGTAGGGATGACTCCACATGTTAGATAAAATCAACTTAAGCGGGATTTTTGGCAAATCTTATATTCTTTGATCAACTTCAGCTTCACAAATGCTTCGAATTAAATTTCAGTGATCGGTCCCATCCCTAGTTGTAGTGGTAACTGCAGCTCGGTATGGCGCAGTTGCTTGTAAAATAAAAGTAGTGTTTCAATATGATTTTGTGATTACAGGTGTGTGGGTTTTAGAATTTAAAAGAAATTTTAGGATAGCATGGTATTAGATTTTTTTTTAATCACACAAAATCATTCGGCTAACTTTAAGACGGCTCTTTTTTAATACATTGGGTATGTTGTTCTTAAATTCTGTTGTGTTTGTTGCAGTCTTTGGCTATAACAAAAGCTAGGAAGGGTTCATTCAGTGTAAAACAATATAAATATATGTCGCTGCTACCATCTCTGAAGGTCATAAAAATATTACGGATTTGGGGGAGCTTGATCAGTTTACATAAGGGATTACGAAATGTGATTGCCTGTAATACCGAGGGACTGTACTTGATGACCTAAGAATTTTCTTCCAGTTTTTAATTATTAAAATGCAGTCATAAGAGAGAAAACAAAACCATAATCACTGATGTATTTTATTAAATGCTTGGTACATAGCCTGCTGCTTAGCCAGTAAATTCTGTGTTGCTGAAGTCCACTAGCTAAATTGCATGAAACTGAGTGAACGACACAGCTGAGCATCGGATGTTGCCCAAGCTGAGAATCGTACTGACCATCGTTTCACGGATTTCCACTTGCATATTTGCACACTGTGAGCAGTACCTAACAGGTTACACTGGGAGGACCTAAATTATAATCTGTGTAAGAAGGTAAAAAAATGCCGAAATTTCCTTTGGGGCCTCTGACATCAGTAACCCGAAAGAGTATTCTGTTTGGTCTGTCAAAATTTGCAGGTGAATCAACAACATATTTTAGTCATAGTATCAGAAGCTGCTTATAATGCTAATAAAAAAAAAAAAATCACTTGAGGGCAGCCTTCCCTGGGCCATTATGTTGGTACGGTTTCAGTTCTATTTCCTCATAGTTTCAGCCTATTAAGAGTAAATTGCAAATATTATGGCATCTTCCATACAACTTCCTTAATAACTCTTTACAGTCCGGCAGGTTTTTCACTATTTAGGTTAACAATACTGACAAATTTTAGTGTTTTCAGTATCTACCCAAATTTTGTTGTAACTGTCCTCTCAAAGGAAAGTATTAACAAGTATTGCCAACTGCCTGTTATTTCTGTGTCAGCTTTATATTTGTATCAGCTCCATGTATATCTGATGAAAGCTACATCTGTTGAAAGCGAAATAGACCAGCAGAAACTGAGGCGGGGGGGGGTGGTGTTATGGGTTTTCTTTAAGGGCCAAAAAACTAAATTAAAATTATATATTCTTAGTATGCTTTTCAGGAACGTATTCGTGGCTTGAGTGCTTTCAAAGTGATTTAGTGAAGCTTCTAAAAATCCCCTAAAAGATTTAATTATATTATTTTACAGCCGTTTTAATCACATCATTGCTATTCTTTTGGTGAACTGAAAACCTAAGGTATGTGCTGTGAATTACTGTATTCAGAATTAATCTGAAGAAACCTCTGAATAAGGAAGAACACATGTAATGCACCACGTTTTAAAAGAAGTATAATTTATACACGGTCAGTGAAGAGAAAGGTAAACTGTAAGCCTTGTATTTTCTGGAATGACTCGTGACTATAATAACTGTTATTCTTTTGGCTGACTTGGCACTGTGAAAAGATAAGAACTCATTCTTTGCTGAATAGAGGCAGACAAATTGAGCCAAATCTTTTGAAATGCCCTACTGATTTTTGTCAGTGAAAAACCAAAACCCCTGGCTTCCCCTGTGTAGAGGTCTAGCACAGTCACCTAGTTTTAGACTTCTAAATGCAGTGGGATTCTTGTCTTCTGTAAAACTGTTTCAAGAAGTTATAATACAAAAGAAAATACTGTGTGCTACTAGTGTTATCCACACAAACATGTGTTGTGCATAATCTGCTCTTAGCAAAACTTATGCTCGTAGAGTATCACTTAGCATGTTCATTTAACTGTCTGTCATTCTTTAGTTCACCTTATTTTTTCAGTTGATTTTTAACACACCTTGTGTGAAACCTCTTCTAAGATGTCAAATGATCCAGGAGTTTTCACAGAGAATATTTCTTGTTTCAGGAATACAGATATGATGAACAAAAATTACTCGCTTTTGTTGACAGATTGTTATTCTCTGAAGGAAAATGAAGTTTTACAAATGCAAGTGAATGGCAAGAAAAGGAAAAGCAGGTAGTCACAGTAAAGACACAACTTGGGAGCTCATGTAAAAAAATTTTTAAAAAGTCAATTACAGCCAATGGTGGTGATAGAAATAACCTCCCAGGGATCATTGCAGTCCAGGCAGAGTTGCTCTAATCAAAAAGTGTCTCAGTGAGGGCAACAAAGGGCTAAGGCAAATATGCCAAGGGAAAGAGAGCCATGGGAATCATCTGTGATTTTTTACATTACTTTTCTGTCCCTCCTGTATGTGGAGTTTTCTCTATTTTAGAAGTTAAGTACTGAAAGTTTTATTTTAATAAAACCTAGTTTTTGATCCTCTGGTCCACTTTGGGTACTCAGCCTAAGAGAAAGGTGCAGGTATACTCACCCTAAAGTTCTGACCCATTCAACGTCCTATCTCACCATGCAAAAAGTGGGGAAAAGCCCAAGTGATGGAACGCCACAGCTTCAAGTTTATTGATTTTTTATCTTTCCACAAAATGAAATTGTTCGAGTTTCTATAAGACAGCCCAGCATGTCTACTCAGCAGGGATACTAAAGGAGTCGTCCAGTATTACTTGTTTTGTGTACAGAAGTGAGTTAATTTTTTTAAATTTATTTATTTATATTTATGTTGTGATTTGGTTCGGGATGTTAGGGAATTGCAGTGAATTATAAGAGTCTTCAATTACCTTAGAATGTCACAGTTGATTACACAGCACTTTCATGATATTTTGGAAAAGAAATATTTTTAGTTTTGTATGCGTCTTTTCTTTTTCTGTTGGTTTGATACAGATGTTAGTATTGTTTCAAGAGAGATGAAGGTGCCGGAGAGCAGCTGTGAGCGGTGGGAGCCTCTTCCCTAACAAAGGCTCTGAATTTGACACTGGATTTCAGTGGTACTTCAGCTCCCAAGCTCATGTAGCAAGCTGTGGGAAACAGGCTAATGCTTAGGCGCTCAGGTGAAAGGACTGAAGAGGTTTCTGAACAGGAAAGAATTTATTTAGTGTGAAAGGACCCAGTGGACCATCAGCCTTCCCCCAGGCGCAGCGGGGCAGACCCACAGCCAGCTCTTCCAGGCACTGAACGACTCCTAAGCCAGCCAGCTGCCACGAGACTGTCCGCAACACAGGCTGACATTTACTGGCAGTAATCACTGCTGCTTGTACGTATTTTAGCTCTTTTTTTTTTTTTTTTTCCTTTAAATAAGCCCAATCCAAGACGGATATGGGGTTCCAAAACCCAGCTGGAATCAGCTAGGTTCCAAACTGACTGATTTTTGCAATGGGCGCCCAGTCTCCAAAGAAGCCCAGTGGAAAATCACTGGCAGAGCTTTCCATCAGAGATGTAATCAGCCACATTAGCGAGAAGGCCAGGCAACAGGAAAAGGGACACACTGAAGCATTTCAGAGGAATGTTGTCGTTAACCTGCACAGCGTGCCTTTGTATGAATGCGAGTGTGGTAATCACACATCACTTCGTAAACACGCTTCATAGACATCTCACTACAGAGGTGAGACAGAGAAGTTCCCTGCAAGGAGGAAAATTTTTTAGGTGTACCCTTCTCATCCTCGGCTTATTGCTGTATTTAATGTTAGGTGCCAATCTTGCTTTCAGGATTTCTTCACACTGAAAGCCTGGAGAGTTGCTGGTGCCTAGGTAGTGAGGAACGGGCACTCCGTGGCTGGCTCTGGCTGTGCTGAAGTCCCCGTGTCTCAGCCTAGTTTGTTATGCTAAGCTAGGCCCTTCGGGAGGTGAAAGCTGTACACATGATACCTGTGCACGTATAAATATTTTTGGTATAAATAATGGATCCTGGGGCATTTAGTGGTCCCTCCAGAAATACGAACCTCCGCTATTGTGATCCTAATCATCGTGTAACTCTCACCTGTGAACAGGCTATTATGTTTGACATCTGTGAAAGTCTGCTTCCTACTTGGGCATACTGCCCTCCCAGTGAAGTGCACTAAATCTTCTCAGCGGGGAAAATAACCTTAACTGATAGAGATAACATAGTCTTGAATCCATAGAGATTTATTATCATCAGTGCAACTAATATTGAAGTCCTTGTACCATGAGTTAGCTGCAGCACGCGTGTTGTTCTGCTGATTCTGGCAGTCTGTGACCAGATCCTACAGCAGTTCAAAAGTAGGAAATGCATGCATGTAAACATACAGGATTCGGTAAACATACCTAGATTTGGTACAGTTGCAGAATAACATCCAGTCCCCAACCGCATCAATTCCTACTGCTTGCAGAGGAGACCCGAGGAGGTATGGCAGTCAGTATGCCAGAGTTGCTGATCCATGAGTCACAGGCTGGGATAGCTTTCCTTGATTCCTGTCATCAAGCATCCTCCAGAGCAATCTCCCTCTAAGCTGGAGATAGAAATCCTACGTTGCTTTAGACTTACACTCTGGGCACAAAAAGTTTGCTTGTTACTCTACAACATAGCTGCCACAGATTTTTTGCTTTTTGACTGTCCTGGTTTAGCCCATCTGAATTCAAAACCAAGAATTTTTTGTATAGTCAGTGAAGATGCTCAATCCACCTTGCCTTTTTTTTTTTTAAAGATATTCTTCCTTTAGTGACTCCTGTTCCATTTTGCAGCAGCACAGCCCTAAGAAATGAAAAGATATGAGAATCAGTTAATCTGATCAGAAAACAGTCCTTGAAAGAAATTAGTAAATGCATTGTGCCCTGTGCCAGGGGAATTACTTCAGCTGGAAAGCACCATGTAAATGTTTTATTTTGGAAATCAATATTTTATAGACTTGCTTCTTGCTGTCGAGATTCACTTAGTTAATGACATACGGACCTATTCTCATAAATGAAACGTTTATCTAAATATTACAGGAAATGTGCTTGTAAAGGACTTTAAACTGTCTCACAGGGTACTGCAACGTTTTCCCCTGTGAGCTGCTCCTATGTATAATACCTAATCTTGCTATCAAAGCAGTCCTGTAACAGAAGGAGTAATCCAAGCATAATTACCTCCTGATTAATCAGCTCATTTGCATGTATGCCACTCTGGTGCCTGTGGCGATATTATGCTAAACACAGACGGGTTCTCTGATTCTCCTCACATTTAGGTTTTGGTGCAGCTGCACGTGAAACCAGTGGTGGGAATAGCAACACAGATGTAGCTACAGCTAGTCTGGAGAAACCTGAGCAGAGCAGTTTCACCTTTATTGTGTGGAACTGGAATTCCTTAGGGGTTATCTCCTTCCCTGCACATATTTGGAATTTTTGTACTAATCTTGCCCTTCTACATCACATCCTAAATACATTTAACATGTGGCAGTGATTTCCACTCCAAGTGTGGTGTTTGGGACATCTATTAGCAACAGTTGCTGAAGTGTTTGGTGCATCTCTCTGAATTACAGTATATTTTGTTTCTATTTTCTTTTTAGTCTTTTGTCCTTAAAAGAATAAGTTAGTTTATTCTTCTAACCATAAATGGATTATAAGTAGTCTTCCTCCATCTCTAATGCTGTCTAACAAGTTTGGTATATTTTAGTTCTCTCAACATCCAGCACGGACGGAAATCTGGGCTTGATAGAACCAGTTATCAGATTTACTACAGCTGGTCCTGTATTTCATCAGTCTCTAGCCACATTATAAAAAGATGCTAGGAAATAATGTTGTGCTCCATGATTTATCGCTTGCTTACACAGGAACAGACATTTGTATCTTTTTCAACTCTCTCCATCTTTTCTACCCCTCCCTAGATTAACTTGGTTTGTAATTTGATGGTTTAGTTCCAGTACTTCTCTGTCAAAAGCAGCGATATTCATCCAGTAGGCTGTAAAAGCAGGTGTTTAATATTATTGTCCAATATAGGAGAATAGCAGCCAGCTTTGATATGGATGTCCACAATTTTGCGTGGTTTGAAAAGAGGTTTTGCTAAGTATGTGCATTTTGAATTCACAGGGTATTACAACTTAGGTTGTCCTCTTCCACAAAAGAAAATGTTCGTGGAGGGGGAGTGTTGTTTGATTTTTGGGAGCATATTCTTAAATATTTCACGTACTTTGCATTATGATTTTAAATGCATTGCAAATACTCCTCAGCTCCTTGAAAGCATTCTTCCTATACTATAGCCAGGATAAATCTACTTAGCCTTTCTTAGTAGAACAGAAAGTTGTGTGGGTGAAGCTGCAGCTCAGCCACAGTGGAAGAAGTTAACTGTGACAAAAGTACAGCAGAGATTTATTTCTAGATTTGTCTTCAAACTAATGAAAAATAAAGATTGCGGAAGAGGTAGGTACTTTAGTTAGAAGAAGCTAGATCTACTGAAAATGAGTTGAGTAACTTAGAGTCAAAATCCAAGGATTTTCACTGGATAGATATCTGTGGTTCTTTTAAAAATGCACAGAATGAAAGCTGTTGCCTTAAATAAAGTTAGTGGAAAGTTGTGTTATATTAGCCATATGATTGAGGTTCTGAAATAGATAGCATTTTATAAAAATCTGAGAGAAATTAAAAATGGAAATCTGGAATGAAGAGAACAATGATGTGTGCAGTATGAGTAAAAGTGTTGATAATATCACTCTAGTATTTTCTAGATTGTTTTTTATTCTGTAACCTATTAATTTTAATTTTATTTTCTTTGGTAGCCACTTAAATCTGTTCCAAAACCATGCCATTTAAATTCTCATGACTTAAATAATTTAACTTTTTAACTGTGCTGCCAGATGGTATTAGCAGAATCCTTTGCATTATCTACAGTGTAGGTGGTAAAGAGCTGGCTTTTCTATTTTCTGTAAAACTCTGGCCAGTGTGGGAAACTGAATTCAGAAAGCAGCTTGATTTACTGCAGCAGTGAATTTGCTTCCTGGACATATTCCCCGCGGCTCTGGCTACACTAGCACCAAAAGTTACACTTCGGGTTTCCTGGGAGTTAAACTAACTTCTAGCTTATCACTCATTTAAATGTACCGGAAATGTACTTCTAGTATGAAAAATCTTAAAGTAAATTCAGAAAATTGCTGCTAATTCTCAACTTTTCTTAAAGAAAGAGTCAGAATGTCAGCTAGTATCTTCCTGCCTTTTCTTCACTCCCTTTTTCTGAACTTCTTTATAAAAACCCAACTTCTTAAAAACTAAACTTCTTAAAGTTTTAAAAAACCCTATATACTACCAGGTAATAAAAAACTCTAATAGTATCATCTTTATATTGATTAAGTAATATTATAATACTCAGTCATCTAATACCAATATAGCCTTTTTGAGAATATAATTGTTTATTGCTTTGCAAGAAAGAACATTGGCAAATACCATTTTTATGAAGTGAATACATTTCCCTGAGCAGCGAAAGCATTCTCAGCAGAGATGTTTCTGCAGAGTTCTGGAATGTGGTGCATAGTGATGTTGATTTTGTGTATACCCTCATGCCACATTAACAACATTCGAAGGCAGATGGATCCTTTGACTCTGCAGTGCAAATGATGCACAGCCCGTGTTTTGAAATGCGTACTTTCATAACGTGAGTCTTTATTAGAGAGGAGTTCAGTTCAGCTTTTCTCTACAACCACCAGCTGTTCCTCTTCAGGAATTATACTGTACCAGGATCTGCTCTTGGACTACTTAGCCGATTCACATGTAGTTCATGAAACAGCCATTGGCTTGTATTGACTTTCTGTCACTATTCATCTGACAGAATTTGAACCAGTAACCTACAGGTGATAGGCAATATATTCCTTAATTCTCTGAGTATTTGTATACTGCCACTATTTTGTCCATATTTCAAGATTTAGAATAAATGAAAATTCAGCATGTTTATAGTCCATAGTTCAATATAAAGAAGTGTTCTCTTCTGAAGTACAGGTCAGCCTGGGGGTATTTCCCAAATTCCTCTCTTTGAAGATCATTACAGATATCTTTTAGATCACATCTACATGTTTTCATTCGAAAGGCTCAAGGTGACTTGAGTGACTTTTTTCTATTCTATATCTGGAAATACTTTAAAAATAAGAGTGATTTTTAAAGCCTGTATGTCTGTGCTCTACTGCACTGACAGATTAGCATCCTAGCGTGCAATTCTATGGTGTGCTTCTCAGAAGACTTCAGGAGCCTCATCAGCATCAGCTGATAAAAATTAACCCATTCCTTATAGGCCAACACAAGAAGGAGAGTTTTTAACCAAGGCACCTTTGAGGTTCGTTTTGCCCTCTGAAGGATCAGGGGTGGGTTCTTTAGCATCTCTATTCTTAACAGCAGAGCAAGGCTTGAAGATTTTAGCTCACTGTCACAGAACAGGAATGTATGTAAAGAAAACTTAAGCAAATCCTGAGTGATTCTGGAAATAACAGACATATAAACTGTAATAAAAAGTATCCTCGAGTAACAACATACCAGTTTCTAAAGTTTCTTGATGTTTTGTTAAGCTGGTGAGACATCAGTGGTATAGGACTTTACCTTGGTTTTGTTTTTTTTCACTTTGCTGTCTCTAAAAAACCTCTACATACAGCTATATTTTCTTTCTAGAAATGCAAAATATAGAACAATTATTTGGAAGAAATTATTTCAATAATGCAATTTCAATAATACACAACCCTTGTACTTCTTTCTAATGTTAAATATTGTGAACACATTTGTTTTCTGCACGCAATAAATGACAGAGCTGTAGCTTTTCTTTCCTGTGCCTCTTCTGCAAGATTTTAGATTGGATTGAGGTATTTTAAGTGGTTTTGTTAGTTTGTTAAAACAAGAAGCTAAAAACAAACAGGCAAATGAAAGGGAACAGACAGTGTGAAATCTTGAATCATTAACTGAACATTCATTCACTCAAAACTCAAATATTTGGAATTTATCTTTCCTGTTCTTATCTGAGGGATGAACAATAGGCAGTACCAACATTAGGGCATCTTCCATAGCATGGGCACCTTACACGGTTGTGCTTGACCTGCTTTAGGTTATGTGTATTCTCGCTGGAAGGGCTGTAAATAACAAGTAATACATGGTTTAAAAGCTTGTTTACAAGCCTATGAATAAAACGATTTTTCCTTGCCCTTTAAGTAAGGGCCCTTTTTCCTGCCCTTTAAGTAAGGGCAAGGAAAAATTTTCTGAGAAAGCACAGACGTTGTTTTATTAAGCAGTATGTTATCTATATGAAGTTCATTCTAGCCACAAGTACTCAAGGAATGGTCCATCAAACAAAAGATCAAGTGAAGCATGGCCATATCGGGTGAAGAATGGACATCTTAAGTGCTGGTATTTTTCACTCAAGGTGCTGAACTGTGAATGTCTATTTTGAGCTCAGTCAGCCAATGTCTTACTGTAGGAATAATGATTTTTTTTTTTTTTTATCTGTCTTTAGATGCCACTTAACCTCTTTATTCCACTTAAAAGTAGGGCTTGGACATTTCAGTGGTTTGCCTGCCACAACATGCCTGTGCAGTTTCTGGCCACAGAGCTTTCCATTGGGTACAGCACTGGGAGAAAAAAAAAGAAAATGGAGTCTCTGATAGCAGATTGACATAAAAAGAATCTGACACTATCACATCAGGACGATTTATAGTGCATTTTATTCTATTGCTATTTCATCCAGTAATAGCTGCATGTGTTTCCAGAATAGAGCCATAAAGGACAAGAAAGGACTCTTAAAAAAAATAAAAAGAGAAAGAATAATCTTCCTTATTATATTTGTTAATAATGAATGTGGTTGCCTTTTTTAATGATGAGCATAAGAAAGAGTGAAAGTGATGTAAAACTGGGATTGTCCTATTCCTTTATTACTTGCATGTCTGCTATGTCTGATAGACTTATTTCCAACTTATAGGAGGAGGCTGATACACTTCCATGTACAAAATGAGAGACAAAATTGCTCACATACGTACATGTTCAACGTTATCACTTACATATCCCGATCCTAGAAACTCCTCATGACGAGATGGTCTCCACAACTTGTGTTTCTTTCTTCTGCTGCCACACAAAGTAACACAAGCTTAATTTTGAGCATGTGAAGTGAATGTCTTCTGATTATTCAGAATGCAGAGTGGAGCTGCTGCCAGGATGCTTAGTTTCATAGTGGGGAATTTCAGAGGATGGCTATCTTGGAGTTGGTTGTATTAGCAGCCATATAAAAGAGGGAAAGGCATGGCATGCATAGATGGAAGATTTTTGTAAAAGTACCCATGATCTGGTGTTTCAATATAATTTCTATTGATTCCTCAAGGAGTAAATGTTGTAGTACTTTCTGTATTTTAGTTGCTATATGAAATTTAGAATTTCATAGAAGCGGATATGTATGGTTTGTATAAATGAGATGAGTAATATCACATTAAAATTTGAATCTGTCTTGTTGGATGCAAGTTCTGGACTAGTATTAGCTGGTAGTTTCTTCTCTCTTACATGCTTACATATGAATATTTTATTTTATAATGTTAGTGATTCTTGATAAAGAAGTGCTCAAGGAAATTCAGGTGGTTCCTGAAAGCACTAATGCTGATAGACAAGTATCACTGCATTCTTCTCCCTCTTCTTTTGGGTAACATATCTCACTTCTAGTCACATGCATTTTGAAATTGTTCCTGGTTTCTCTTTGCAGAGTTCTGTTCTGATGGCATCATGATTCTTCCAATGAAGATCTTTTTATTTTTGCCTGTTTTTCTTTCATATGTTTACCTAGGCCTTTACTTCACATTTATTTTTACAAGCACACCCAGAATAGTAGATAAGTTATAACTGTCCCGAGTTCCACAGTGAATGAAATGCAGGGGGTTTTATTTGCTTTGGTTTTTTTTTTCTCATGCATTTTGAGTTTTCTTTATTTTCTAGAAATGAACCTGTACGTATATTTTTTCAGGACCATTTTGTTCAAGGCATTCTCTAAAGAGACCTCAAAATATATAGACATCATCATCATCACCATCCTAGAAGCAAGAGTTAGATAAATGCAAACAAAACTGAAGTAACTGATGGGTGAAAAGTCAGAGTCCCATTATACGTGGGAAAGATTAATATTTCCCCAGTATCTCCGCATTCTCCTTTGCATGATGACTCTGTATACATATGGTCTCATACATATGTGACTTAAAAGCTTAGGTAAGCTTAAGGAAGACCCTCATATGATGTTTTCTTCCTAAATGGGGATAGGAAAGGAAATACAGTAAGACGTTTTCCTGTATCCCATGATAAAGTTTTCACAGCTGTGTTTCTATTGTTCGCAGACTAAGCATTCCCTGAGGACAAGATCCAAATCCCATTTGAGATTAATGGAAGACTTTGGATCCAGCTCAAAGTCATAGAATAACATGTAATCTTTATCTTAAAATGTGGTAGCTGTTATCTCATCCTTCAAGATAATTTCTCTGCATCGGCATGAGAGGGCAAACAGCAGATATGTGTAGCAGCAGGAGAGTCCAGCAGATCAAACGCTACCCAGTGTCCTCTCCAGGAAACTGATGAAGCACAGTTACAGGAATTATACGTTGCTTCAGGTTATAGAGACGTGGCTTTGCATTACCCCCTGATCCAGACTTTATATTTGAAAAATAGATCATATTTTACTGTGTTAGTTTGTAGGGGAGGGTTTACAACAAATTCCAAAATCAGATCCCTAAACGATGCGTTTTTTCTGATTTTCAAGCAAAAATATTTCCATGCTGTCACTCTGATTATTTTTTTCTCAGCGGCTTTCGAAACACCACTTAGAGGCTTAAAAAAAAAGGGGGGGGGGGGCGCGGGGGAAGGGGAAGGCCANGGGGGGGGGGGGGCGGGGGGGAAGGGGAAGGCCAAACCATCTGATGTACTTTGCCGCTTTTGTTGAAGTTCCACTGAGTCATTCTGAGATAAATGGAATTTTCTTCTTCAATCCAAAGCTTAATTATGGTAATTAGCCTGTGCAATTTGTAAAGTTTGGCAGTCAATTCAGCTCCTAATATGCATAAGCCTCTTTCTGTTACAAATTGAGTAGGTTTAATCAGTTTTAAAAAGACAGTGTCTCACTATGTCTGCATGGCACACTCTTAGATTTTCAGATTGGCTGTTATTCCAAACTCTGCTACATCATTAGCAGTTTTGATATTTTTAATATTCATGAAGCTTTCATTTTAGCATTAATCCCCAGCATCTGTGATTATGATGGGTACTTTTGGGATCTGTCTATTGTGTGTCTACTGAGAATGAAAAGCCCAGCAGTTCCTGGCAGTAAATTAACCCTCACAATGCCAGTTGGTGCTGAACTCCTTTTGAAATGTTGCCTTCTGCTATGTTCCTTTCTATTCAGATTTCACACTAAGGTCTGATTCCCTCAGCAGACACAAGCTTCATTTCATCCTGACAGCCATCTGTGACACTAAGAATTTTTCCTTTTTTCATTCAAAGAATGTATCTTTCACTGTGTGCCTTTTTCCCCCGCAGATTCAGTATGGTAATCAAATGGGAGAAAAATAGAGTTCAGAATGCAGATTTATATCTTAAGTGAGAAGATGAAGGCATTCAGGAATTTCATTTTTCTCAGATTCAAGGAAGGGAGAATGATGTTTTTCTTTTTTTTTTTTCTAATATTCATGGTAGAATTTTCTTTAGTGGGAGGTTTTTTGCTTAACTTCTAAACGTGATCATACAAAGGTCTTTGTGCAAATGAAGTCTAGTGAATAGAGAATAGACCTTGGGTACTGTTTCCCTCTCTGCTGCTAACTTCTGGCATATAGCAAATTAAGCCTCTGTCCATTTTCCTTCTTTTCTTATTTAGAACTGTAAGCTTTAGCTTTATTTACAGTGCAGTATCATATCACCTATTTTAGACATGCAATTTCAGCTGCTTATCTCTAGTTGACAAGTACTTAATGAATGAGGACAGACTCTTCCAGCTGTAGTTGTAGTTCAGGTGCTTTAAATCACTGTGGAGGAGCTTCCCACCATGGGGGAATCCTCAGGAGTGTAGATGGCATCTGAATTAGGATGGCAAGACTAGGTAGTGTAAAATATGCACACTCTTCTTTTTCCTCCTGTGCAAAGCACAAAGATGTCAGCATAAGCAGGGCATAAAAGTCCAATGCAAAAAACCAACACTATATAAATCATGTTTTTACGCACCACAGTGATTATAGTAAGAAGTCTTCACCGCTTGTCATACTTTGTGCCAGACGTGGGGCTCAGTTCATATCCCAAAGAAGTTCTGAGCAGTTAGGGCAGCTCTGGATTCCTCTGTAGGCTCTGCCACAGCCCCTCTAACATGGATTGCCTAAAGATTGAAGTCTCTCTTGGAAAGCATCACCTGCTCCTAATTGCCTTACCAGGCTCCCCTCCCGGGCTCTGCTACCTGATCACAAGTGCAGGGTTGTCAGAGTTTGCTATTTCATCCATTGTTCCAAACCCTCTTTGTCTCAGGCTGCTTAAAGGCTCTGCCTGCCTGCTCGGATTGAAATGAAATTTCCGTCTTAAAAATGTATACAAGTAGGTGGCTTTTAGCACGTTGTAAATAAAGGTGCAGGATTATTTTGTCTTTATTCCTCAAGCTTTTTCTCCAAGAAAGCTTTTCTATTTACTGAAGCCATATGGGTTTAATTACATAGCTTTGGAGAAATACATTTGTGGGTAAGTTGCTACCCTCAAAGATAATTGGCCTGTCATTAGGAGCCATGGATTGCCCTAGCTACTAAAGCAACTGAACTATCTGTAATGGGACGTGCCAGCACGTACTTCCAGCAATACAGGGAGCACAGAAAGAGCCGCATCAGCAGTCAATGCCGTGAGAAAGCTAGGCGTGTAGTGTAGGATTAATATCACAGGCCAGAAATGAGCTGCAGAGAGAGAACGAGACTTTGGTGTCTTGATGATGATGAACCTTTCTGATGTCCCAATGGGACGGTCCTGAATGCTGTTTGTAATGCATGGAACGTTAATGGGGACCAAGGCTGGGCACACCAGTATGTTCAGCACCAGGTTGTGTGCTGCTGCTTCAAAGCTAGTCCTGATATCAAGCTTAAAAAAAAATCCACTGTCACTGACTTTTCCATCCCAACTCTTTCAGTGTTTCTAGCAATTTTGACGGCAGGAGCATGCTGGCATTTGGGTGGCAGAGTATGCAGTAGATGATATGTCCATAGTCATGTTCTTGCATCACAGATTTTAGATTCCATCTTCTTCTCCCTTGTTGCATCACAGAATTGGAGAGGGCAGACCTTCCCTTGGCACTGCTTGTTATTATATTTGTCGCAGCTGTACAGCCTTTTCAAAACACAGATCTGAACTCAGATCATCTTAGTTTTTTAAGCTTGACATATTTACCTAGGTTTCTTAGCTGTTACACTGTTTGTAATATCCTGGGGAGAGTTTGTAGGTAGATGCGAATGCAAGAAAGTCCAAAACCTTGGACCTCTTCAGCTTACTAGTTGCATTGTGTTTTTTTCATATACAGTTTCTCTGGTGCTTTCTGGGAAATACTGGATATTCTGCTCGTGTTTATGCACATGCCCAGGCTGCCTGGTGTCTGGCAATACACAGGAGTACAAAAATCTTTGGTCACTGCCTGGACAACATTTTGAGAAAGGAAAAGCAAACACGCTGGGAAAGCTGCAGAGGTATTTCTTAAGCCCTATTTAGCCAACTCCATGCCTTAACCAGGAGGCGTTCTGCATGTTAGCGTTATCCGTCCTGATGGTGAGTGCTGAACTGGCCTCCTTCAAGCAGTACCTGTCTCCCAGCGTGCATGCTCCTTTCTGCCACACCACCGCTGTAGTCTGCATGGGCACTGCTTGTAGCAGGTCTCTTAACAGTAAGAATACTCCACTACTCCCTGCTTCTTCACAAATTAAGCGACACCTTTTCACTCCTTTGGTAGGATACCTGTCATGAACTCTGTTCTGCCAATGTAGACTCAGACTCTGTAGTTATCTGATCTTAAGCAGAGCAATCATGAGTGACTTCAAGTACGAAGGATAGAATTTAACAGAGGTTCAGTTTTTATTACGAAAGGAACAAGAGCTTTGCAGTCTAATAAATGAAAGAAAGGTGACAGGGCTGGAATTTGATTTAAGGAAGCAGGACTCTCAAACATAATTCCTTCTGTGTAATTTAATAGCCATTGAGGAAGTACTGGAATCTACAGTATGTGGTCTGTTAATCTAATTAATCTACCCTAAAGGTTAAGTCACACAACCGACAAGTATAAGTGGATTTTGATCAAGTTTTACTGGGCCTATAAAATATTGAATATATGAGGATGTCCAGATTTACTTGTGTTTGCATTGGAAATACCTCAACTTTGTAAAGTCACATACTGATATGCATGCACACACAGAGGGGACTTTTTATTTAACTTTCTATTTCCAAACATAACATGCTGTGGATTTAAGAATTGTTTTTTCTGATGCTGAATGTCATTGAAAAAGTATGGCAAAAAAGGGAGGAGAAAACTGCTGTTCTTTGCCAGTAAAGGTGGGGGTTAAAATGAGCTTTGAATTCTAAAGCCTATTATTTTTCTGGACGTAGAAGAGGCTCCCATTTAGTTCTGTGTCGCACTTAGTGCTCCACAGATTGGTGTCCTTGATTTGCATGCACCCTGTCATCCTGAGAAGCACTGAAAGCAAAGACCAATCTTTCTGTTCTTAGTTTCTCTTTAGCTGCAACCAGATTCCTGTGACAGTGACTCTTCGTGAGAAAGATTGGGCAAATTTAACCTTTCTCCCAGGATTTCAGATGAGACTAGCTCACCGTGTCTTGCAGTAATCTAAATCCTGGTCTGACTTAAGAGAAAACAAGTCAGGATCTTAACAATACCAGCTCCAGCTACTCAGGTGACCCTGAAAAACTGTAGAGGAGTGTGCTTGACAGAGACTTTCCCATTTGTTTACTTTCAATCCATATTCTCTGGTTGATCAAAACCCAAATTCTGCTTCTTTCTCCATGGTTTTCAATAGATCTACTGCCCTCCTGACAACAGCATAAGTATATGACATAAATAGAATATATGTATCAATGCATTTCTCATTGAAGGTTCTCATTCATTGGGCAGTATGTGTGCTACTGTTACCGTTATCATCGTGACAACCCTCAAAGAAACTTACACATGAAAGAGAAGTTCAGAAGAAGTGGCTACATGCTTTTGGGGATCTCCAGGAGTTTTTGTTGCCTTCTTCTTCCCCCAAAGGTTTTTGTTATCTGTGTTTAATTCAAAAAGGTTTTTTTCAATGTGAATTCGAGCTCCCCTGAAGGCAGCGGTGGGGAAGCAGGAGGAGCTACTGGTAAGGCCAGTGCTCATGTTTGTTACAGGGGTCACTTGTAAGTGTGGGTACATTGGCAAGACATGCTCTCCAGGAACTTCTCATATGTATCATCATAGTTGTGTTCATTTCAAAATGCAAATTAATTGCTTACCATAGGAGAAAATTATGTATTTGAGGCTCTAGAGAACATAAATATTTAACCATGTTTTTAAATACATTCAAATATGTGTGTATGGAGAGGGGAGGGGTTAGTGGAGGTAATATATTCAAATCAACATGTTCGATATTCTATTGTATAACATATCAACCCTGCAAATTCATCCTAATTAGTATTTTGAGCTCTCATGATGTTACTAAATCATTGGCATCAGATGAATAAAATGTTTAGAAAACTTTTTTATGATCTTATTGGTGCATTCACCCATATCAATGACCGAAATTTATCTTGCTTTAACAAATCAACAGATTTCTTTCTTCTGCTAAATGTTTTTGGCAACACAGATGGAGAATGCAGCAGTCAGGGCCCTGCTCAAAGGCGCCAGATAACTGAATGGGTTACTTCCTACATTAAAACCAGCTTGTTGACTTGGCAAAGAGCCCTGGTCAAGTAATACAACCAGTGCTGCTGCCATTTGTTAATTCTGCATAATTAAACACCAATTATACATAGTATTGTTTTCTAGCAGGCTCCTCAGCTGGCTTTTCTTTATTATGATTCTGTGCCAGTTTCCTTCCTTATTACTAAAAAGGACTTTTTATTTGTTATTGTAATTAGGAGGTTTAAAAGATATCAAATTTTTCTAAGGAGAGAATAGCAAACGATTATGGAAGTTGGCATATCATTTTACAGGAAAGACATTGCATATAATAGGTATTTTGATTTTTTGGGTATAATCTGAGGAATCCGTACTGTACCATTATGGGACTCCCCAGCACAAGTCTATTAGTGAATATGCAATAAGAAATGAACATATTTACAAACCACTTTCAAAGTCAGTCTTAAAAAGACACCAGGAAATTCAAACATAGAACCAATACTCGTTTCATAGCACTTTTATCCTCATTCAGCAAGGCATATAACTGCCGCCAACCACATGCTTATATCCTATTGAAATGAATGTAGCTTAAACATGCTTCAATGGAGTATATGTTTCACTGCTTTCTAAGGGATAAACCTAAATAACTTTTCAATGTTCTGCTGAAGTTGGAACATTTCATGCATCCTATCATACTACTAAGTATTTGGAGACTGTGTAACAAAGGAGGGCATTGGCTGTCTTGGTTATTTAAACTGTGGTGGTGTTGTCAGCGATGCAGCTCTATTAGTAATGTCGATGGAGAAATTTCAAGAAAGGTTTTGCTTGTGTTGCTGTCTTAAATGGAAACTGTGGTTTATGCTTGTTTAGGGTTTATATCTTTCCCTCAGTACTGATGAAGGTATTTGTTATATAGACTCAATATTTATTTTTCAGCTACTTAAGTTTACAAAAATAGTCTGGAAAATGTTTTTTTTCCCCTTTCTTTATGATTGATTATGTAATAATATTACTAAAGAGTACCGTACAACCAAAATAGGTATGGGAACTCTCTAGAGACTTTAAGCGTGTATTATACAACCCATAAACTTTACTGGAGAAATAAAAGAGAAGCTTTCAGGCTTGATAGTCATTAGAATTTAAAAGCTCAGGAGGGATGTTAACTGTGTCTATGGCTCTTAATCCATGGACTATTCAGCAGTCACACACGCATACCAAATCCGTATGCATCATCCTCATGAATTTTATTGAGAAATGTTTCTATGAGTCAGCAGCTGAAGCTCATTTCTCAACCAAAATTTTTTCTTTCCTCTTGCCTCCTTGTGACTCTGCTCTTATTATCTATCGTTCCCGTCCTCTGAGTTCACACAATTATTGGCACCCCAAATAGAAATGCTTAGTTTTAAGCTTGGCAGTTCTTAGTTCTTCATTTGTTAGACCACAAGTCAACTAAAGTATAGAAAGGAGAAGACGTAGTTGCCTTCTTAACCTTCAAAGCCATGAGGTCAGTGTGACTTCCCACAGCACATAATAGAAAGCACAAAAGTCTTTGCAAGATGAGGCTTTTTTGTTCCTATTACAGTTACGTCAATGCAACCATTTTAAGTTGTAATTGTCAGTAGTCATGTGTGACTGCTGAATAGTCCATGGATTAAGAGCCATAGACACAGTTAACATCCCTTCTGAGCTTTTAAATTCTGTTTTGAATTGTGTTGTGTTATGCGTGAAACATAAACTCAGTAAAACAATCCTACTTTTTCTTACTTGCTTCAAGGAACATGTTATTTTGGCATCTTCTTTGGACCTTCTATTGTCATAGCCCTTATTCTTCCTGTCCTAGGCACACACTTTCATTTTAATTATGATTTAAATAGAGAAAAATGAATGATTTAAGGATAGTTTTCAAATATTGTATTTAGATGCAACATCAGGTATGCCTTTGTTGTATAACTACATCAAACACAGCAGAATTTAACTAGTGATACATTATCACCATAGAAAGCTTCCTCTTATTCTGAAAGAAATCTTTTGGAGGGCACCAATGAGAAATGCAACAGAGAATCTTGAAGAGAAGGGAAAATTGCAATCAGTGGGAATTACAGCGAAAAAGAGAGACAAAAATTTTTTATTCCTCGCTGGCAATTCTTCTAAACAGCTCCAAGCTCTGGGATATTACTTATTATTGATATTATAATAATGCCGCAAACATGGCAGGTGTTGAATTGTTTACCTGACATGTAGTCAAACCTGTCCCGAGTTTTGAAATGTTAGTTTGTAGTCTAAAGAGTTGGGATTAGACCCCATCTGAATGAAAGCTGTTGAAAAACATAGATAATTTCTCTAGTAGTTTATGTCATTGTTTCCCACAGCTTTGTTTAGAGAACACTCCCCAGTCATGACACTAAGATTCTGCTTGAGGAAAAGTACCTGCATAAATCCTACTTTGGATTAGGATAAGTGGGTAATACGCACTTAAAAGTGGGTCACAGCGGCTTAACAGATGCAGCTTGACTTATCTCCACTAAATGCCGATTTTTCTTTATATGCGCATGTATTTATTTATAATATATTTTTATATATGCATTCATGCGTATCGTGATATCTGATTGAAAAGTCATAGAATGATGTGATAAGTTGCATTTGTAATGCACCTGGGAATGCTCCCCTACAGCCGTGCTATTGAGGCAGATCTCCTGGAGTCACCACTAATAGTCTTTCCAGGATCAAAGGTTGAAGGTCACCTGGCTAACAAACCATGAAGGTTAGAAACAGGAGCATCAAACCATGAGAAAAGATGGGTCCTCAGCTTCGCTTGGGGAAAGCGTTAGCCTCAAGCCATGGAAAGTCCCACAACATTAGGCCTTAATAATGTGCAGTTTTATGCCTGGAAAAGCCATTTCAGACTATAGCTGCAGTTTTTTAAGCTAATTAGTTTTCTCTGCTTCTAGACTCAAAAATAATTTAACTCTTCTCCTCCCAGATTTGGAAGAGAACTGGGAAAAATGTCAATACATTATAAATATCTTGAGGAAAAAAATAATTGGGACATAATTTTATCCTACAACAATGACACATGGAAACTCCATATGGCATTTGTAGATGCCAAGATTTTTTTTTGCCTGGACTTCTTTGTCTTGAGAATAATCTGGACATGCTGCAGCTAGCCGAGCTCCATGAAGCAAAAAATATTTAGACCACATGATTATTTATTCTTTCCAAATTAGACTTTTTGACATATCTAAAAGGTCACTAATTCCTTAAACTACAAAAGAGCAAGCTGTTGTAGCTTCTTCACCCAGACATGATTCCAGAAATCATTTTGGTGTCAAGGAGTGCTTCATATAATGGAGACTTAAAAAAATCACTCATTTTGCCGTTCATTTCATAATACAAATTAGCAGAACCTGAGTCAACAGTCTTAGAATCTGCTAATTAGGTCTTTGCAAATGTGGGGTTTGCGTTCAGTGAGACACTGGGAAGGAGGAAGGTATTTCCAGCTTGTATCACTTCAGGATTGCACTGAGTGGTATTGCAAAATGTCATGTTTAAATGCTGCTAGAGGCTTCTGTAGCAGCACAGAAATCATAGAATCGTAAAATCATAGAATGGTTTGGGTTGGAAGGGACCTTAAAGAT
>RSEF01000001.1:118150613-118184741 GCA_003993805.1 Himantopus leucocephalus | reverse complement strand
AAAATTTCTTCCTAATATCTA
This sequence comes from Himantopus leucocephalus, assembly GCA_003993805.1. Lineage (NCBI taxonomy): Eukaryota > Metazoa > Chordata > Aves > Charadriiformes > Recurvirostridae > Himantopus > Himantopus leucocephalus. Next base: position 118,184,720 of record RSEF01000001.1, on the reverse strand, counting down.
ATCTGAATCTACCCTCTTTCAGCTTAAAACCCTTACTCCTCCTTCTATCACTACAGTCCCTGATAAAGAGTCCCTCCCTGTCTTTCCTGTAAGGCCCCCTTTAGGTACTGGAAGGTTGCTTTAAGGTCTTCACGGAGACTTCTTTTCTCCAGGCTGAACAAGACCAATTCTCTCAGCCTTTCCTCATAGGAGAGGTGCTCCAGCTCTCTGATCATCTTTGTGGTCCTCCTCTGGACCCACTCCAACAGGTCCATGTCCTTCTTATGTTGGGGGCCCCAGAGCTGGACGCAGCACTCCAGCTGGGTTCTCATGAGAGCAGAGTAGAGGGGCAGAATCATCTCCCTCTACCTGCTGGCCACGCTACTTTTGATGCAGCCCAGGATGCTGTTGGCTTTCTGAGCTGTGAGCGCACATTGCCAGCTCATGTTGAGCTTCTCATCAGCCAACACCCCACAAGTCCTTCTCCTTAGGGCTGCTCTCAATCTATTCTTTGCCCAGCCTGTATTTGTGCTTGGGATTGCCCCAACCCAGGTGCCCCAACCCCAGGGCCTTGCACTTGGCCTTGTTGAACTTCATGAGGTTTGCATGGGCCCATCTCTCAAGCCTGCCCAGGTCCCTCTGGATGGCATCCCTTCCCTCCAGCATATTGATTGCAGTATGCAGCTTGGTGTCATCGGCAAACTTGCTGAGGGTGAATGTTAAATGTTTTTTATGAATGAAGTATTAAATGTTTTTCCATTTTGGTGGTTTGTATGGTAGAACTTTAGTATAATAGTTGAAATAATTATTGACACACCTAGAAATATTTAATATGATAATATGATGAAGTTCCAAGCTAGCAAACTTTTAGACATAGCATGCAGTCTTTTAAATTTAGTAGTAGTAATGATGTATCACTGAATTGTGAGCCACCAGTTGTTTGCAATTGATAAGTTATGTGCACACATCTGGTTCCACAGCTCCACGTTTATCAGTGGCTTGATCTTCTGATATACTGTTCTGTGGTAGACTTATATTCTGCTTCATGTAGTTTGTTTTAAAGGTTCATTGCTGTGAACTAAAGTTTTCAACTTGAGACCTAACCTGATTGTAAATTTCCCTGTTGACTAGGTAGAAAAAGTGTTGCTGAAGGACATTTGGTTAGCCTGTTGACGAATCTGCTGTGCTGCACTAGCCCATCGCCCACGTGCGGCACCCAACAAGGGCTGGGGCTGCTGGTCCTACTGCCACTGAGCTGGGTGCACCCCTCGGCTGAGGTCTTGGCCATGAACAGTCGGAGAGGGACCTTGAGGGCACCAGGGCATACTGAAGTTTGGAGGGGGCTGCTGGCAGCCACCACAGGGCTCAATCCATGTGCTCTTATCAGCAGCCCTTGGGAGCATGTAGTGCTCAGATCGAAGCCAGGGCATCATCTTCCCTCTTGGAGTTTCTGTGCTGGATAGCAGTCCTCCTAGCCTGTAGGGATAGAGCATTTACTTCTGACTTTTATCCAGTTTGACACGTTAAAATTTGCCGAGGAACTCTGCTAAAGGCGCTTGAGGGGCCCAACAATATGGAACCAATCACACTAGAAACATATGATATGTATAATGTTGCTTCAGAAGTATTTTTATTTCCTGCCCAAAGCAGCTGCACTAACACATTTAATGAAGTTAGGACAAACAAACAATCGGGGTTCGCTAAAGATTTTTTTCTTTTTTTGAGCTGTCACTCTTCTAGTGTTGTACTTTAGCTCAGTGATATTAAAGCTGTGACCTAGCCAGCAATGATATAGTTGGGAAACTTTATACAAGTAAATCTGACACAATGCATTCTTATTCATCTGTGCTTCTATTTTCAATTCATTGCTGTGATGATGAATGAGTCTCTTACTACGAGAAGCCTAATTTCCTGATCTCTAGCTCTATGGGTTTTCTGGTTTTGCTTTTTAAGGGTGGTATAACTCTTTCCTGCCATTTGCTATTTAGATCTTGTTCTGTATCTACCAACACATGAACTGAAGTTTCTGATAAGGTTATGTTTTAATTGGCAGTTTACCTCAAAGGTTGGTTTTTGAACATGGAGATGTGATTTCGTCCATCTTTGCCATCTTGATAGTCTTATCCATCAAAATTTTTATGTGGCTGCTTTCATTATTTACACTGGCATTGTTAGCATCATATTTGTCTAGTTTAAAACATACAGTTTTTCAGTGTTCATACTATATTTCTTTGGGTTCTGTGGTTCCAGTTGCAGCTCTAATTATTTCAGGAGTTCCCATGGATCTATTGAAGGTCCTATTTTGGTTTAAAATGACTGCCTCTGGCTAGTAATTCCCATGCTCAACGTACACAATATTACAAATTGACAATATCTAGAGAAATCTGTAGATCCTTGTAAACCCAAGTACCCCTTGCTGTGTTGTATGATTTCTTATCTGGTATTAATTTTGCAGAGCTGAATTCTGACAAGATAGAAAAGTTATTGATTGTTCTCCTCGGCTATTTCATTTCATCATAGTTCTATTTCGTCTGGAGTTTGAGTTCATAAACTTGGGGTAATTTTTGACCCCGTGCTTTCTTTTGAGGCTGACATTAATCACACTGAGAAATGAGATTTCCAGCTGGAAGATGCTAAAGAACTACTAGAAACTACTAAATTAACTTACCGCTATTTTATGAATCTTTCCCGGTTTAGACTGAGAATTATTAAGTTGATTAGGACATATGTGTATGTTTCATTATGAGCTAGATAGCAATTGCTAATTCTTTATTTGTGGCTCTTTCTCCCATTTCCCTGAAGTATTCACAGCTGTGCTAACAGAACCCTGCATACAGTCAATGGGAGCATTTTGCTGCTTTAACAAGAAAGGACTTCAGCTTAATATCAAATTTTCCGGGGAAATGCTTACATGCTCCATCATTTGTTTTCTTAAGGATATGATTTTGAGGGGCAAGTAGTCAGCTCAGGTAAACAAAGAAAGGAGGAACACCTGTTGTACGGCTTCTCTTCTCTTCAAGGGACAAACTTAAAAACCTCTTTTGTAGAATGTATTTCATTACGCTGCACAAAAGCAGTAGCTCTAAGGAAGGGCTTTACAGAAAGAACCCCTGTGATCTAATAACGAAAGACAAAAACTTCCCTGAATCACATACCTCTACTTAGCATGAATAAAAGAAAACATTCTTTCGATTAAAAAGAAAAAAAAAGTTGCATTGCAAGTGAGAATCACTTGATATCTCCTGGTAATTCACTGTCTTAGAAGGTTAATAGGAAGGGGAATTCTGGATCGACTTGATTTACTACTGCTTTGCACGGATATGTATTTGGGATTTGATGATGCTTGTAGCTTGCTGTAGATTTATTCTTGTAGAGCTGCACTGATTGGCATGGTATATTTTTTGACTCTATGTCTTTTTACAAGTCAATGTAAATATTTGTTTACCTTGCAATTCACCTTTTTGTTTCGCTTCAAAATTATCCCTCTACATTACTCACTAAATTACTTTCATGTTAAGCCACAAAGATTTTAACTGCAAACTACGACAGGGTTAAAAACTCTTTTTTAAATCATCGAATCGGTCCATAGGATATAGCATTACAAGTCTTTGCTTTGTGCAGAAGGCAGGTTTAAAAAAAGGGACTTGGAATTCTTGCGATATCAGAGAGACTTTCTTGCTTATATAGCAGTTTTAACAGGCTTACTTAGTGTGCCAGCGTATTCCCTTGCTGGACAGTGTATTAGTGCAAGCATGTCCACTCTTTCTGTAAACAAGCATTGACATACATTGAGTTAATATTATTCTCCATGCTGAGCTCTGCAGATAGACCAGTAAAATGTAAATGACACAGCTGTGTTGCAGATATATCTTTGACAATTCAGAAGATGACTTTGCATATACAGAAAAGCAAGGGAATGAGAAAGGGCTTTCTCAGCTCTTGAATTGTGTACATGCCCTTCAGTGTTCTTTTTTATGGTAGTTTTCAATTCAAATGATGTGACTGCAAAGCTGTTGGGGTTGGCGTGTTGAATTAGTTCCTGCATTTTTGCTGTTTGTCTGTAATAGTCATTAATGACTGAAATTCATCACCTTTCCTAAGTTTACCACTCAGCTGAATAAAATAAGGGGTAGTTAAGCATGGTGGGTTTCTTGCTGTGCTCCAGTTCTACAGTAAAGAGAAAATGAGCCCAGTTCTTTGCTACCGTTTTGGGGGCAGCTACTTGTAAAGCAACTGCATAATTCAGCCTCAAAACAACCTTACAGGGCTAGTGATAGAAGCAGCAGCTCCAGGGGTTAATGCCTGGAGGACTGGGTGTAGTCTCACAGAGTTGATTACAATGGTTACGGGTTCATTGCAAGAAGTCCAGTAGACTTGGAGGATTGCATGGGAAGCTTGCATAACCAGTTCTTCAACTGTACATGGAGCTCCTTGCTGTTATTTAAATGTCTTGACAGTAGTTCCCACAGTAATCAGAACTCTCTTGAGAAACATGCAAGTCCACTTGGAAGAAAACAAAATAAGAGAGCCTCTAAGGGACAGGAAATTTCCTAAAGTAAGGTCAAATTCAGACCTTGCATTAAAAGAAAATACAAAACTTTAGTGTGAAGAAACCTATGCCAAACACGTCTTATGCATACACCATATTGAACAAAGTCAAGATGACTGGTGAGCACTTCGGAACAAGAAATTTATTTCTGTATTAGCTGGACAAAGTTTGCTTGTTGCCTTAGAGAATAAAATTCTGTTATAAATCTGGTTGTCCCTCCTTAGCAAATGGCTTCTTGTCCTAATTAATCAAAGTGCCTTACACAGGCTAGCGATGGGTCTGTTATCTACCCCTGCAACTAAAGCAGCTGGGGCCACCACCTGTTAACTCACTTCCAGCACCATTTAATTAGCCTCAATGGCTGTTACCTTCGGGTTTATCCAGCAGGGAAAGAAACAGGAGCAGATGCAGAACAGGAGAGAGCTACAAGGGACAGCCCAAGAAGTGCAAGGAAGAGCTAGAAGTCAAGCTGGGGGCAGGGAGGGGAGTAGAGAGAGGACAATAGACAGATTTGGGAGCACCAAAGTCATGCAGTGCATGTTTATGTGCTCTCTGCTGAATGTCAAGTTTTGAGAATTTAAGTGTTCAGTCAGAAATGTCTCTGTGTAATTATATTGATATGGTTTCCTGCATGACTGATCTGACATTGGACTTCAGCTTTAGAATGAGAAAGCAAGTGATGAAGATTAAAAAAAAAATCAAACAACAAACCCAACAACTCATAGTTACACTACTCTGTAAAATTTGCTGGATCTGTATTGAAGTTGCTAACACCTATGTTTGCCACCTACTTCCCAAACAAATAAATAAGCTGCAAAGAGGTTGTGTACTGGCAGCATAAACACGCAAAGTGGTTGTTTACTGCTTTTTGCATAACTAGAAGTCCTCATTTACTTTTTACGGAGTTAAAGGCTGTTGTGAATGAATCATTAAAATGAAGGGAAGTTAATGTTTAAATAGCATCCACTACTGAGGTTTTGTCAGGATTTGTCATATGCGCTCTTCTTTGAAGACAATAAAGAAAAAGATACTCAAACCATTAAATGAAAGCTGTATTCTTCCTTGTTTTAGAAAAATCTGTTCCTAAGGTTTTTTTACACCACAAAGTATTCTGTTCTCATCAGAAAATTGCCTCTTGTGTGTAGCGAATAACATTTCTGTACCTGTGCATAAGTGTACATTTTATTTTTAGAACCACATGTTGAGTTGGTAGAACATACTTCTACAGGCTATTAATAAAAAGCATCCTTATGGATTTATTTGTAATTTACTTGTTCCAGATCCTCAGATTAAAGCCATTACATGAGAACAAATGCTTGCCTTTTCCCCTTAGCTTAAACCTTTCTTAACTTTTAAGATGAGGCCGCTGAGCAGTATAAACTTCGAATGAACAACTTCTTAATTACTTGTGGAGACTCTCAGCTGATAAAAATGGTCATAACTCCCTAACATTAACCAATTTAAACAAGTCAGCTGGCTGAATGTAAATGTCTCTAGAAAGTTGCTCTATTAAGCCTTATTAAAAATAAGGTAATATTTCCTTTTGGCTAGTTATGAAACGTCAGTAAGGATATTCTCCAGATAATCAGCCATATGCTACATAGACTTCTGATATAGACCTATAAACGTTTAGGAAGCTGTGATAGTCTAAGGGTGGCCTAATTATTCCCAATTCTGCACATAGCTTGAAGTTTTTCCTTTTTGTTCCAGATCTGAAGAATAGGTCTACATTCTTGAAAGCTTGTCTGTATTTTTCTAAATAAACATATAATTTTAGATAGTATTTCCCTTTACAAAAACTTAGTTCTCATAGATATATTAATTTAACTTTAACAGTATTTCTCCCTTAGGTATTATTCTTACTTACCTATACTCTGATAGCATAGATGTTTTGTTATTATAACTAACCAAATGAAGAAATATAATTAAATCAAATATCTCTTAAGACATATCATAGTGTATTTCTACAGTAATTCCAATGAAAATCTAGAATAAATCAAAATACTGAAAAAACAGGCTACTAGTTTAATTCCTTATCTTAGGTTGTGGTTGCATGCGGTCAGAGTTGGATGTTTTTCTGATGTCTCTTCCTGAATTCCTCTAGATCACTAGAAAGGAATCAATGGGAATTGATCCAATTTGTAGAACACAATTCTAATATTGATAGTAGTTTGTATTCATTTGCTTCACCTTAATCTTTTATTAATGTTCATTTGCAAAATGCTGTTCATGCTGTTTCCTCCCAATTTTGTACCCCCAAGCTGATAATGATAATGGAATTTAGAGAAACAGAACAAGAAATACTGAAGTTAAGTGTTTTGGAATTAAATAAGACAACAGTTACTATTTTTGTAGTCAGAGATTTTTCAGTAGATGGCTTTAATTTCAGATAGACTGTGACCTGTGTAAAAACTCAGATACATGAGACTCCTACAGTAGTAAGAAGTTGTATCTGTTTAGGTCTTTTCAATTTTTCTTTATGTCCTCCAGGAGGATGGGCCAGGGCATCAATAGTGAATCATTTGGGGACTTTTAAGGATTCATCGTCAATAAAATGTGTCATACAGATATATCTCCCCAGTACAAAAGAAGCGATAACTGATGGCATCACTTTCAGTTACCAGTGGAAAAAAAAATCACTAGTGACTTTTCTATGAATAGCAGATCTATGGTTAAAAGCGTGTTTAATATTATTTTTGAGGTTAGGATTGCACAAAGCACTTGAATGTAAGTAGCTGTGAAAATAAAGGTGTGTGTCTGGTTTGAGGTGTTGTAGGAGCTGAGAGAATGAATAATGGTAAATATTTAGTGTTTGGATTTTCTGATCATTTTGAAGAGTTAAATATATGTAAATTAAAGCATGAGTGGTATTTAATAGCTCCTGTTGCAGTCTATAAAATGGAGTAACTTACAGATTTTAGTGGAAATTTCACTGGAAAAGGTTCCTTGCATTTGCATAAATCTTTGGTGCTATCTGACTGCCATTGCACCACCAAAATTGTCCTGAACTTGTACGATTAAGCAAAATCCTCTTGCTGCTTTGAAGGTTTCATCTGTGCTTGGGCTGCGCTGACTAAACCTGAAACCATTCCACTAAAAATCTAGACCACTCAGTGCTGGTAAACTTAGCACTCTCCTATCAAGTCAAAATAGACGTTTGTTGAGGGTTTTTTAATGCCTTAAGGTACTTGCCCAACTTAATGAATGGTGGCTCTGGAAATGGCTGTGGGAAGAGGGAATGAGATATTTTTCATCGTGATGTGGGGTTTGTGGTTTGTTGGGTTTTTTTTCACTTAGTGAATCAACCAATTACTGCTTAGGCGTTTTTCAGAGTGTAAGTTTTATTTCACTGAAAATAGGCTTTTCTGTGCAGCTAGGATATCAGAGACCTTGGTTTAAATTCCTCCTGTCTGATACAGAAATTCTACTAAGACATTCAGCCTTACTGGAAAGTTGTTTTGAGGTACATCTCTCTGTGTCAGTTCTGTGAAACCTCTACCCCTTGATATTAGTTTGAACTAGATGAGAATGCTGTTATAGAGTGATTATGGCATTTCTCTGAGGGATAAGACACGAGTTCAGCCTCCGCTTTGACTCAGACTGAGCTGTAAATTCTTCATACATCAGGTGAATTGTTCCAGGTTACATAATTCATCCCCTTCACTTTTTTTTTTTTGGCACAGTGACTAGTTTAAAAAGTGTAACAATGTAAAATTGTTCATTGTGTTTAGCAAAGCCAAGCGGGAAATTCCCTGATCCTACATCAAGTCCGTCATAAGAAATACGTCGTGTCTTAACATTCAGGCCCTTTACCACCCATTCAACAGAGTGCCTTCACAGCAGTCTCATGGTGAAATGTGCCATTTAAGTCAATAGTATTTATTTCTGGTAAGTTTTAACAGCGACTCCAAGACAAAGCCAAATCTGGATCTTGTGACAGAGCTGATATTAAATTCAGCCAGTGCAGGGGGCCACAGCCCGAAATGTAGGACTTGGGTGCAGAGTTATGGTTCAGTGAAATGGGTAGAATTCAGCCACAACAAGAACTGAACTTCAGCGATCATCATTAGTGAAAGTAATTTTCGGCCAGAGACCATAATTTAACATTAGTTGAATATCATGTTCTTTATGACCAGGTCAAAAAGCAGCATTTATCTAAGAATGAGAGAGTGAATAATGTCTATGTGCTTTTGGATTGTAAATAATAAGTGCATTGTCGCTAACAGATACCATATAGATATCAGTAGTGTTAAAAAGAGACTAATCCCCTCATTTCCATCACTGGAGGGACTGAAGCCAAGATTTTCATGCCTAAATGGCTGCAAGTGGTTGTAGCCTAGTTTTTAAAGTTGCTGCTGTCATGCACTGTTAGCTGTATTAAATGCACAGAATTACTGAAATGGAGACTGCTCCTATTTAAACTCCTAAGTGAGCCTTGCTAAAGGACATTAGCATCAGCTGTTTTGTGGGGTGTTACGAGGAGGGTTGGCCCATGGTTGGGAATGCTATGTTCGAGGGGGAAACTTGGGTAAAAAGGATCCATTTGTTACACAATTATATTTTGCACATCACACCAGACGTTATGCTGACATGTACGAGTCTCCAATAGTGCATCCTCCTCCTTCTTCATCATTTTGAGTAGTGTGTGGTTAAATCTCCTAGAAGGCAATCAATCTTTCAAAATGGTGATCAGCAAGTTCATTGCTTGAAATCTCGGTCTGAGCTTTGTGTAGTCGGCTGTAAACATTTGCCCGAAAAAAAGTAGGCACAGCCTCTGCCTCTTAATTTAATAAAAAGTCCCGTCCTTCTGTCCTTTACTGCTGTAATTTAAAACTCTGACCCAATCAACCCTTGAATGCAAATAAGTGAGCAATCTGGAGAAACAGAATGTTGATCCAGTCACTCTACAGCCATTTTCAGAGCAGATTTTAAAGATGTGCGTGACATTGGCCATTAGTGAGCCAGCAAAGATGAATGGACCAATAAATGAACATATTTCACTTTCTTCATCTGCCAAGATGAAATAGCATCTTGGTGTTTGGTTGTTTTTTGTTGTTTGGTCTTTTATTTTCTTAATCTGCACAACAGTATTTTAAAAGGCATGCTATCAATTCTTTAATTGACCTTATTAAAGAAATAATTTTTTCAATAAGTCCCCTTAAGTGGATTGGTCTTGGTGATTTTGGTTTTCTTTTTGTTTTTCTTTTGTAATTCATTAAAAAGATTTCAGTTTGTAAGGATGCTGTCTTTATAAGAGTGTTTAAAAAAAAATGGAGAATATGAAAGTTTGGCATCATGTTTTAAAAATTGGATTGACTGAGCTAGTCAAATTAAGCATCCACTTATGTTTTTTTCTCATTTAATTTCATACATAGTTGCTTTAGGTGTTTTGTGAAACTTCAGAATGATTTCTAGCAGCATATGCATTTTATTGAAAAAGAACAGTTACTTTCAGTCATTATAGAAGTCTGCGTGAAAGAGCAAAACATATATTTCCTATTCAGGGTCTTTACAATAATTAATAAATTATCTGACACCTGTCAACAGGAAAAAGAAATAAGCAGCCTATTGTTGTGGTAGTGATATTCTTGCAAAGAGATTTGTTTCTTGCAGGTTTATTTAAACAAAATATGAATGTTTCTTTTTAGGTGTTATCTGTTGGACAGTGCACTATCAAAAGTAAATTAAAAATAGAATTTAAGTTTAATAAACAGTTTTATATTAAGCTGTATAGACGAGAGTAAAAAGATCTAGTGATATTGACAACAAATTCCTTTGGGTTGTGCTGTTCTGTTTTCAGAGCCACTGGGATTTTTGTTTTATTTTTTGCTTTGAATTATTTAGTTCATTATTATGAGTTATCTTCACAATGCTTTGTGGTGTTTTGATCAGCAATTTGTCTTGGGGTCTTAAAACACGTGTTCATTTATGTGTTTAGCTGACCAGCTGCCTTCCCTTCTTTTTTCTTTTTTTTTTTTAATAATGTGACATTAAAATTGATTGTTTCCTTGCAAGCATCTTTCAACTCAGAAAATGCATCTTACTACTTACGCTGCTGAACTGTTCCTTTTTCATAGAGGGGCTGTACCCCTTTCCCCTGCCCCATCTTCCAGAAGAGGTAGAGCAGCCCCCCCTCCAAGACCCTGTCGTCCCCCCCGCCTCCTCCCCACAAAGAGGTGAAGTCCCCTGAGTCTGTAATTGCCAGGAGATGAAGCGATGATGGGGAGCGATCACAGTCAATAGCTTTGATTAACAATAAGGTGGAAAATTAGCAATGCTAGCATTCAGCTCCCCTGCCTTCCCGTCCCCATATGCTCACGGCAGCCTGCGCTGGCTGGTTGGCAGGGTGGCCACCGCGCCTGGCGGGCTGCAGAGCCAGACTTGGAGTGGGGCAGAGAGGGACAGCGGGTAGCGTTTTGGGGACCCCGGGCAATGGCCCCAGCCACCTTTTGCTGGGGACCACCACGCAGGCGGGGGAAGGAGGAAGCCTGCCGTGCGCTGGCACTGTGGCTCTTGCTGTCATGTGTGGATTTAATTGTGTCTGGACGTGTTGTGATCGAAATGGCAACCACTGTTACTCCTGTGACCCCATCAGCAGCTCTGGTGTTGTTTCCGACAGACTCCGACGACCTAGAGAGGGGAAACGACAGCGGGACACCACTCCCCACCTCTGATAACGGCGACAATTCGCTGGGCTACACAGGTAGAGTGCATCTTTCCAAAATATTCCTGACTGCCTACTTCTGACACTTTCCACCTACATCTGCCATTACCACCTGTACACAGTTTTTTAATCATGTTTGCTAGCTGGCTCTCCTTCACCATCACCCTAGAAGTTCAACATTGTTAGTTCTGTCGGGAAATATTACTGTGCCTTTTAACTAACCAAGATTGCTTTCTTTTTGTGTGTTTTACAGTACATTTCAATTATTTAAGTGTTTAAAGTATTTTCTATTGTTTTCCTTTGAACCGTGTGCATTAGTGCATGAGGCAATATATCATTTCAGAGCAATTTTTTTGAAGACCAAAGGCAGGGATTTTTCCATGTGTTTATTTTGGGTTTTGGTTTGTTTTGTTTCTTTTTTTTCTGTTGTAAACAAAATATATTGCAGCAGGGCAAAAATATCCAAGTGAAACTAAAATGTGATTGGAGAAGAATCCATTTCATTGGCTTGTGCTGCGCATAAACTAGAGAAACGTGTCTCTAGGCCAAATAAGACAAGCCACAGATAAGCAGCACCACACGGTGTGTTGCAGCAGTGATCTCTGAGGCACCCAATCCTGCAACTCCGCTGCGCGCTGAAATGATACCCAGCTCCAGCAGTCACGCTGCTGACCACAGCCTGGGCTCAGCTGCGGAGTCCCTGAGCACAGGGTTTTCATGAACTACTGGTGGTCCAATATAGCGACAGACTCTAGATCTGAATAACTTTTAGGTTGTGAAGGTAAGTATTAATTCTTCTGGTGGCAGCAACTTCTGGAAAGGGAAAAAAGGTATTGAAGGGAGGGAGAATGAGTTGGATGTTCAACTGGAAGATATTCTTCAAATGCTTTACTGGTGGGTTACTAGTGCTACTGCTGCTCACACTGTGTAAAATTGCATATAGTCAAGTTATTAACAGAAGCAATTGAATCAGATATTCATAACTAAGAGAGTCTTAAAGGATACAAGAAGAGGATAGGCAGGTATTAGAGAGGGGGAGTAATTTCTAGTCCATTCATAAAACTTCAGGTCTGTTATACACCACTTACACTGATTACAGCTTTCATTGCCTACCCCTCGCAATCATCCCTGCATGTGGTTTAAAACCTTGACACATAATTTTATTCCAGTTTAAAATACTTTTTTTTCTAAATAGGTATAAAAGCAAAGCAATACAAATTTGCCCTTCAGTCAAGAAAATAGATGACACCTTAGAAGAACATGGCATGAACCTGGCTGCATGTGGATTATTTAGACTTTTCTATCTTCTGAATATTCCTATTAGGTTTTCTCCTAAATTCAGCGTGTCCCGTTCCTCCCTCCCCCCCCCCCCCCCCCCANCCGGAGTTTGGCACATCTGTGCTCCCTGATGCATATGGGGTCATCATATTGACAAAATGAAAATTAATGTAGCTTAAAGAATGCTTTTTTTAACTCACTGTAAGTTAGATATTTGTCTTCAGAAAAACGGGGCTGGGAATGGTGATTGCAGAGTCCTGTGTTTAAGCAGCCACTAGTTTATTTGGGGCCACGAGTCAGACTCTATTGTTAATAAAGTTGCTTAGTTTTACCTAGAGAGGAGTAATCGGTTCCCCTCCAGCCCCCTCACCCCTCCCTAGGCTGGGGCAGGCGCCCGACAGGCAGCTTCCCACCCCTGCCAGCCTCCCATCTGCCCAGGGGGGTGGGAGACGGGGCCCTGCACGCACCCTCCACGAGCCCCCTTATCCAGGAGAGTAGCAGGGGTAAGATTTCAGGGGGAGACGCCATCGCCTTTTCCCATGGGTGTCTTTCAGAGATGAGCGGGGACCTCCCACGGCGAGCATACCGAGTGGGTGATGGCAGGTGCCAGAGCTGCTGGTGGTGCCGCTCTGCAGTGGAGACTTTGTCCCCCTTTCAGGGCAGTATTTAATGCATATAAGGCAGCGTTGAAGACAGTAGCTCTGCTCTGAGCACGAGGTCGTGGAATGACTTCCCAAACAGAGCACAGACACTTCTGTGTCTGTCCACCCATGAGGATCTACCACCCGCACCGAGGTGCCCACGTGCATCTGGTCGCCGCGTCCGAGGACAGGTCCCTGCGGGGTGTTCCAGCTGTTTAACCTGTCTCTCAGAGACTAATGGGGTCGTTTGGGAGGACTGACAAAATCAAACCCTGGTCTAGTAGTTCCCCAGAGGCTCCGGATCTGAACTCTAGGCTGTATTTTAATAGGCTTTTTCCAAGCAAATGCAAAAGTCAGGATCAAGTTAGAAGCAAACACAAGCTGAACAAAAATGAAAACCAAGAGGACGGCTGGTTTTGTTTAATTGGCGCTTTTGTGCCTCTAATTGAATCAGCACAGAATGAAGGAAAGACCAAGTTTTTAATATTTAAAGATTTAATGGTCCGTTATTTTTTTTCCTCTACGTGATAGTAGTCAGTACCACTACATGTGTATACCTTGGTTTATATGGAAAAGCCTTGGAGTATTTATTAAAATTAGTCAGACAGGTTTCCATAATAATCAGTAAGGATTTTTAAAAATAACATTAACTGTAATAAAATCTTATAGGTAAGTTACATTTTTTTCTAATTTATTTGCCCTTTTATGTGGGCCTAATATGGAGTTCCTGGATTTTACAGAAGTATTCTTGTATCATTTTTTGTTCTCTCTTACCTGTATAATTCTATTCTCCAAAAGGAAAACCATTCCAGAAGCGTGTTTGTACTGAAAATTCTCTGACTCATTCTTAAAATCCCTCAGATAAAGTCCAGGATGTTTGGACCCATGGGCAAAAAAGCACAGCAGTTTATTTTTTAAGCCTGTATTTATCTTCACGTTGTGTCTGAATGGACAAAAAACAAACAAGCTAATAATTGCCGTCATACAGTAGGATCATAGATTTTCACTCGTACTAACAGCAGTGGTACATCTATAGGGCACATCTTCCTTCCAGATCCATATAAGCTTAGCTGTGAGGTAAATAAGCAAAGCATTCGCTAGTATGGGAAGTTTCAGGGTGAAAGATTATAATTTTTTCCTACATATTTTTCTTTCCATATATGTTTTTCAAGATTAATATATGCAGCTCTTTCGTACTGTTCTTTAGTGGAGGTACATGACGGCTAGAGAGTGTTTCAGTGTGTTCTCCTAAAGTCCACTTTAAATCAGGAGTTTTTTGGCTATCCCATTAGGTTCTGTTGCTTCCATTGTGGATGTGAGCACTTGCCTTGGGAAGTTACCACCTAACGAACAGGAAACACATTAGTTTCAGGGGTGAGAGAGTAGTTGCTGAGCTAACCTATTTCAGATAAAGACTGAAGTTGTTGATAAATTTCAAGACGGTTATTATGGGAAAGTGATGAACTTGCATTTGACTTTTCATGATTCTTAGTATGTACAGGACCAAACTCTAGGGGTTTTATTTCCCTCATTACTATGGTAATGTGGTACCCAGTAGATTGTTGCACTTTTTATCATCAGGATTTTATTATCAAAATAATTATTATTAGTTATTAACTGTAGACCCAAATGGAGAGGCTGTTTATGCATATATATTAAAGATGACCACAATTGGAAAGTATTTATAATGTAAATAAATAGGGGCTGAATAAAAAAAAAATAAAGAAAAGAGGAGGTGTAGCTATACCCGTCTAGTCACTCTGGATTGTTCCATATGCATGACACCGATGTTAATCTGAAGGAGTTTATAGGAAGGTTTTCTATCGTATACTTGATGGGAGAGAAACGTTAAGAATAAAAAACATCTAAAACCTGGTGTGACCACCTAGGTAGCATATCAAAGATGCTAGATGTATCTGGATTGATTCAGCAAAGGATTTAGGGTTAAAAAACCCAATAACTTTTAAATGTAACACTGTCAGTTTAAAGAAAGGAGCCAGGAGGATTACCTTGTCTACATCTTCACAAAAGACCAATTCTACTCTGTCAAGGCCAGATTGGAAAATAATTGCATAGTTAAGATGTGTAATAATAAAAACCTAAATTACTATTTTAACTATGTGCATAAAGAACAGGCCAGATCACAGTGACGTTCAATAGGATAAAAGCATATGATTTAGATACTTTGTGTTGTATTTAATTTACCCTAAAGAAGACATACAAAGTAGTTTTCTGAAATGCTCTATAACTATGCCTGTTTCTCTCTGTACAGACTTTAAGGGAACTTTAGGTGACTAGCAATGATGTAGATATTTAAAGACAATTGCAAGTAATCTCACCCCTCCGTCAGTTTGGATCTAGGTTCTGAAAGGAGAACCAGGTGATAGGAATGTGCACTGCAGAATATAATGAAATCTTCTCTGATGACCAAGGGAAGGCAGGGGAATGGAAGATGGAATTAAGAGTTCAGTTCTTTGTCAAGTCTAGGCGCAGACATGTCAAACAAAGAGACAGTTATTTTAGAGTGGAAAGAAACCCTTAAGTTACCCATCATTTTTTTTTTTTTTTTCATTAAAATCCTGGAGATAAGTACAGGGACAAACAGAAAAGTAAGGGAAGCAAGAAAAAAGATCCAAGAGAGTTCCCACTGTTTATCAGAGCAGAAATAAGGAATATCATCCAAATAAGATACTGGAGGAACTCACAAGATGGAGAATTTCGAAAAAGGCTTATAGGACAGCCTGAAATAACATCAGGATTTCCAAGAGAAGAGCTTGTGGTTAGTGGTCAAATGGAGCAGATGATGTGCTGAATGACGTCCCTTAGTGCCCAAGAAGCTTTGAGAGATACAACCCTGCAGCAGGGAGTGAGAAAACCTGAAGATGAGCATAGGATTAAACTGTCTTGACTAAGACTACTAAACATACTTTTCTGTTTAATATTTACCTGTAAAAGCAGCTTTTCAAGAAAATAGTAAAGTAATTAATATTTGCACATCCGATTTCACATGTGGTTTGCCAGCCTGATTAGTAAAATAAACGTTCGCTCATGGGCTTTTTTTTCCCCTCCCCAAAATAGTGCAAGGGCAGTACGCGTCAAGTATGAGCCTCACTTATTTTCCACATAATCAATGGCTGCAGAGTAATCTCTGAGATTGCATTGTGCTGTGCTATTGAAGTGTGCACATGCATTATATTCCAGGAAGTAGCACATTTCCTGTTAAATCAACTGTGACATAAATATCGGGGATCATTTAACAGATCACAGAGTATCGTTTGTGTTACAGAGCCCCGAATGATGGCCTGTTAAATTAACACTATATAGTCAAACATTTGCAGACAAGGATCACCACTCCTCATTAAGTAGATTCATGCTTTTTTAAAGGAATCTTTCCAAATAAACTTTTTTATGCATAGTTTTCTCAAAAGACCCTTTCAGTGTGCAAAGATATCCTGTGATTCCCACTTGTGATACAAAGTTAGCCTTCTATTTTTTTCCTCTGATTTTAATCATGAAATCATTTAGGTGGTGTTATTTTGTATGACAAGGGATCCCATCCCTTTTTCTTACATTACCTTTCTTTGTTACTACTATGCTGTTATGTGATCAGGAGAATTGTTCCTAGTGGATCACTGCTTGTCCTGTGTCAAATAAGACAGATTGCCCCTGGTGACCATTTCAAGAAGCAAAGGAGAAATCTCTCTTCATTGCATGGCCATTTCTGAGACGTTTCTTCTTCTATTCCAGTAATTTTACGTATGTTATCCTAGGTATTATAGAGTGTTTGTTTTGAAAAGTGGTAGTTCTAAAAACACATTCAAGAAAACACTTCTAAGACTTCTTTGACATTAAAGGTGGAAGTCTACAGTAATACTTATCATGGAGTATTTTTCAGCCGTTTTTTTTCTAACAGACTCATAGAGGTGGTAAATGCACATACAGATTTTCTGGCTGAGAGGAAGAGATGAGAGGAAAAAAAGCAATGATATACAACAGGGTAACAAATAAGAATGTTGTAAAGAAATGGTTGCTATTTGATTTTACCTTCCTTCCAAATTATCAATTTTAGTTTAAGGATTAATTGGAAAGAATGATTGAACTTGGGAAAAAATACATGCAACAAAAGCAGATTTTGGCTAATGGGATGCAAAAAGTGGTGAATGAAGATGTAGGTTGTAGAGTTTGAATATTTTGGGTTGGGAGGAGGCTGTAGAAAACTGTACTTCAGATGTGAAGCAGGTAGATAGCAGTCTGAACAAAACAAAGATCTTGTTTCCATGCAAGTATTCCACATAAGCTATCACCATGTGTCATATTGCACCGAGTTCATCAGGTCTGTCAGCCTGAAGAGAAAAACAAATACTTGTTTGCACTGCAGAACCAATAGACATCTGACAGAGCCAAATGAATCACTAGACTAGATAGCAGCAACATCAATTTAATTGCAGTTACAGATCCTTATTGCTAGTGATAACACCCAGTAGACTTCTGCTTGACTTTTACATATCAAGATACATGCAAAGCTAGAAGTTAAGATCCTTTTCATAATCTTTCTCTTTTTTTAAAACTTGCCAACAGAGCAAGTGTGCTCTTGAGTCACTGGAAGAATGAACACAGAGCCCCACAATACCAGTTTTACAAAGTTACTTCTTAGAGTACATCTGCACTCTAAATCCGGGAACAGATGGATACTGTTATGCTTATTTAAAAAAAAAAAAAAGAAAGAAAGAAAAAAAATCCCCTGCTCTTGTCTATCATCAATCTCTCTGTTCCCCATGTCAATCTAAACTGCCAGAAATGCCCTTTCAGTTTTGTGCTTCTCTTTGGAAGCATTCTTCTGACATCGATACTGAAGATTTTTTTTTAATAGATATTAAAATATAACTATAAATGTAAATATAACACCAATCGATAGAATTGACTGCAATGATAGCAATGTTCGGGCAATAATAATTTAATTAAAACATGTAGTAGCAATATTGGAGCACAGATACTCCCCGTTACATAGATCTTGCACTGCCAGTTTTTATGAAAAAACTTTATAGAAAATATACTCCTGCTTCAAGGCAGACCTTTGATTAAATCAGGAAGCAATGGCAAAGTCCCATGTTTCTCAACCAGTTAGTGAGTTTTCTGGTAGCCATCAGACCAATTAAAAAGGACACACACACCACCCCCTCAAAAAATGAAAAAAAAAAAAAAGACAGCAAAACAATGTGTGAAGAATTTGTCTAATAAAGACATTAGTAGCAGTACATACCCCTGTATAGCTAAGATACTAGGGCTTGTTCTAAACAACCGTATCTCAGGAAGATGAATTTTAGCTAGAGAAGGTGCAGGAAAGGGCTATGGAAAAAATCAGGCAATGGAAAGCTTATTCTGACAGAAGCCTTAATGAAAGGGGGATGTGATTGGCATTTGTTGCCAGCCTTATGTTTGTAGAAAGCACGTAGAAAAAAGTATTTTAGCTACAGATCACATTGACTATACAACCTGAAGAAATCCAGTTATTGGTAAATAGCCTATCTTCAAACAGTGCTCGAAATGTGTGCTCATACAATGGGGGATTCTAAGCTTTTACTCATTTGTTACTACTTGACAGATGAATAAGCAGGCGTAAAATGGGCCCTAGTTAATTCAGAAATTTAGGATGTTTTACAGCAGCAGATTCTAGAGCAATTTTTAAGACATGAGTTTGAAATCTCCTTTCTAAAGATTTAAATTTGTGATAGGCTGTGGTAGGCTATGCATGCTAGATTTGATTCCCCAGGATGAGCACTTTAATCTTGAGTTCGTGTGTTCCTCATTAATCATGAGACAAAATCAAAACAAGAGGCGTTCTCAGCATATTATACTTTCTCTTTTCCATTTGGACTGTCACAGACAGGAACACCCGGAGTTGATGAGAGGCTTTCTGCTGAGGGCCTCCTAGCAAGAGTAAAGACAGAGCAAATTACCCTCAGACACTGCTGTCACTTCAGTGAATTAAGTATGCAAAGCAGTTTGTGAAGATGTTCAGGAGTGCAAATTTCTGCCAGTAGGTCAAAAGTGTATGAATTATCACAGGATGAGAAAGGTAAGAAGAGATCACTCTCCATCTTCCTCAGGGTGTGTTATACAAGTTAGTCTTTTGTTTTAGCCAGGCAATTTGTTTTATTTGAAGAAGTAGGAAGTTAGTAATGCATATGGTCCCATTAAATGCCTAGCAGTGAAATGCACTGTATAGATGACAACATTCATTTATTGTGTCTAAAATAATGCACTTTCTTGAGTGTTAGAGGAAAAGAAAAAAGTTGAAATTTAATTTCTTATAATTCAAATATTAGCATTTTTGATCATTTTTTTCATAATAATTACTATATAGGATCATGGATTTACAGGATAATTCAGGTTGGAAGCAACCATAGGGGGTCTCTAGTCCAACCTCCTGCTTGAGCAGGGTCAGCTGTCGGGTCAGGCCAGGATGCTCAGGGCTTGACCCATTTGAGTCTTGCAAATTTCCAAGGATGAAGCTGGCACAGCCTCTCTGAGCAACCCACTCCACTGCCTGCCTGTCCTCATAGGGAAAAAGTTTCTCCTTACATTCAGTCTGAACCTCTTTTTCTTTGACTTATGCCTGTTGTCTCTCACCCTGCCACAGACCACTGTGAAGAGTGTGTCTCCATCTCCTCAGTGACCTCCCCATGGGTATGGGCAGGTGGCTGTTCAGTTCCCCTACAACTGCCTCTTCCCCAGGCTGAACAAGGCCCAGTTTCTCAGCCTCCCAGGAGAGTGCTCCAGCCCTGACCGTCCTGGTGACCCTCTGTTGAACTCGTCCCAGTTATCAATGTCTTTCTTGTACTGGGGGGCCCAAAACTGGATGCAGTACTCCAGATGAGTGCTGAGTAGAGGGGGATAAACCCTCTCCTTGATCCACCACTTCATACAGCCCGGGATGCTGCTGGCCATCCCTGCTGCCAGGGCAGGCTTCTGGCTCATGCTTAGCTTGCTGCTGGCCCAGAGCCCCAGGGCCTTTCCAGCAGAGCTGCTCCGCAGCCTGGCAGTCCCTAGCCTGTATGGATGCAGGGGGTTCTTCCTTCCTTCCCATAGCAGGACTTTGCATTTATCCCAGTTAAATTCCATTAGGTTCCTGCTGGCCTGTTCCTCCAGCCAGTCTGGCTCCCTCCAGGTGGCAGCCCTGCTGTTGAGCATGTGGACTGGTTCCGCCAGTTTGGTTGTGCCTGCAAACTTGATGAGTGTGCCTTCCCTCACCCCCTCCAGGTCATTGATAAAGATCCTAAGCAGGCCAGGTCCCAGGACAAACATGGCAGTCCCTCTGCTTGTTACTGTCCTCCAGTACCATTGCCTTCTGAGACGATGATTCATCAAGTTTTTACCTATCTGGTGGTTCACCCATCCAGAGCACAATGTCCCAGCTTCGATACAGGAATATTGTGGGAGACAGTGTTGAATCCAATACACCAGGAGTCTAAAAAAGCCCAAAGAATCTATCAGATTGGGCTTTCCCATCACAACTGATCTCTTCTTTTAGCACTGTCTATAATTGCAACTCTTGTCCCTGAACTGCAGCTTCATAGATCAACAATGAATAAACAAAATAGAAATCAACATCTGTCAGAAGATCCAGAATTTATTTTTACCAGATCCTTCTGGAAATACTACCAGAAATTTGTTTATTTATTTCAGTGCTTTTTGTGTGTGTTTGTGACTTTTTTACTTTACTTATCCATAAACAGTAGCAAGTTGAACCATCACCTACAAGCGTTAAAACATTTTAGAGAGCTTTTTAGAAGGAACTGTACTGATTTTCAATGACCCTTGTATAAGAAAAGAGACATTTTTCTGTGGTACAATTTACAATTTACTAGACAATATAATATTTATGGGGTTTCTGTCTGATACTTCCTGAAAGGCAGTGAAAAATTACTACTAAAACTCACTGCTGCTTTCTTTATTGCAGAAAATCTGAAATTATTCTGCACTCCTAAATACAGGCAGAACCCTAATTTTATTTTTTTCAAATGATGAATATTATGAAATAATCTCTTCCAAATCTGCACTGTTTTTTTGACTAGATTCTCTGCCTCTTCTTAGACGCCTCCATTTATTCCCATCAGATGGTTCTTGTGAGGCAATAAACTCCAGTTCCCTCATTCTCCTACTTTCATTTTCTATTTTTCTTTTTTTTTTCACTAATTTCATGGTTAATTTCTGAGGAATTTCAAACAGGAAAAGAAGGGTTGCAGTTTGGCTAAACTCGGAATGGAGTAACAAGCCCACCTAAACACTCATAACTTACCCACTCAAAAACCACTGAAAAACTATTTTCCATATTTATTTCTGCCTAACATTTAGCATAATAAATTTTTCTGTCTTGTTTCTGGGTTAGTGCAAATCCAAATATAAGATTTTGCTCTTTCTGTTATTGTCCGAGGGAAACCAAATTGCTTTTCAGTAGATTTAAATACCTGGATAGCAAAGTATTATTTGCCTCATTTCAGTATGATTGTTTACATGTACTCTGATGTGTAATGAGGCCTTTCATCATTTCATATGCAGATTATTTTTCTTGATTTTTTTGCTTAAAAACAAATGGGTAATATTGCAGTCTTCACATCAATGGAAATGGTAAACTGACAGGAAGCACAAGAAAAAGGAAAAGGAAAGTAAAAGGATCATGACCCTACTGATCAAGTGATTACAAAGTTAGTATTCCAGATTTCTTACAAAACTGAAAATGACAAATTTAGCATAGAAGTCAGGTGGGGAAGGAAGATGCCTGTTACTCTGGAAAAAACTACTGTGCAATGTCCAGGTATTATATAGAATTTAGAGACCATTTTTAATGAACAGTAAGTACACCACAGGGGGCTGAAAATGGCTTGGGGCTTATTTTTTCCTCCTAAATTGTAGCTGTTTAATTATACCTTCCAGACCATTATCAAATGGATAAAATGGAAAAAGTTTATCTGGAAAAGATACTGTAGGAATTTGTGGGAATAATGTGAATATTGTTGCCAAATATGTACATAAATTGTTGTCAACATCATTTCCAGTTTTTCAACATACAGTATCACCCATGGTATAGCTGGATTTTTATGCAAAATTTATATGCATGAATATAAATACTTCTACTTCTGGCTTTTTTAACAATTACTTAATAAAATTATATCCATAACATAGTCAAAACAATCAAATAGTATGCAATGAGAAATTAAATAAACTCTAAAAAAAAAAAAAAAATAGAGCTGATATACATATCAAACTCAACATTTGATTCTTTTTTCCCCCACATTTTGGATGCTTGGCAAGAATGTATTGAAGGTTTGGAAGAAAAAAAAATAATTCTCCATAATCACAATGTTTTGGTTCCAGACAGCCCCTAAAGGAAATTCTTCAAAATTCAAGACCTTGTAAGGATATACAAGCCAGGTAAACAGCATAATCATCCCAAAGGAAAGGCTTTACAGTGAAGTGAAGAACTTTCAGAAGAAATGTTTGTTTAGGTGAAGAAGGTGTGCATTTTTCTTAACAAGCGAGGTTACTTGTAACACATTGCTAACAGCTGGGCAGTTGCAACCTAGGCTTCACTTCAGCACATCATCATAGCAAGCCGTTTTTTAGCTTATTAAAACAGACAATATTGAGCTAAAAGTTCACTGAAGTTTGTAATAACAGGTGGTGGTCTCATCAATATTCTGCAATACCTAAAGGGAGGGTGCAAAAAGGACAGAGCCAGACTCTTTTCAGTGGTGCCTAGTGATAGGACCAGAGACAATGGGCACAAATTGAAACACAGGAGGTTCCCTTTGAACATCAGAAAACACTTTTTCACTGTGAGGGTGACCGAGCACTAGCACAGATTGCCCAGAGAGGCAGTGGAGTCTCCATTCTTGGAGATATTCAAAAGCCACCTGGACATGGCCCTGGGCAACCAGCTCTAGGTGGCCCTGCTTGAGCAGGGAGACTGGACAAGATGATCTCCAGAGGTCCCTACCAACCTCAACCAGTCTGTGATTCTTTAATGTAAGAACTTTAAAAAAAAAAAAGAAGCTTTGTTGATCTTAACCAAACTGAAGCTAACTATTATCTTGGACAAAAATGTTCCTTGAAAAACTAATACTTATAAGTTGTGAGGAACAGCAAGATTATGTGGCTGCCCTTAAACTCCAGAATGCAGAGGTTTTATCTATCCAGAAAAAGACAAAAAACACCACTGAGATTAGGAGCTGTTTGCTCTTTCTTCCAGGAGTACAACCTAGAGTTGTAGAGCCCTATTGTTACTGACAGAATGTGCTTTTGCCATACAAATGTGTGAGAATATACTTCTATTGTTTAAGCACTTTATAAACTGATTAATTTATATATAAATTCAATATAAGTTAATTATTATAAGTTAATTAGCTTATTCACGTGCATACACACAAGTGTGTCAGGCTAGCTTGTCTCTGTGTTTCTGTGCTTGCCAACATGCTGAATATCAATCCAAACCAAGACAGTTACAAATATTATCAAGAGAGTAGGGACTCAGAGGAGAAGAGAATAGAGAGGATAAATGATTTTTTTTAAACTCACGTGACTGTAAATATAATACCTAGAAAGAATATATGTGGTGAAATCTCTTTCTTAATAGGTCTATAAAAGTTCTCTGAGGAGTGGATGCAGCTAGTTTTAAAATCTGAATCATTAATTCTTCTGTAATAGCCAGATGACATCTTTATGAGTTTTCTACTTATTTGGTTGGAAAATGTCCTTGTATTAAGGTTAAGGTCTTTTTGTAGCTGCAGATGCTCTTACAATCTTAAAATCTGCTGTCCAGAAGCTGAACTGAGATAAAGAAAAAGCATCATGACACATTTATTTTGGCAGCCTGATCAAAGCGGGATGGCTGTATTTAGGCAGACAAGTGTATCAAAGTGATGCAGTTTGAAATGGCTGAGTTAGCGTTCCTAAAACCGTGTCCCTGTGACAGGCTCTGCAGTGGTGCTGGCAGGTTAGCGCAGTGTTAAAAAGCGGTGTACATCTGTCAGGACACAGCTTGAACTGAACATAGTGAGAAAGTATGGTTCAGTACGGTATTTTGTTGCCTATATTAATTTCCCTCTAGCCATAACACATCTGTTCGTGGTAAGACTGATCCAGTGCCCATCCAACTACAGTCCATTTACTTCAGGAAGCAATGCATCCAATAAATACTGTTCATGGGAAGATTTCAAAAAATGACTAAAAACTGAGTTAAGGGCATGAGTCCAACTAGAACAACATCTAAGTCCTCTAGCAGCTCTTGAAATGTAGTTTCCTTCTTTTTTCTACCAAGATAGTGGAGTTGTGCAAGGTATGGAGGTATTAATTTTTTTTCTTGATTATTTGCTTGTCTTTTCCAGTAGGGGGAAAGAACATACTTTCAAGGACTATGTTAAAGTACTCAAATAATAAAAAAAGTGGATTTAAAATATTTCATTTATCAGTATGGTGAAAGTTAAATTTGAAGTCTTTCTCTTGCAAGAAATTTATTTTAAATAAATAGATAAAAGCTTTGTCTGAATTTTCTTTTCAGTATCTCAACATCAGTGGGTTTTGTTTGTACTTTTACTAGATGAGATCAATGGAATAAAAATTTATTCTGGATTTTTCTGAAACTGCCTGATTCCAACATATACACACAGAGTATGTAGTCAGGTCTGGGACTTCGATTATAATGAGCCTCTCTCAGGAGTCAGTGGGTGAAACGCTGCAGATACCCACTGACCACTTGTCTCTTCTACTCTAACAGAGAAACAGTGAAGAGTTACAAAAGCCTAAGCGATTACCTTGCCTTTTCCCTGCAAAAAGGCTCTTTACAAACTACTTTGTCAGTATTTCACGCTAAGTCAGTGAACTTGGCTTCTCAGTGCCACTACAAGCAGGCAAGGAAGAAAATAGTATGGATGGAAGGAAGATGAGAGTCTGGGAATGAAAATGAGAGGACTGGAACAGTTTGAATATTTCCTGTACTTTTCTGTATTCAGGTAGAAGTCCAATTAGGGAGCTGGTTATAAGCTACTGGGAGTCATGACATGACACATATTGTATGCAGTCTTCTGATTTACAGGTATTGATGTGTGTTTCTTTAAAAATAACACTGCAGACCTCTTGGTTAAAGAATTTCCTAACCAATAGGCTACATTACTGCTCATCCTCAGTTTTCATACTGAAGCATAAAGGGACATAATCAATTTTCATATTCTCCTGTGTCCCCTTACCCTGTGTACTACTCTGGTCATAGAAAAGGTCTTCTCTACATGTCCCCATGTATGTAGAGCAGAAAAGATGGGAAGGAGCGATGAGCTGATAAAGCACTGGCGTTGCTTCCTTCTCCTCCTCAAGCACCTGCTAACACACGTGCATCACCACACCAGAGGCTCTAAGCTGAGAAGGAGCATATTTTGGGATAGAGCCCCGGAAATGCTGCAGATAAGTAAGTCCTGGGCCTCTACCCTTGCTCTTAACCATGGGTCTTTGTCCAATGTAAGGGAATGGGGGAGGGCTGGCACGCTGCAGAGTTACCCTCTTGCTTTTCCTGCTGTTGGGCGGTATGACACTCACTTCTTCTGGCCTTCTCCCAAGGTCACCACCAGCCCTCATCCCACCACCACCCCCACCACAATCCCTCATTCCTTGCTTTTCCCTTCCATGTTTTTCCTGGCTGTGCTCATCAAACCCAGGTTCAGAAGCAGCTCTGTTGGTAGCAGATACAACAGAGAGGAGAAGAGGACATGCAGAAAATACACTGCAGCAGACGAAGGGGATAGCTGGTCTCAGCTGAAGTGAGGGCTCCCAGACATTAGCTGCCACTGAGTCACTCACTACCTGTTTCCTGGGCTCTTTGGTCAGTGTGAAGCACGCACTGCCCTATAACAAACAGGTTGCCCAGAGAAGTTGTGGAGGACCCATCCCTGGAGGTGTTCATGGCCAGGTTGGACAGGGCTTTGAGTAACCTGGTCTAGTGGAATGTGTCCCTGCCCATGGCAGGGGTGTTGGAACTAGACGGTCTCTAAGTTCCCTTCCAATCCAAACCATTCTGTGATTCTATGGTTCTATAAGTCAGACTAATGGACAAGCCACAACTTGACCTGTAGGATTAGATACTATGCATACAGCTCAAAACAAAGCCCAGAGAAACCATCTTTCTATTTAGTCTTTGCAGTATATGGAAAACCTACCAAAACTCAAATATTTCAGTAGCATGCGAGCATCTCCCATTCCCAACAGAGTTGAATAACAATTACATTTGAAAAAGCACTGACAATTGCAATTTTGTAGGAAGTTACAATTTGTTACAATCTTGTGTTCTTCCTTTGCACCGTTATTAATAACATCCTATTCTGCTTCGTCTTCCCAATGTCGTTTATTGATAAACTTCAATATTTTTTAAGCAAACCTGCAAGAGTTAAATAGGGAAGTAGTCTTATAAGGTATATTAAAGGCTCCCAGGGTTGCACTGATGATTGTTGATTTCATCTGATGAGACGCCAAGGGTGTGAGTTTCCATATGAATGGTTTCTTGCCTTTTCAAGCTCTAAATAGCTTAAGGCTCACTAATTATACTGGTTCTGGGACTACCTTAACAACAGTATGCATCAGAATATGTTTTAGATGGTCAGCACAGAAGAACTAGGTCAGAGACCTCTGGGGATTTAATCAAAAGGTTAGCAAACCTAGCAGCACACCTTGAGCACCAACCACTAAGGCTAATGAGACCTCATTTAAATAGTTTTTCGGAGAAGAAGAAAAGATTGCCTTCTTTTGGGAAATGAAATCTTATTCTGATGTTTTTATCATACATCATACAATAGTAGACCCTTTATTTTATTTTCTTTACAAATTTTCTTCTTTATTCTGGCAAGGATATTGAATTAATAGACTTACCTAAAATGTGCTGCCATTAGCATAGCAAACACTACTTTTCTGGGACATTAATGAAAAAAAAAAAATTCTCCACAGCTGATACTTTTCTTTAAAATGGAGTCTATTAATCTATCATATTAATATTAGCTGCTAAATGAAAACAATAATGTACTTTATTTTCTTTTCCAAAACAATGGATTCCTTGATTCAAAGAATAACCTGAGTAAAGACCAAGTAAAGTGATTTATCTATGATGCTAACATGATAACATTTTATACACTTCATTCTCAAGATTGTTATGTGAAAGAACTAGCTATTGTTTATCAAAATATAAAACTTTTCAGGGAGCAATATTAAACGTATGAAATTAATATCATTTAGTAAATAAAATCTTTATATATTATTTATTCGTCTTCATTTTAAAGACCATAAATGGACCTACCACATACATGTTCTTTAAAATAGTCCCACTGCAGCTGATCCATCAGTGCTTTAGTGCTGAAAGGCCTTTCAGCAAAACCTAAGGATGCAAAAAATTAGGCCAGTGTGTCTTCAATACTTATATAATCTGAGAATGATTTCCTATAGGTGTATTTTCTAATTTAATGTACCTATGTTCAACACAAGTACCAATTTTAAATGTACTTTAATTCAACCTCCTCTGGCATAAGAAAGAAATGGCAGGGAAACTAGACAGTTAAATACACAATATTCAAATAAGAAGCCAAAAAGTGCCACAGAATAAAAGCAGTAAGCAATAGCTTCCTTCACAGACTTTGTGTCATTCTGAAATTGTTTTTATTTGCAAAGTATCCTTTCAAGTGTAGGCAGGAATCAGAAGGGATTTGGAACAATTAAATTTCCTTTAAAGAATGATCATCTAATGAAAGCCTGGGAATGTAATAATAAACTAGCAGGTTTAACTGTACCACTACCCTCCAACTACATTTCACAGCTTTATGTTCCCAAAGGTACCTGGTATATGTGTTGTATTCAGTCAATTTCTGATGTATAGATATAATTGCCTCTTGACTACCAAATCAAGAATAATACTTTTTTGTTCCACATTGTATGGCTCTCAGTGTGATATGATGGAAAATTCTAATTCACTAAAGAGATTTTATTGTAACACCTGATATATATCAAAAATGTCTCTCAAAAAACCCATTCAGGATATTCTGAATTTTATGTGGTAGTTCTGTATCATTCATTTTCTTAAATGATCTCTCTAGAGATTTTAATTATATTATTTTAATTATATTTTTTAGGCTGTTGAAAAACTAGAACGCTGGATATGGGGATATAATTTTTTACATCTTTGGGAAACCGTTATGGTTTGTATGAAATGCCCATAGATGAAGGATTATTTTGGCAAAAGTTAATTACACGGGATCCAAATCTCATTAAAGACCCCCTTTGGCATGGGTAAATTTAGTTGGATTGGGCCTGTTGATCTTTGCCAAGTGCTGTCTTGAATTACTTCATGCTAAAATGTTGCATGCATGTTACTAAATGCCGTGGTCCCATTTATATTGATTATGCTAACCTATAGAGTTACAAATGATTTCACAATTGTTTATGAAGATGTGGTTCAGTTTTGCTTTTGATTACCAGTCCGTTACTCAGTACTGCTCAAAGCAAGGATGAAGCCTTACAAAGTTTTCTATGGATCCATGCCTAGAATTCCCTCTAGCTGTGGATCTGACCTCTGTCTAACTCCATGCCTCTTCTTCAAATATATTATATAGGGAAACTAGTGGACTAGGTCCAGTTGGATTTAAATCAGCAGGAATTCTACTGAGATAGATGGTGCAAATACAAGACTAACTAGTCTGATTCAAGCAGTGATCATCTCATTTACTCTGCAGTTAGCAGTCCTCTACACCTCTAACAACCTGTAAGAGTAGAGAGGAATGAATGCCCAGCAATCTGTTTTACTGGTATAGTAAACTGTAACATCTTTGTCTTGGATTGAATTAGGTTTCTCCCTCCTAAAATACATGCTTTTGTTTGGAAAAAGAATAAAAATGTGAAGGCAAATTATAAATACCTAGGTAAATAACCTCCGTGTAAGATTAATAAGATTTTAGAGTAGTTAATTTTCACACATCCTCTTTATTGCAAGACACGTACATGTTATTGGTGCAAACCACCAAACAAATGAAGCTGTGGATTAAAACATGTTGAATTTCACAGATGACTGCATTACAGAAATACTTTCCATTGATGAACTGTAAACATAAACAGAAATCAATGATGAAACAAATATTGTTTCTTCATATGTCAGAGTGAATGGATTTACATTTTGTTTCAGCATTGAAACTGCTACGGTGGATGGAAAATGTCTGGCTATCCGTATTAAAAATATGAGGCATGCTTTTCATAGATAATCACATAAAGCGATCAGACAAATATGTGAAGTTTCCCAAATAACCTTTGTTTGGAACTCAGAGGCTACAAAACTTCATGATATTGCTACCATACATCAGAATGAATCAATAAAAACCCAGAATAAGTTTATCAAGTGAAACGAATATCAGAAAGCATCTTCTGTTCTTACTGACTTCAGCAAGCTACCAGCAATCTAATGACATTATATCCTGCTCCACAGCAAGGTATACAGTAAGAAGCTTTTCATTCTTTCTCTAAAATACATTCTCTTGAGTTCCAGTTATATAAGTCTGAGCTCCGCAAGCAATGAACTACAAGGGTTCATAAGAAGGTTGTGTTTCACAATTTAATTCGATCACAGTTGTTTCTATTTTTTCTTGAATTTATGATCTACATAGTTCCAACTGAATAGGAAAGAGCCTCTCATATTCATACTCCTGAAGGAAAACCCTATTTCAAATGATGGTTGCAAATATTGCCTGTTGGAGGGTAAATATCGTCAAAATGAAATGATAATATTTATTAAAGGTACACTATATTTTGATAAATGACAGCTATTTTAGAAAGCACAGTTAAGTAATGAAAACAGAATAAATGCTCAGAAGCATGATATACTAGAAATCATGAGACCTCTCTAACATTGTTATGCACTTCAGCCTTTACTAGTAAATCTCTGTTGAAAAGCGAGGGAAGAGGGACAGGAGGTTCTTCTGTAGAGAATATAAACCATAATAATCAGACATTTTGGAGTCAATAAAATGTTAACACAACACGTTAAGTAGTAAAGAAAAAAGAAGTTAATGGAGTACTTTCTTGAGAAGTAGGATGACACATCAAAATAGTATGAATATTTTAGATTTAAGGGCAAAAGCAGTCTTTATTTGTCTGCACTTCCAAGTGAACAAAACGTCCATGATCAGCTCTGCTTTTAACATTTGAATGTCAACTAAATTTGACAGAGAAGAGAAAGATCTTATTATTTCTCCAAAAGGCAGGTCCCATTCTGTTTGCACTGCCTGACAAATTAACAGATACATAGCTGCGGACTGCCTACTGCAGGGGCTGACTACTGGCCAGCCAACATCTCCAAAATGGTAAATAGAAGACACAGGAGAGAGCCAAGATATTACGGTGTGCAAGGAAGACCATGGGAGAACTGATGATACCGCATTACACTGGAACAATGTAGAGATCATGAGAAGAGTGAACACCAAATTGTGGCAATGTCAATGCTGGGAGAAGAGGCGAGAAACAAATCCTTAGGAAACCAGGTTTCATTGATCTGGCTCTTCAGGAAACCATTTGTTCTCACGCCATGTGCTGTGCTAGTCATGTATTATTTATTCATCGCCGATGACACTGCACAATTACTGTGTAATTTGAAAGAAAGCTAAAATTATCATTGTTGTAAGGAAAACAACTTTCCCATTCTCAGTTTTAGGGACTTAATTTTTTTTTTTTTTTCAGAAGCATTATGTTACTCTCTGCTCTGAAGCTGGTAAAGAGACAAAATGTCAAGATATAATAGGATTTCGGAAATGCTCTCAGTAAAGTACAGTTTCTCACTGGGAAGTAAGCACATCTAGCTAAAATACCTCCAGTGTATACAACTGTTTTGCTACAGTACAGCAGCAGTTACACAAAAAGCTCTCTCACTTGAAAGCACTAGAGATTCAGTTGTCCACACATGTGCTTTTCATTCAAGCACAGGGACTATTGCAGAGTTTCCTCCCCTTGTTGACATATTTACAAATCTTGGCAGGCCTACCAAAAAATTTTTGGCTCATTCCACTGGATTCTTCTAGCTGAAGGGTGAAAGGTGGTGATGGGATTGTCGTTACTGTTACCCTTCTTACCTCTCATGCTCTCTGCAAAGTCCAGGAATACTGAAAATCTTTTTATGAGCAGGTTTTTAAAGCGCATTGACTTCAGAACTGAGTAATGACAGTCTGGAAAATCAAGGTAAGGCCGACACTTCGCTTGTCCAAAGTGAGCATCGTTGCCCTAACATATTGCATACAACACACATGCTCTACCCACAACAGAAACCATCTGTCAGGATGGCTTAGTGCCTGCACACAGCCGATAAGATCTTTGTCCCTACTGTGTGGGTGCCAACAACAATAGACTTGCTTTGGGAACCAGCACAACCCTGTTAAATAACCTCTCATCATGTAGGAAGCCCTTCTCTCTGTTGGCATTGAAACATGGGTACCACATTTCAGTTGTTAATAGCTGCTAATTAGCAGTAGTCATATTCTGAACCTCGTTCGTCAGATTGCATCTTGGCTAAGTGCTCAGCATAATCAGAAATAGAACTGTTAGAAATAACATAAAATTGTAAGGCCTCTGGAGCAGAAATTGTCCTTTTAAGAGCATCATATTGCAGTTGGCTCAAAGTAAGCTTTTGGGTGTTACTGTAATATAAACTAAATGTGATTTTCTTTTTCTGTGAGAAGAAACCTTTGAATATGAAGTTCAAAAAGTATGAAGAATATATTAGTAATGAAAAATTGTTGGTTTTGATTTTTATATTGCCTTAGTCTGAGAAGGAGCAAGAGCCAAGAAAGGAAATAAGCCCTGACAGCAGGACCCTAGACTTCAAAGCTTCAGTTCCAGATAAAAGTCCGAGGTAAAAAAAAAAGTCAGTTGCACAGTAAAGAAGCTGCATCCCTTGTACAAAGACAGAAAATCCTATTATTAAGCACCTTTCTTCAAATGGATGTGGAGAATTGTCCGTTAACTACTTCTGCTAAGCGATAGACAACGTACTTGATTACCCTGAGTGCATGCCTGTCTTGATGAGTAGCAGTAATGCTGGATTTCTGTCGTAGACTGGCATTTAGAGCCTCTTTGAAGGTTCCAGCATCACATGCACATACGTGATCATCATTTGTAGTCCTATTTGCATTTCAGCACCTCACTTCATACATCAGAGATGAGGACTAGATGAACAAGGTCAAAGACGAGGCAGACAGTCTGCAACTTGACTTAAATAAAAGGGCTTGTTTTACACAAAGTATGCGAAGGAAATTTTCTGTCTTCTTTCAGTACAAGTACAGAGTTCGGTCATGTTCTCTGTTCTTCAGTGTTGATGGTTTTTTCCATTTCTTTTTTAATGGTCATGCCTGGGTCCTACTCTCCTCTCTATTGGAGTAAATCTTATATTCTGAGGGTCTAGAATTCTTAAAACTCTTCCCAAATTCTGTCTTGTAGGAATGTATTTCTCTTTCTGTGTTATTTCTCAGTATAGTAGTGATGACTTCTAAACTGTATTCTATGGCATTTAAAAAAACTAGTTTGGTCACTAAGATGACACAGTGAAACATATTTTGCTTGCCATTACTTATTGTTATTGATTTAGACAAAAAAAATACGCTCTAACTACCCAACTAGTCCACATAATACTAGAGACCTAACTTAACGCATTTGAACAATGTAAGAGGTTCCAGGCCATGTCTATAGCTCTTTCTTGCATGTGTAACATTAGAGACAGTGATGAAATCACATTTTATCTGGTCAATCAACCTTGTTCCCAAATGCAGAAGCAGGAAGAAATTTAAGTATCACTTCTTTAAAAAGTTCTATATTTTCTCCATTGAAACTTACTTGACAGCGTCTCTCTCCCTGCCTATCTGATTTTTCCACTTCGCGCAAGAGGCCAAAGCATATTGAGTGAAAAGTAACAGATGCCAGAGAGACAGTGAGCAAGACTGTGTAAGGATGAAGATCTTGAACCAGTCTTTTCCTGTGCTAACATCTGGCATCTCTGCTCCTAGCTGAGACAGCCAGCACACTTTCGAGCCAGGAGAATCTTAGTTTATAAAGAAACAGATAACCATGAGAAGTACGTTACACCGTGATCACTTTACAGCACTCTGGATTTTCATTATATGATGAAGTAGCTGTTCAAGTCTGGTTCCCATAGGATAAAGGAACTGGAAATCTGGCTCTAACACAAAATGCATTCGATAATGTTATCTCTAATGAGTGGGGAATACAGAGCTTATATAGCTGTTTAGTAAACTGCAGAATTTATATATCAAAAGCTGGTTTTCCATTCATGTGAATCAATTTTAGGAAAGTGGCTAATCATCCTTTGCTGACTTGATTTCCCTTCCATTCAATATTGTAGATAATGTGAAGACAAATAGAAACTTCCTAGTTCATGTCTGGCACACGGCACTTTCATTCTTACAATTAAATCAGCTGTATATTCATCAAACCCTTTTACTGCGAAATAGATCTGGACTTGAAGAACAGAACTAGAATCCTAGAAGCTTGGGCTTTGGGATGTGCAGTACAGGGATTAGAGTTCAAGTGAAACACTATTTGCATGAACTGCAAAATGTCTACAAGGTAAGAGCTGCATAATAAATAGATTTAGGGCCATTTGAAAAGAAGGAATGAAATCAGATTCCTATTTAACAGTAGACTCTCCCAAGAGCTCTGAACAGTACTTCATTACTCATTTACAAAAAGCAATGAAAACATTAATTGACCTCTTGATTAGTATTTAAATAATAAATACCACAGTGGATTAATGCACTGGCCTTTTACCTCAAAGACATAGTTTAAAACTGACTTGACAAAAAAATCAATTTAATTACATGACACTAAAATTGCAAGTGCCAATAGGTGAGAGTTTCCATGCACACAAGGCCACACATCACATAATCATGCCAAATTGGAATTTATTCAGTGCTTTCTTTTTTTTT
>RSEF01000001.1:118123803-118150513 GCA_003993805.1 Himantopus leucocephalus | reverse complement strand
TTTAATGAATGCATGCATGGTGTGTGTTGAAAGAAAGCAGGCTGCCACCTGCCACAGAAATATCCCACAGAGCAGCTCCCATCCTTGTGAACTAAAATATTTGGTTTAAATGCTAGAAACCTGAAAACTGACACAGTTTCATTATCACATTCAGCTAATTAAAACAGATGCATTCTGGAAAGAAATGTGAAATGTTTTCTGTAAAGCATATATTTTGTAGAATCACTGCACACATAGATTTGTGGAAAATAAACTCAGATTTTGGTTTTTTTGAAAGATCTTTAAATGCAAACAATGTTGGGCAAGTCAATGGAGTCTAGAGGTACTTGTTTGTATGATATTAAATTAGTCAATGCAAGGTTTTCATTATGACTTTGACAGCTGGGAAATATCATAAACTGCTCTTAGTAGGCTTCTACCCTAAGGAGTGGAAATCTCATGTGGTCATCTATTCCTTTGAGTTTTCTTTTATCTTAGTCTGAAACTCTGTGAGAACAGCTGGCCAAAACAGATCAGAAGAGTCTGTGTCCACATTTGGGTAGGTCCCAGAAGAAAAATCCTCAGGGCAGGCTCTGACATTGAACATTTCTGACGAATACACCTAGCTGTACCCTATCTGTTAGGGAAATTAGATCTGAACCCCCATACTGTGAGTGTGATCTTATTTTTGGCTTACAAGTTAATAAAAAGTAGTTTCCCCCAAACCATTCATTTAATGTGTAACAGGGGTAAACAGTTCTGGTTGTACTGATCTGAGTGTTTCAGTGTGAGTGAGTCTGCTGTAGAATGTAATAGATAAACCTAAATCTCTGAAAAACATTTTTTAAACTTTGGTTGTTGGATTCGTCTAAAACCAGATTACTTTCTGAATGGACGTACTCTGCTTTCATTTATGCGTATCTATTTTTGATGAGTACGATTATGCCATTATTCTGTCTGGCTCAAATTCTCTTGCAACGTTGTTTAAAACAAGATTGTTTTCGGCTATTTTTGAGAGAAACTATCTGCCTTTGACTTGTTATTGAAAACATGAAAAGTTTAGTTTAGTCAAAGAACAGTTTTGACTGTGTCTAAGCTACTTTTCAATGATACTTCAGTATATGTAGTTTTTACTTGTTTTTATGTTGGAATGATTGGAGCAAATCAGGTCTAAGTGTGCAGTTTAACTACATACACATACAGAAATTTGTTTTCACAAATGTATTTATAGAAAAGATTAATTTTAGAATTACACTAGTAAAATATGGAGATAAAAGAGCCTACTAAATCCAATGAAAATACTCTGAATAAAAGTCTAAGTAGCTGAAGTTCATCATTAATTTTAGTGTGCACAGTATTTCACCACTCCAATTTTTTTATTTTAATTTAGTGGCTTGTTGCAAGTCTATAATGCTAAATGAAGAATGATTCTGAGAACAGTACCTATTGCCCAAGAAACTTCATAAAAAGAAATAATTTAAAAAATTATTTGGTGTGAGTAAAGTTGTTTGCATAATGGATGAGTAGTAACTAAGATCTATAGAAGACCTGTAGACTAATCAAAGTAATTACAATAACTTGAAGTTCAATTTGTAACATACTTCTTAGAAACGGCTATAATCCATTATTACTTTTCATTTTGGGTATCTTCAGGGTTAGGGATCCCAAGGCATCAGTTGGAATTGAAGTATAATGGCAGGTTGTAGGAAGACAGAGAGTCATACATAAAAACTTCCTTTCTTTTTATTATTATTTTTTCCCATTTTCCAACAATTGGAGGTTCAATGCTGCCTACCAAAGGTCACTCCCATTGATGAAATCTATGTAGAACAACAAAAATTTTATGAGAAAAAGAATTCAAATGGCAGACCCGTTTCTATTTCAAAACAACTGTGCAAAGTTTGTGTTTGGAGGAATTTCTCTAGCACATGTTTTGGTGTGGGTTTTGTTTGTCTCTGCCCATGTTCTGAACTTTTGATTCATATAAAAATGGCAGTAAGATTCTGTTAAAATTCAAGAGCCACCTAACTGTAGTAGGAAAAAAATGAGATTACTCCAACTTGATCAATCTCTGCTAAGTTGTTTTGTGTGATGAACATACAAATTTTTGCTCTTATTAAAGACCCTGTTGAAAAATATAAGCGTTATAGATTTTAATGTATTACAACAATGTGGTTCGGGCAGCTGGAAACATATTGTGGCAAAGAGATGACGTGGTAATTCTCTTTGTAACTTCATTTTCTCTTCCCTCATTGCTATTCATACTTAGTTGTCTCAAAGATTAGAAACTCTGTAAAACAGAGTTTTGTAAAACACTTAAGACAGCTTTTTATGGCACCATTTCACTACCCTTATGGCACCATTTTACAATGTCCTCTTCA
This sequence comes from Himantopus leucocephalus, assembly GCA_003993805.1. Classification (NCBI taxonomy): domain Eukaryota; kingdom Metazoa; phylum Chordata; class Aves; order Charadriiformes; family Recurvirostridae; genus Himantopus; species Himantopus leucocephalus. The sequence goes on along the minus strand of RSEF01000001.1, from coordinate 118,148,153 downwards.
CACTTTGAAAGTCTTGGACAACTTTAGACTACTGAGAACTGTGTGGTTTTTCTATCCTGTTTAATAGTATAAAATGTGCATTCAGAAAAATGCTTTCATAAGTCCATGGAAGCAATGTATTTTTGTAAATTGTAGTTTTTTTATTATTTATTAAATGTAAACAAAAGAAGGTCTGTTTTGAAAAGACAGATCTCATTGTTTCACAATGTTGCCTGTTTTGCATGAAGTGCCTTTAGTTGGAAAACCTGAGTTACTGAATTGTTTATTAAATTTGGTAACCAGCCTATTTTATGCTTCATCACAAATCTTTCCTGGTGCTCTGTATGTCATAGTAATTTGTTCACTGATGAATTCTTCGCTTTGACCCAAAAGACAAAATCTAGCCATGAAAGCCTTACAAGCTACACCTGCTTTATAATAAGATACACTTAACTTTAATCAGGAAAATTACTTACAGCTACAATGTATAAATTAGTGTTGAAAAGCTGTATTTTAATTTTATTCAATTGACACTTCTTAACATTAAGTCTTTAGTCAAGAGGCAGATGCCCTGTAATTTGGGCAGATTCCGCCCTAACAAGTCCAAAAAATCATAGGCGTACCGTAACTGCAAGTTATGTAGGTGCATAGCTATGAATGTCTGAATAATCTTAATTTGTGTATAGGTAAATGGATTTTGTGTTGAAGTTCTGAAAATTTGACAGCTGAAGACCCAGTTCACCAAAAGACCAGTTAATCCCCATCTACAACTTCAATCACAGAAATAAAATGGATCCATTCACACACATATACATATCTTGCTTGTTTGGAAAGAGTTTTCTGGGCAAGAATGAAAATGCACTGATAAATTATATATAGATGTCAGTCATAGTTGTCTCAGACCCCATCGTCTTTTAGAAAACTAGAAAATTGCATCATCAAGACCCACCTCGGTGATTTAGAGTAAGCTTACTAGACCTTATACAAAGAAAAACTACCACTTAAATAATATTAGTCATATTTTTGACAAACTTTGTAAGTCCCCTTTATGTGTTTCAGAATCTAGGAGGGTATTAACAATGCAAGTGCTCTTTTTTGACAGAGCCGATGAAGCAGAGCTCATCACCTCTAGAAATGTAATCTTCTTTGGAAGTGGTAATCAACACGACACTTTTTAAAAGCAGTATAATGTGTTTTGGCAGCACATGAATGAATAACAGTAGAAAACAATGCTATTCTGTTTGATCTCTTGCCAAATGATTCAGTGTTGTGGCTTAAAAGTCATACAGGTGTTCTTTTTTCTTGTTGTGGGAACAAGAGACACATCGTATTATTAGTGGTTGAGAATTTTCACAGCTTCATATGAAACGTTGTGGGTAGTTAAGAGATTAAAACACAACTACACCTTTATTAAAGGAAAAGAAAATATTTGAGTCAATTGACTTATGGGATAAAAATTGACTTATTGGAAAAAACTCTGTTCTATTTCCAGAGCTTAGTTCAGAATTGAATGGCAGCAACTTAATTATAAACAGCCTTTATGTCTCACCTAATTCATTTTGGAAATTAGTACGTATTATGAAATCGCTTTATATGGGATAATCTGGTAGGAATGACCTTCTCCATTTTAAAGAGCTAAGAAGAGAAATGCTATGCTGAATTAATTTTGCCATAAATAAAAGCAGAGGTCAAAACAGGATAAACAACCCAAAATTCTCAGTGCTGCAGCCTGCATAGCTGCTCTGTGGCAAACACAGTATTCTACATTAGTAACACCTATCATTTCAAATGGTCTATGAAAGTCTGCAGGTAAAATGATAGGGGTTTGTATGTTTATGGTGAGTTTCCTTCATCAGCTTTCAATATCTATCTTTTTTTTTTGACAAATCTGTGAACATTCTTACATTGTTATGTAGCACAATATGGACAAAAAATCCTGGAAAAAAGAAATCATTTTGCTGTTAACCATTCTCTGGTAAATTAGAAATGCTAAGTATTCAGGCTACTGAAGTCAACAGGGTTTTTCCATTGATTTCAGTGAGCCTAGGATCCCAGTCTTCATTCTAACTAGCAGTTCTGTGTTCAAACTACAGAACAATCCACCTCATGTGCTTGATTACTATAATTTTATATTAAAAAATATATACAACCATAAAATGCTTTAGAAAGTAGATGAGTGGAAAAGATGTCTCCAGTTTAAAAGTTATTTCAGGATGTGAAACAGATGGAAAGACTGATAACTGTCCTTTTGTGGGCATTCACTCTGCCTGTGACACATTTTCTGTAGATTGGGATTTTAGAGGCAAACCTACAGGAAGGAAGGAATCCTATATTTTGCTTTTTTAATGTTTGTTATATCAGAAGATATTGAAAAAAATGGATGCAGGAGAATGTCAAACAGGCTGTTTTGTGAAGACTGGAAAACTAATAATAAGCTAAGTTTGTTTAGCTTAATTATTAAGAATAAGATCACGGAGAAATTTGATCACAGGGTGTTACCATCCTCACTAAATGGCCCTTGATGTGGAATGTGGCAGCATGTAGAAGGAAGAGTGAATGGCAATTAAAACCAGACATTTGATTGAGAAAGAAGCAACACATTGTAACATAACGGCCAAGGAAGCACTGAATTCTTCATCTTTGTGTGTCTTCAAATGCTTGAAACACGAGGCCATGACAGTGCAGTTCATTCAGTGGTGCACTTTATTAAGCACAGGTTGCAGAAAAAGGCGTAAAATTATATAGCTGTTTTACTTAAAGTAACTTAGATGATTTCATGGTCCTCAGGCTTAAAATCCAGGCAGTGTTCCTGTGCTCCTGTTAAGTTTTACTGACCTAGACTGTGCCAGGACGTTCCATAGCGAGCCTACACCTGGCTTGTACTTTCCTGCAGAATGCCATGCAGACATACCGCTGAAGAGGCAGGAATATTCACTGAGGCACCTATTCCTGAACCTTTACATTAGTCTCATAGTCTGCTGGTGGTGACAACTGCATCTACCTGAACTGGTCGGACTTGCTCATGTGTCTCCTTCAGCTTGCACCTTTGGTCTTCCCTCTCTTTTCCTTGCTTCACCTTGCTGGAGGGTCTGGAGGGTATAGCCCCAGTGACCTGCTGGCTCAGCTGCTCCTGCAAACGCTCCTGAATCAGACAGAGGTGCGTAAGTCACTGCTTGAGCTCACACCATTCATTTTCATTGAACAGGTAAGAGAGCACCTGTATAGGAACCTGACTTCCAGCAGGGACGTGTTAGGCAGTGACTCGTGGATAAAGCTTCTTCAGTTGACACAGCTTCAGCTGAAAGAAGGTTTGTGAATAAGCCCCCAGCGCAAGCTGGATGAAAACCACTATGTAAGTTAAAACGAACTTACTACCCCTCCCAAAGCAAATTATTGGAACTTTTATTCTATTGTCCTTTACCTTGCAGTGGCCTCTTGTAGACATTTTGTGCGCTCTGAAGCATGTAAGCTACAGTACAGTACCGTATGCAATAATCCAAAATAATGAGACATCTCTGCAAGTGTACAGTAACGTCAATACACCATATTTATGAATAAGTATGTTCAGGATTCAACGGAGAACATGCGTGTTTCATGCTTCTAAAGACATCAGTTTCCAAAGGATAGAAAAAAAAAAATCTGTTAAATATTGAAAATGAAAAACATTATTCTACACAGGTTGGATGAAATAAAGATCAAACAAGCATGATACTATATAAAAATTGGATATTTTAAATAGTTGAAAATTTGAAGAAAACCAGTGTAACAGTCCAAACTGGATTACTGTTTTATTTTTTGACCTTTGTTAGTGATCAATCCCAGAAGCCAGATCCTAGACTAGATAAGCTGTGTTTGATAAGAATACAGAAACTCTTAAACTTTTGAAACATCATAAATTATTTCCTGTTGGTGGGCAAAGAGATTAGCTTGAAAATGCCCAAGAAAGAATTGTTCCCTTTTCCAGTTACGGAATTTTATCTTAAAAATTATAGTATCATGAAATCTATTTGAATCATACACATTAAAAAGAATTTGTGTATTTGTATGTAGAGATGCACTGTGTGATATATATATGTATCTCTTGTGTTCTTGCCCATTTTGTCTAGGTTAGCTAAATATCCTAGTTCTATATCGTGTTTCATTCTCGATTTTCAGTTCCTAGGCATAGACTAACTAATAGACTAGAGTTGTTATAACACCATGAACCAACAGAGGCATTATAGTGAGGCCAGTATCACTGCTTTTAGGAGTGGAGGTTATCCTTGCATGGACATTAGAAAAACATGTAAATACGCACAGGGTCTAGGGAGAGATTCTGCTCCTAAAAGGCATACTAGCAACACGGTTGTAACTGAACAGTAACGAGAAGTGGAAATTGTAAATTCCAGGACATGACATCATACGTCATTCTCTGGTTTCTAACACTGTGTCTGCATTGTGTTGTTTTCTTTCTATCCACTGTAATATACAAAGTTATTAACACATAATTTCAAATTCTTACTGCTGTTTTTATGTTCTAAATGCTAAAATGATTGAATTGCTTTCTTCTCCTTCAGAGAATTATCTTCTTCTTTTCATGAGGGAGATAATCTAAAATCCATAAATACTGAGTATTTTACACACTTAAGTATTTTCTGAGCTATGAAATTATAGTATATGCAACAAAATCTAGAGAAGCCAGACAAAAGCAAAACATCAGTGTGATCCCATAGCTGTATTTGTTGGTATTTATGTATATTTTTCAATTATAAGACATATATAAAACAAAATTGCAAAATAAAAAGCTAAACATGAGGTCTTAATAAGATCTCCGACTCCAGTGTAGAAATTTCATGTTTTATACAGAAGACAATTTTGAAGTAACTGAAATCCATAAATTTATCATAAATATGCAAATACCTTGAAAAGGATGTATAGGTGGATTCTGGTTACTTAAGAATGCCTAAACAGCAACATACCTAAAAACACCAGTTTAAGGAAAAATAGGATCATGCTGCTATCACCCTTTTTGGATACAGAATGTTTTTTCTGCTTTCTACTGATCTCCCTCTAGTGGAGACCTGTAAGTCTGCATGTGATGAAACTTGAATTTCTCTCCACGATTTTCATGCAACATAGCTATAACATATGATGCATATGCTACAAACATCTGTTTTCAGTAATCAAGACAAATTCTGTCAGTTCCTTTAGGGAAAAGCAGTGTATGTCGTATACACAGAGGCTGGAATTACAAAGCCTTGAAACTCAAAGGCCCATTAGAGAATGGCTAGGAATGTAATTTGTTTGCTTGCTAAACCCATTCCTTATGGACTGCAATGTTAATTTTCAAAAGAAATTGGATTAATATACGGGCTAGATTCCTCCTAGATATGGGAACAGTGCAGAAGGAGAAAGGAAAAATAGAAACAGGTGTTTACAGAGACTTCTTTATCCCTTGTCCTTATGGGGTGAGCAGGCTCTCAGGGGGATAGGAAATAAAGTATGGCCTCACCTCCCCTAATCTCCACACCAGCCTGCGCTCTGTGTTTGGTATGCAGAAGGAGTACATTGCACCCCATAAATCAATGTCTTGCCAAATATGCTCTTTCCCTCACACCCATGTTTTGTGCCTTCAGACAAGTGGAGTTCTCTAATGCAGAATGTCTTCCAGTTCCTGCTGCAGAGTGCTGTTACTCAGCTGCCCCAGGCTTTCCTTGGGTGGCAGAGGATGGTATGACAAGCCGCTCTAAAAGCATGCGCTGGTGGTTCACATATGTAAATAACAAAATTGCTTGTGCACATATTACGTGTGGCACCCTTATACATAGAGAAGCAAATCTGCATTACAGATACTGTGGATAAATACGTAAAAGGCAGGAATAAATACACGTGCATTCATTCAGTCATGTATACCCTCAAATGCAAATTGCCAATCATTTTAAAGAAGACAAAGTAGTTGCAAGATAACAGGAGGTTGTTCTTCTGGTATCAATAGCATTAATCACATATTTCACTGTGAATATACCATTAAAACATAACTTTGATTAATGATAGTGTCAGTGTATTTAATCAAGTGCAAGCAACACAGCAATGGTCGGTTGTGATTATTTCTCCCCTTGACCTCGTCTAGCTGAGGAGGAATGTGAATGAAATCAGGGGCGTTCCACTGATGCGAACCTGGCGTGCAAGGAAACTCCAGGGCCCATCTTTGCTCAGATGACTTCTCAAAATTCAAGGGAAGAAAAAGAGGAGCAAGTCTGTATGTTTGAACCCACATCAAATATTACAGTGATTAATTACAGGCAATTAAATCCTATCTGTGGATCCCAACTAAAAGCAGCGTCGTCTTGTCCTAAACCTTGCACTTGCATATAGTGAGGAACTCTTCCAAAGAGTTTCCAGTTATTGCAGACAAAGCTTAGGGAATGCTTACAGGTGTAAAAAAAGTTGCCAATCAATCTGGACACAGGCATGTGACAGACAGCCCTCTGATACACGATCCTATGCCAGGTCTTTATGGTTGGACCGTAGCTTTTGCTTTGGCAGGGTTCTGCGCTCTCTTTCACAGTTGCCTTTTTTGTCAATACAATGGAGCCTCACAGTTCTTGGAGGGTGTGTTACTACTAGCTGCATGTAACCCCTAGTGAACTGACACTAGCGGTAGAACAGAAACAAATGGAACGGCTTTGCAAGTGAAAAAGACTAACCTCCAAGTAGCAAATCTCACAAAGGGGTAGAGGAAAAGGGAGAAGAAAGATCAGAAAGAAATGATGGGAAGAAGGAGAAGAGATGGAGAACGACAGGTCAACGGCAGCGCTCATTGCTGCATGTAAAGGAAATGGAGATGAAAATCATGCACTGATCTATCTGAAAGAAGGGGGAGAGGTCTTTACTTACAGAGCTTGCAAACCCTTGCCCTAGCCCCGAAACCTCATTTCCTTTCACTGTGCTCTGTTTGATCTTGCTGATGTATTGACTTTTGTGTGCTTTCCGTAGTTACTTTTTGGCAATTGCCATGGGAAGTGTTCTAGGGAGTTGTGGGCATGGCGTTATGTCAGTGAGCAGGAAGGAACTGGAAGGATTTTACCTGCCTGTGGCAAAGATAACTAAAATGCCTCCTAGGGCACTTTGCCAGCATCCTTCAAAAACACTTTAACTGCACCTTTAAACTGGGCAGCTTGTGCTATTCACTGTGCCAAACAAAAAATCTTTTGGTTTCTTTTTAGACAGCTTTTGAATCATGGTGAAGCCAAAAAAAAAAAAGGTCTCTAATAAGTGCTATTTTTTCTACTCACCACTAACACAAAAATGCTGAACAGATTGAAGGCAGGGGGATGGGAAGGGAAGAGGGATGAGTGAGGAGGAGTTCCATTGTGCTGAGACCAATTATAGAGGTCTCAGCCCAAAAAAAGACTCTTTCAGAAAGTCACAAACAAACGAAAACAGAAGACTGTGATAAATCGTGGCACAGCTTTAAGAGCCATGCATCTCTTGTTCCCCCGAAAGCTATAATAATAAGCAAATTGTAATGGGTCATATCCCTCTGAGGACCATAAATTCTAAACTAAATGAATACTTTGCATCTTCACTGTGTTAGATTGTTTTGCTATTAATGAATTTATTTTTTTATTTTAAAAAAAACCTGCAGAAACATACCACTTTTAAAAATGTATTTGTGTTCCTGATACCCTAATATAGTATTGATAAAACATGCTTACAGCTTGGTGTTGGAAACAAAACAAAGCATGAGCTGGAAACAGGGCTTTTCTGTTGAGCATTAATTCATCCACCTCCTTCAATTTTGAAATCTTAACAGCCTCACACCACATTCAGGTTGTTCCCTTGTATGTCTCTGCCTAGTCATGCATCTTTTTGCTCACAGAGGATTACATCTCTTTGCCCCCTCAAACATGTTTGTTCAATATGGTTTTCACATGGCATGTCCTTCCCGAGTGTGTTTTCAGAAACCACCACATGGGAAACGCTGTAGAACTTCCACTTTTTCAAGCACAAGAGGGAAAATAACCAGCTGATAATCATTAGGATGTGGGAGCTGAAGGCATATATGACATAAGTATGTAAGTATAGCTTTCATTAAAAAATGTTTAAATGGCTAACCGGAGTGGATAAATCTGCCCTGAAAATTATTTGGTGATACCTATCAGAAGCGATCACAACATACAAGTTACAATGTGGTGTTTTCTTGACTATATCTCAAGGCAGTTTGGAAGACAGATTATGTCACCACTCCGTTTCTGGTTGCCATTATTCATGCTTCTATTGAATTCCATCTATTTCTGTTCTCATCATTGTTCAAAAATACTGGATTATGCCACCACAGTTGGGAATCAGTAAGGAGAAGCATGCCAGTTCTAAAAAAGGAAAGCTTTTTGCTTTCACAAAAAGGCTTTGTTAATTAGCGCTACACAAAGAGGGAAATGACAAAACTCCATACTTTTCTATTTAAGTGTTTGTAAAAGTGATTTTGTTTAAATTTCACTGAGTGTAGCAGGAAATGTTAAAGCTGAAAGAGACCAGACAGAACATACTAATGTCCTTTGGGGTGGGAGTGAGAGAGGGGAAGGGCCTGAGGATTATATTTTCTTTATTTGTGTTCTTTCCTCTCCACTAGAAAGTTGAACGTTTAAAGCTTATAAAAAAAAAAGCATTGATTTGACAGCCCTGAAGACAGAATTTGTCTTTTTCTATAGAAAGCCAGCATAACGTAAGCAGTCACAATACCAAACCCCTGTTCACTGCTGATTTGGGGACAAAGGGAAGAATTACGGAGTCAGGCCAACACCTATGCAATATGCCTTCTTGCATACATTTGGCTCACTGTTTCAGAGCACCCTTACAGCAGGATACATCTCACCTAACTTCTGGTATTTAGTTTGAGGCACCCTATTTTCTCACCCTGTGCAGGTGATAGCTAAAGAGAGACTCTTCTAGAGCATAAGTGAAATCTCAAATGGATTTGTCATTGGCAATAGAAAAACTGCAGGACGCTTACACTCCTAACTTGGATTCTTCAGTTATATGCCCAAAATTAGGTGGATGAATCTAGATCTTAACACATCCATACAAGGAATTGGTGTTGAGTAGCAAGTATACTTTTAATTCACATGCTAGTTCACAGTGCATTCATTTCCTCATATAGACAAGATATAGCTCACAAATGGGACTGTTGTTTATTAGGATGAATTAGTATGATTTTGCTGCAGCTAATCAAGATAATTTCTGGAAACTGTATTACTCCACTATCAAATAACTCATGTTCTGTACACAAAAATAACGTGCCTAAAGTACAAGACCTTAGCTTTTTTCTATAGAAGCAGGGCTGTCTATGGCAGTAAAAGTAAGTTAGCATTTGACTAGTCCTAAGAATACTATTTATTTATTAGTGGAAATGATAATACTTATTTTGGCAACCAATATGGACTAATAAAAGACAGATGTGTGAATGTAGCTATATTTGCATTCATGCAGGGATCTGCAATTTATAGTCACCTAGGGGCTCCCTGTATCCACAGTGAGCCACAGGCATTGGCTCCACCCTCAGCAAAGCCATGGAAGCTTTTCTGTTCTGACTTCAGCTTCAGAGACGGAAATGTGGATGTAGCTTTCATATAATTAATTTCCCTTTCTCTGCCTCTTCACTTTTTTGCTTGATTCATGAGAATCCAAAACCAATCTCTTGTGGCCAGCTAACTTTTCTTTTTAGGTCAGAAATTATACTGCTAATATAAAGATTAATTTTCTCTGTTGAAGCCAGGAAAATAGATTTTTCCCCTATCCTTTCCTATCCAATGTGGTCTCTCCTCCACAAGGTAACCAAACACTATGTCATATGTCAAACCAACAACAAAATCTAGCTCTACCCTTTTGTACTGGAGCTGTTTATATCCTGGTACAACCCAGAGGAATCCCAGGATAACTCTGCTTTATGCCAAGTTGCCATGTCTCAAGAGGAGTGTTCCGGCAGCCAAAGAACATGACCTTGATCCAACCACATTCGTTCTCCTTTCACCAAATATTTATTTCTGCTCCACTACACCAGGGCCTGCAAGTACAAGTGACATAAAACCTGCCTTTAGAAACGCCATGTCACTTGATTTCTACACCTATCCCGTCTTCTGGTGTTTGTTTGCTTCAGATAGATATAAGCCAACCTGGTGCCATAAGAGCACTTCAAAGCAAATTTGACTGGGTTTGTAGTTCTTCAAGATTTTTATCTCACATGGTGGCTAAACAATAGGTGTTTCCCACCTGTTCTGTCATCCAACAGCTTCTGCATGCATCGAATAACCTACACTTGCCTGCAAAGTTTTAGAACAAATTTCATATTTTTCATTAGTTTATTGCATTACATCATGTTTTCATGTTTCCTCTTTTCTTCAAACACTGACAGACTCCAATTCTCTGTTTTGTTTTTTTGTTTTGTTCGGTTTTGTATTGTTCTGTTTTGTTTGAACTTGTGGTTAATTAAATGCTGGCATCACTAACACCATTGCTATATTAGCTCTATATTTTGGAGTCATTCTTGAAAGTAAGTTACATTCCATAAGAACAGGTTTGGTTCAAAATACCATGGGGAAAAAATGAGAGCAATTGGCTTGGGCTTGAAGCCACAGTTTCTAGGGAAAATCTAATCTGTTACTCTGGCTACTTAAAGGAAACCTTGAATATTGATCCTGCAGAACATGGTTTAATTCCCTAGAAATTCCTGACCAAAATTGTTTATTTGATTTTCTAGAGTAGGACTGAGTTACCGGTTTTGTATCAACTTTTGGTTCTCAGTAAATGTTTGTTGCCAAGCAAAACCCTCCTGCCTGTAAAATGCCATGCATAGTTTATCTTTTTGCCAAATACCTAAATTGATATCCCATCATTCTAGTATAGCTTAGAATGAAAATTATTATAGCTGTTTATTCCTGATTTTTTTTCCTCCTTAAACCACATTAGGTAATTGAATTCATTGACCATCTTGTGCCATCACGTGCAAAGTGCGCAACACTTTACTAAAATGGGTCATGAATTTGGCTCATGACATACAGGTGTAAAGCTAGTGTCTCAGCATGAGTTCTCACCTTGCTGGCTAATCTCAGGAGGCACCGGTATATGTTAAAGCAGGTTTGCTTCACAGCAAAGCTTTCCTCATAAAAAGTCAGTGGTGCACAAATGATTCTAGATAGAGAAAGCCCCAAAGTACTAAAAGTAGAGTTAATTTAGTGCTGCCAGATTAACTACCACGTGCATTTCTCATGGATTCAATCTGATCAGCCTGGTTTTGATTTGGTTATATGAGTAAATATCTGTGCTTTCTCATGAGACCATAAAGTACATTCATTCATAGAGAGACAACAGCATGCTAGTGTGCTTTGAAACACGCAGCTGCATTTTGGGCTTCCATATGCAACAGTCCGTTACTTATGGTCCATTTATTATTTGATATGAAGTACTAATATACATACAAAGAACATCTGTGCTGCTTTGTCCTATGCTACTGCAGCAAAAGCAACTAACTGCAGTTTTTGAACATGTCCTTTGCCCTGAGTATCTCATTAACACTTCAACCTTAGTTGCACTGTATCTTTTTAATTTTTAATGCCAAAATTCAGAGTGAACTAGAAAGGAAAAGGAAAGTGAAGAAGGATAAAAAGAAAACAAAAGGATATTCAGATACCAGTATGGATATATACACATGCAGATTTTATACGGTATCTAGATACCTAGAGGGAAGGAGAAAACAGTGAAATACAAATGTTCATACAGCCCGTCAGGAGTGCATTGACAAGTGTAGTCATGGGATTGATGCAGAGACAAACATTCACAAAGCCTAAACTGAAACTTATTTATACTTTTTATGTCCACATGTAGGTAATGTTGTATGTAGCTAATAAAGAAAATATTTTTGGTTGGATAGTGGAAAGCCCTGGAGTTTGTATGTTTATCTGTGGGGCTCCTTTAATTACTTCAAGTCGTTCTTTCCTCTAAAAGGTATCTCTGATTTTGTTCTGTTGTTTTAGGGTCTACGTCTTTGTGCTAGCACTGTGCGTCCATTTTAATATATAGCATCATTTTTACAATTTTGCTTCGCTCAGTTATAGCAGTTTCATTCATAATATCTAATAAACAGCAAAAGGCCCAAATTACCTAGAATAAAACTTTAACATTTCCTAAAAATACCCAAACTAGAACATTCCTGAAGTAAAGATTATCGGTTTATTCTACTTTCATTTCAGGAATTTCACCGACTTCAGGAGTTTATCCCTGAATGTTAAAATATATGCCAACAATTTTGGTTTGCATTGGCTACTCATTCTTAAACACATCAATAACAATTTTAATTTTTTTTTTGTGTCAGTCAGTACATATGCACTGTGTATGTACACCGTATAAGTAAGAAGGGGGAAAAAGGCCCTGAAAACCCCACAGTTCATTAAAGATGCATCAGCCTTTATTATTATTCAAAAAAGAGGAAGAAAAAAAAAAGAAAAATGGGTGAAGAGGCCATCCTCTGCAGCGTGATAGAAGCTAGGCTCATATAAAACAAGCCAAAGAATTAGTTCCTTCACCAAGGAATGACATGAAACCCTAGCCACGGTAGCTGTAAAAACAGTTAAAGGTCTTCTTTGTGCTCATTAGCACCACTGTGCTGGTATTCTGTGTTGGCAGCTTTTGGTTCTGCCGAGGCAGTCCTAAAGAAAGTTGTTACCAGCCTATATTCTACAGTTCACAGGCTCTCAAAAAGGACACATTAAAACAGCTAGAATCCCCAGGGCAAGTGGGGAGATTAAGTAGCCCTCTCCCTCAACAGAAGCCCCCGCAGACAAAGCTTGGCATTGTGCATTCAGTACACTATCTCTTTCCAGCACTGAACTTTACTATTGTCCTCCCGGATCCTAGTTTACAAAGTGTTTGGGGGACTTTGCGTAACGGTTCACTGGCACCACCATTGACAGCCATCTGAGTGTGGGAACTTTTTTAAAGGACGTGATGCCCCCAGAATCATTGGCCTATTCTATCAGTCCTTAAGCAGACGCCAGTGGCAGTGTTTTAGTGTATGTGTATGCGTAGCGGGGGTTACTTTGGAGTTTTCTTGGGGTCTCATCTTTCACAAGAATACAAATTCAGGCTGGCAAAGCAAACATGGATTATTTGTTTCCCAGAGGATCAGGCTTTTCCAGAAGTTTTAACTGTTGCACTGTGCTAGAGAAGCTACCATCGCAAAGATTCCACAAGATGCTTTGGAATGCTTCTAGAGTTTTGGGGGGATATTAAAAACAAACTGTTGGGGAAAAAAGAATTTGCACAGTATTAAAGTGCTGCTGCTGCTGCAGGTATAGCAGCCATGAGAAGGATTCATTATCTACCCTATTTATTTCCATTTGCTTCTGTGCTGAAATTTTTCAGCACAGGAATAGGTGTGAAATAATTTGAATAAAAAACAGTAAAAAGATCTAATCTGATCCTAAGGCCCATTCCTTTTGATATGCTGTTTTTGACTAAAGATTTAAAGAGGACCTGGTATTAGAGAAGCAGCGTTCCAGGAAATACCAAATTTGGAAAGAATACTTCAGCTGAATTTTATATTTCTATTTCAGCTTGTTTTATATTCCAAACAGACTTACCAGATTTTTGTTCCAGACTCCACAAATGTTAGCATTCACACCTGGAAATTGGAAGAGGCTCTTTCCAGGCAAAAGCATGTTTAGAAGCAGAGTAAGTTCTGGCGAGGGACATGAGCTTCCCGCTTTCCGTGACTGCTTTCCTCTTTTCCCCTCAGCCAATCTGAGGAGCTCCACCAGTACATGAGGGTACAGAAAGAGGAGCCAAGGCAGAGAAATGCAGAAGGTGTGGAGCATGGTTCCTGTAAGGAGAGGTGCACGGTAGCTCTGATGGAGCAGGAGGGAATGGGCATTGGCTTGGGGTTCTCTGAGGGAGGTAGAAAATACAGTAGAAAGGGGATGCTGGTAGAAGACCAGGGACAGTATGAAAAGGTTTGGCAGGAAGCTGGAAGACAATGTTAAAAACCCAAGGTGTGAGATGTCCTGCTCTTCAGTTACCCACACTTGCCTGATACATTCACAGCTGTGTGCTGGTAATATTAGGTCTAAACTGGAGAGAAACTGTTTTTGCATGGTTTGTGTTTAGAGTATGGTGGATGGAAAAAGACTGTGTGTTGACAGGCACATTGATTTTTACTATGAAGAACACTGTGATCACAGTGGTGTTAAATGAGATTCATATTTATGACTGAGAAAGGGAGGGGAAAAAAGGAAAGTGGAATAAGATTTTCTATACTTGATGACTATGAAGACAAATGGTGAGATCTCTTATTTTTCTTTGATAACTGATTCCTTGAGATAAGAGAAAAGCAGATATTTGATATACCTGGATTTGAGTATGTATTTTTTCTATTCTACATAAGCAAAAGTTAAAGTATGCTGCACAAAACTGAAACTAGTATAAGATCAGTAAGCTGAGTAAGCAACCATAGGAAAACTATAGAAATATTGAAGCGGAAGTAAAGTTACAGTGGAATCTTTCAAATATTTGTCTTTGCTCTGCCCTAGATTACTACTTTTCCTAACCATCCTTGTATGAGAACATGATGTATGGTAAGATTCGAAGATATCATAAATAAAGAAGAATATCAGAACACTGTTTAGGGAAAGCTGTATTGACCATAATGACTAGCAAAACTGAAGTGGGACTGAGTATGTGAAGAACGAGGTCATCAACTAGGGGACTTAGATTATCTACCACAAATTTGAGAATTCATGATTGTGAAATGATAAAGTTAAAACACCTGAGTGTACACATCAATCACAAAATGACAACTGGTAAACAGTGGTGCAGAAACAAAGTTGAGGGAGAAGGTTTGCTCCCAAAAGAATTCATCAGGAGATACTCATCAGGGAAAGAGAAGGTAATGATAAAACATAAAGATGATGTTGGCACGATGCTAAGAAGGCATAAAGTGGCTATAAATAAACTTAGAAATTGGAAAAAGGCATCTATGCATCAGAGGAGTAAAATTCTGGCACAGCCTTCCAATAGGGATAGCTGGTGCAAAATCAAACTTAAAATGTAATTCCTTTGCAGTAAAGTTAATGTGTGAAATGGGAGTTAAAGTTTAGCAGAACAATTTATCCTCTGAAATGGTGATTTATCAAAATCAAAACATTTCAGGTGAATGAAAAAAACCATCAGTTAAAAAGAGAAAATAAAAAAAATAAAGTGTTTTAATAACATAAGGATTGAGCGAGGCATTTAAATTTTCCTTTTTTAAATCCTTCTCATAGAACTTATTATGTACTTTAGTCATAAAGACCAAATTAGTGAATGTCCTCTTCAGCAACCAAATCCTTCAGGCTTTGTATATCCTTTTTATTGGGTTCCTGAATAGGAAAAAAGTATAGACTTGCAAAGTTCCTTATGAAGCCATGAGTGGAATTTCCACGCACCTCTAGTAAATTCTGCTAGAAGCAGCAGGTTTGCGGAAGGCGATTCTGCCAGAAGCAGCCAGAGCAGGGGGACTGCTCTCTGGCCTTGGTCCAGCTTGCCACAGATTCCCAAACGAATAGATGCTGTGGTATTTGGGAAAAAATAGTACATCGCTATTAAGAGCATGCAATGCACTGGAGAGCACTACCCGACTGTCTGCTCTGGGGGAGAGCTGACTCAAAGCAGCCATTTTAAGGCAGGTGGTATTATTGTGGACACAAGGAAAACCACCAAATGAATGCTTGCTCTAGTATATTCCGAATCAAAGGGCCTGTTATAAGACTCCCCAGGCATCTAGCCATTATGTCCATGGTCTTAGCAAATTTTTAGTCTGTAAATCCTGTGTAAACTCATGACTACAGGACAATAATAGGAATTCTGTAATTTATAAAGAAACTGTTCTTCAGAGGTTATTATTTATTAATGTAATGTATTAGTGGTATGGAAAATTAACCTGGTCCTCTTCTGTAGATACTCTATCTTCTTTCGTGCATGTTCCTGTGCAGGTATATTTATTTATAGGCTCATAAATAAAAGCTTAAACTGGTATTAGTTAGGAAATATGTCACCTCTGATCTTGAAATTAATTGGTTTGTATGGACTGTGTTTAATTTGCATAATTTCCTCAGCATGATGTCTTTACTCTTCTTTCATTTTAAAAGGAAAAAAGTCTTTATTTCAATACTGAATGGAGAGTTTTAAAAAATAAGCCTTCCATTGATTCTAGTTTAGGTGTAATGTTTCATCTTGTAGTAAATGGATATATTTCTGTCACGTACTTTGAGACTTGGGATTCAATCAGAGGCTGAAAATATTATTCATAGACATGGATCCTCGTTAAATAAGCGTTACCTTTGCTTTACCCCTTCCGCACTGGGGATGTACAGCAAAATGTACATTCTAGTGAGTCCTTACTTCCCCGTGGCAATTACTGGAGAAAACCTGACTGGAAAGCATGTTTCACCCCACACTAACTCTCTGGCTGGATTCCCCCACACCAGATGAGAGGTAATCTCAGCTCCCTCCTTACAGCTGCCTAAATCTTTCAGACGCAGCATCCAAGAAAATAACTCCAACGAAACTCCAACAAAATAAGCCATTTGTTGCACTTGCACTATTTCTCAGTAGCCTGCAGCTGGTGCCAAAGCAGTTCTTTTAAGTAATCTATAGTTTCAGACCTCCTATTTTTGGACTTAGCAGTTCTGCTTAGCAGTGGCACTTTTCATTTAAAGTAGCTTTAGAAGAACCAATACTCTAAAACCCGAGGTTTAGGAAGAAAAATATATGTAGCCCCAGATTCTCTGCTGCTTTTTATCTCTTCACTTTAAAGTGTATTGGCATGTTCTAGCACTAATAAAAGGGTGTACATTTTCTTTCCAGGACTCGCTGCAAAATGGTGGTACAAATAATGAGTGAGTGTGATTCTGTTCCACGTGGAACACGTGGAACAAGTTATGCAATTGCACACCCATTTCTTTTACAAGGAAGCAGAGTGACAAGAGTGGCATTGCTTGTTAGCTAACTGAAACTTTGGGTTTAGCTCTGTTCTTAATATCAGCTACTCTTAAGTCTGTGACAACCACAGTGCATATACACAAGAAATAAGAGGCCGAGAGCTGTTGAACAGCTCTCCTGTGTCTTGTTAGCTCAAATGTGAAATATTGCTCTCGTTCACTGTTGGAATGTAAGCCATATGACCTGCTGTCATGTGGTCCTAATATGAACATGCCTTGGTTTACCTGAAGGAATAAAACATGTAATAAACATCTAGTTTTGTACGTAGACTATCAGGCTTGTATGCAAATTGCAATTCAACTTTACATATGTAGATGATGATGTAAAATTTAATTGGAGTTTAAGAAGGTAAACCATGATCTCTTAGTTCTAATCCTAGCCCTGAAACTGTCCTTTTCTACTGTCTGACACAATGTATTAAGCCACTTTGCAAAAATCTTTCTATTTGTACAGCCTACCTGCTTCACTGAGATTGTTAGAAAAGCAGATTAGGAAACTTCAGAAGAGAATGAAGTAAATGAGAAGTATTACCACTGTAATTTTGGAATATGAATAGAAAGTAGAAAAAGATCAGTGTACCAGAAGAGACAAAAATGACTGATTCCTCTTTTAGCATCACCTCTTGTTAGCTGGAGGGAAAAATGCAAATTTACGCTACAGGCAGTGCAAAGAAGGTGCTCAGCCCCACGCCCTTGATTCATGGGAAAATCTTTGAAAGGGCTAGGTTAAAAATAGCCAATATGCCATGAATTTTGGATTAAATTACATTGACATCAACTGAAATCAGCACACTTGAAGTGAAAAGATTATGCAGGAATACAGCCAAACAGACATTGGATGGACATATATAAAAGTACACATGCTTTGAACGTGTGGTGTCAGCTAATAGGTGAATAATATTGCTCAGAATGTAGGGAACTGTGGTCAGTCCTGACTTCAGGACAGTTTTTAGAAATCTGTTTTGCAATTTGGTATAAAGACAGTTCAGTTTGCCAAGTTTCATGTAATCTGACCAGCATGTTGAAATTCAACAAAGCAGCAGCAAATCTCAGCATAAAGAAATTGAGAGTGAACAGGTGAAATACTCATTTTACTCATGCATCTCCTCATGTTGCAGTCCGATCAGAAGTTAGGTTTGGCACTAATTTCTGGGGTTTTATCCTAGAAAGGTGACAATGAAATCCAAATTTCTTGATTTTTGTTTTGCTATTGCAAAACAAAAATCATGTGACATATATTAATGCCAAAGTAGTATTGCATAAGCCAACACACAATAGCTGAAAAGTAGCTCCATGACTTGTCACTGTGCTAGAACGCATGCATGATGCTATGATAAACACTCTACAAAGCACTTGTTAAGACAGCCCTTACCCCTAAGGAATTTACAGCCTGGGAGACAGGGAGAGATAAGATAAGATGCACCTGGTAACCAAGAAGTGATGCTATTTACATTTTTCTTTTCTGTTTGCTTTCTTTTCCCAGTGTTTCACCCTCTGTTTTATAATGAGGTGCTGGATTGGTTGATGTGACACTTGTGAGTCTCTCAGAAGAATTTGATTGAAGAATAGTGGTGGCTGGCACTGGGTTTGGGAAATTATATGTTAGGAGATAGGCAGCGGAGAGGAAAATATAAAGACAGTGATGACTGGAGACTATTCTTAAGGCCCAGTCCCTGTCAAACACTGAACATTTTGACTCCTGTCAAAGAAAATAAGGAGGGGAATATTCTTCAGAAAGGGATAGGAACTCCTGTATGCTCAGAGGACGATTTTTTTTTTTTTCTATTCAGATATTTAATGCATAACCCAGTCCTCCTCTCAACAGTGCAGTCTTTTGATGAACAGGGAGTAACTGTCATAACACTGGAATAAGAACTCAAGTGGTGCTGTTGCTAAAGATTTTCATTTACCTTGATATCATCCAGACTAGATATGAGGCCTTGTTTAAGTTCCCAAATGTCATTAGGTTTCTCAGGGTTATTGCTGTGCTACTAGACTTGCTGAAGCTATTCTAATCCTCTCCACTTCTCATTAGAGCATTGCTGTCACTTTTTCTCAGCTTCTGCATCTGCCTGTTCCCTGGTTTCCTTCAGTATATTCCATCCAATCTGTCTTCAGTATTATTTCTCCCATTTCCCTTCCCTCGCTTTTCCACTTATCTCCTCCTGGAGATATCATCATGTGAAATTCATGGCCAAGTTTTCCGATTCCCTTTGCTCACTCCTACTCCCTTCTCTCAGTGAGCACTTTGCATGGCTATGCCTTACAACATCAGCCAAGTCACACCTTATCTTTTCCAGTGTGTTCTTTGCCACTTGCAAAGGTTTTTAGTAGTCTCAACTTGACTAGCTTTCCATTCTGCAATGAATTTTGTTGGTGATACTGAAAAACAACAGGCTTACAATTCACTGGAAGTATACCTCACCCGAACCTCTATGTTTTGAGTCAAAAAACATTTGATTTTGTTATCTGAATCAATTTGGTTCCTGTTGTCCTGCCCCAGTTTAAAACTATCTTTCACAATGAGAAATGCAAATAATTCTTTTGTTCTTCTGCCTCTCCTGCTGACAGCCTATTCCCATAAGAAAGTGGAACTGGTGTGAATATATAACATGGGCTACAATCTTGCAATAAATTCTTAACAATTGTAATACGTGAATATGCAGCGATAGTCAAGCAGGAAAGGCCGTGACACCCACCTCAGAAATATTTACTGTATAGTTTGAGTGTTGTCTGCACAGACTAATAACACCACACTTTTATGTTTGGTTACTGTAGCATAGTAGGTGGCAATGATTATGAATCAGGTTGAATGTTATCCAGATGCACTATAGCTGTTAGAGTATAATATTTATGGTAGTTTTGAAATGGTACAATATCTATAACCAGTCTAAAAACTCTTAAACATGCCCTCAAACATGATTAGCAGTAATTTATCTGAATGGAACATGAACAGATAAGCACCTCAATTGACATAGTTATACTCAAAGCAAGAAAGAATTTGATTAATATAAAGCACCTGTAGTCTTTAAATCATTTTAAAGATGGCATCTGTTTTCTTATGAGATTAAATCTATGTAATATCAGTATTTTACCTCTAGCCTGTGTATCTAATAATCTCAAAAGCAGTATAAAAGAAGTGTACAAAGGAATGGATTTGAAAGAAGAAACAGAAAGACAGAAACACGTATGTTTTCAGAACAGCATTTTCACCGTTTATCTAAAGAACTTTGGAAGAATTTAACTATGATTTTGAAAACAAGCAGTAAGGGTGAAACAGTTGCTTGGGTGTTAAAATTCAAGAGATGTGAAAACAGAGTAAAGCAAGAGGCAACTTTTTGTCATCATCATCACACTTCGTATGTACTGTACAGAACATAGCAGAACACGGGGAACTCTTCTGGCTTCCATTGAGAATAGCTAGGTTTATTATTCTTTTCTTCACCTGCTCAGTGTCTGTGTGTAGTATGTTTGGAGAATAAGACTTGATTTTGATGTTGATATTTTACATATATTCACTACAATTTCTCTGTCATCTTCACACATTTCAAAGGAAAATGCATCTTCCAAAACGGGGCACAAGGAGCCAGCAACCTTAAAGCAAGTTTAATTAAGCATTTTGTTCAAAGGGAAAAGAGGGAGTCGAGACCTCTAATACAGACGTTAGGATGAGATCTTAATTGCACGGAGAGTTCATTATGGTTTCTTTCTGAAATACAAGAATGGTTAAATGACAAAGGGGACAAAAAGAGAAGCACACACAATGTGTACACATAAGATTCAACAGAAGTGCTTTACTCTGGCTTGAGCAATTTCCTCTTGTGCTGCAAAACTGCTGGCCAGGGAAATATAGCTGTGTTTGTCTGTTTCTCCTTGCATAATAGTAGGAGAAACGTAATGGTGTTAAAGGAAACTGCAGAGGGAGTCTATCCCTTTCTTATAGCCACTTCAGTTTTTAATTAATTTATGTATGCAAACAGCTGATTTAGAATTTTCTGTGGAAATAATCAAGGAAACTGCTTGATACAGATGATTCAGTCAGATGACTGATGATTCAGCCAAACCACTCAGCTCTTAGTTAGAAGTTTCACTGCTTCTTCACAGGCTCTGTCTACAGCAAATACTCCTAACTCAAAGACCTGTGTTAAATATATCTAAAGCTAGATATTGAAGATGCCTTTGTGTGAACATCTTTTCCAAGCAGAAAAAGGTCCTTCATTCAAGCTGACCTCTAGTATTACATGTAAAGATTGGATTTACCCAGCCTAACTTCAGGTGTATGAAAAGTTGTTAGGCCAAGTCTAAACCAATCATGCATGCCTCTCTGCAGTAAGAGGGCAGAAACAGGCAATTCCAGAAGGTGATTCATCAGTTCTTTCCAGAAAATGATTCATCAGTTCTAAGATAGGTGTTCAGATCCATCCATTAAAAAAACCCGTGGAGTTGCCTATTTCTCTGGATTGGCTGTAAATAGAATATATTGGGACAGAACTCGCCTTTAGACAGCTGACCTTCTGTGAAACACTGTTCCAGATCAGGTACACAGAAGTCATTAGTGCAGAAAAGAAAATGCTTGACAAATTTCCACTTTGGATTTCAGAAAAACTTTTGAAAAACATATGAGTAAAAAGAATGATCTTGGAATTTTCTGATGGAGGTAATGACTGATTTTTATGTTCGTGGAAAGGAAATCTGGGTTCAACAGAACAAGCTCTCTTTTGAGCCACAGGTCCACAGAGCTGTACCATATGTGATGTAGCAAATACATCAGTAAACTCTGGTTGGGACCCAGTGCTGTACTTTCCCCCACCAGATAAGGTTGTGAGTTGGAAGAGTATATACAACACTGTCAATACAGGTTTTTTGCTTAATTCAGTTTCCTCCACTAGACTCTGTACTACCTGCAGAGTCACTAATACAGCATTTCCACCTGCCTGTTTCCAATGTATGGAATAGGAAAAAACACCCAAACCAAGTTGGGAGAATCACCTCACTCAGAATAGCTCTTACTCTGTATATATTCTGCTAATTCTTGGGAATGGTGATGGCATTTGAAGAATCATGGCACCTTCTCTATTATTTTTCTATTTCAGGAAGCAAAATAGATTCTACTTTTGAGAATATAATCCATTTAAAGGGAGTTCTCCCTTGATTTTAGTATAAGCTGTACTGTAAACCTAACAACACTGAAATTTTTGCTAATGTTAAATTTAGGTAATATGGTATAGTTTCATTTCAGACAAACATTTTCCTACTGAATGCGCTGATTCCACAATAACGTATTGTATCCTGGTTTTACTCTTCTCCCCCTGCCACCAAGTCCCACATCAAAGCATTCCAACTTTACTGCAAATTAGCGATTTGAAATAAACGGAATCTCTCATTCTAAAATGGGAGAAGATGAGAAATGTTCTCTAGCATATGCCTGTTGCCTTGATTTAACTTACAAATTCACAGCCTACTGACAAACGCTTCTTTGTTTGATGGTGTGGCTGTAAGTTGTTTCGTAAGTTGGAGAGTATAAGCATTTTTACATATAAAGTTTGTTATCAACATTACTTGACAGTGCAAAACTAGGATAATGACATAGAAATACAAACCTTTGTTAATGTTATACCTTCCAAGAAAATGATTCTTCGTATCCCAGTCTTAAAAATGCTGCAGCAGCAAGATCATACAATCTGACCATCATCAAACATTATCTGATGTCACTTTATACTTCAAATAGTTCAACTTGACACCCTGTTTGGTTTACCCTTTGCTAAGATGGAGGTTTTACCCTGAAATGACCTCTTTGGCTTTGCAGTGAATTGTTTTAGTAAACAGATGGATCATTTGACTCAAAGAAAAAAACGTAAAATATTCATTTAGGTCTGCAAATCATTTCTCTGAATGAGAACAGTAAATTCTAAGTGCCTGAGGCTTCAAACCTTTCAGGAGTTGGAATTCTGCATGAAATTGGGTTGTTAGTGTCTTGCCTTTATTTTATGTGATTTATTCTTTGTACTCCATGAAGCTGCATACTAGAGACCCTTTAATTACTTATTTCATGGAAACATTTGAGGAGTTGTATTTGTTTCACTTTATTGGCAGCTTTGCTGAGCAATGTGTGATTGTATTTAGTACAACTGTGTCACATATTTCATTACAGGATTTGTTTTCCAATCTTACTTGTAATCAACAGAAGACATTACTTCATTGAAAGATATGAAAATTCCCTTAACATTTATAATTAGGAACATAAGCGTAATCAACTTGTGTTGTAGTCTGTAAACCACAAACTGAAGAGGTGTCAAAGGAGTAACTCATTCCCATTTTGTGGGTATGGGCTATCATGATTTGTATCTATGTTCATTTTTTGTCAATAGGATAGAGAGGAATCTGTTGCAAGCTGTTGCATGGTTTTAGTTGCAAACACAAATAAAACTTTTTAAAATTAGTTGTACTATATAAAATCTTTAAAATACTGATGTTCATCTCCTAGATAATATATTGTTTAGTATCAGTTGCATGATTTGTAGCATTTAAGATAGAAAAGACCACTTGATTAACAAGTGTAATCTTACAAAAGCCATTTAAATTTCATCCATTTAACCCCTGTACCAGGCTCCATAAGATGTGCTTGTATTTGCTTAAGGCTTCCAGAAAAGCACCTTACCTTAATTTGCAGGATCAAGAAAAGAAGATTCCCCTTCTTCCCTTGACTCTTCAGTACCATATTATTATAGATTGTTTGTAATAATAATAATAATTTGTTTGTAAATATCGGTTACGGAAGTTCAAAAGCAGAGATCCGTTTCATATGTCCTACTAAACTTGTTAACAGTTTAGCATAATGCACCCAAAAAGCTGTTTATCTGTTGTTACATTTTTCTGTGGGTACAAACACAATGTTCCTAGTTTTTCCAGGATATGACAGAAATAAGACTTTCTCATTACTCCAGAAGTCATGACCTCAAGCCTCATGAGGTAGAATTGTTGTGCTCTTATTTGGACATGGCGTTATTTCAGGCAGCAAATGTTTGAAGAATGAGTGGACAGAACATAAGTATTTTGTCGTTATTTTGTATATGGACCTGGATCCAACTTTATGGCTATGGAATCTCACTCAGACTTCTGAGATTGTTACCTGCGCAGCAATAGAGCATTGAAGAGACAAGGTCTTTCAGTCTTCCTTTCTGCCTGTTGCTGTTAGTGTGTGCTTGATCGTGAGGGGCAGGGAAGATTGTTGTGCCACGTAAATGGCTGCCATCCCTGAAACAGCTTAATTTTACTTGTATGAATGCAGGTTGAGAGAGTTGGGGTTGTTCAGCCTGGAGGATAGAAGGCTCCGGGGAGACCTTACAGCAGCCTTCCAGTATCTGA
>RSEF01000001.1:118084513-118123703 GCA_003993805.1 Himantopus leucocephalus | reverse complement strand
ATCTTTAAGGTCCCTTCCAACCCAAACCTTTCTATGATTCTATCGTTCTACTCTTTACAAAGACAGCTTTTTTTTTTTTTCAGAGCTGAGACCTAAGCTCTATGTAAAGGGTCATGGCAAACGTGGGAACATTTGTGTGAGGGTATTTCATGATTGCTATGCTTTAATTACATTGTTAAAGTGCTGCAGCAATCTATGTATATTTGTGTACCACGATTCTAGAAATAAGTCCTCTCCTTTTTGTAAGATGGGTTTTTCACTGTGTGCTTACTTTAGTCTCTCCACTATTCCAGTGAGAAATCAGTGTCCAATCAATAGGTTTTCCTGAATCCAATGGGTAATAAAAGAATATGCTATTTTTTCCAAGATGTCTTGTTTTAGCCACCAGACACAATGCTAACCTCTTTACTAAGAAATGGTTACATACAACTGGGACTAACATTACCTATAATACATTGTTTAATAGAGAAGAGTAGAGATAACAGACAATTCAAGAATGTTACTTTGGTAGAATACTTTAGGCAGTGTCTTCCAGAGAAGCAATAAAGCAAATTCCACAAAGGCTAGGTATCACATTATTTCACTGACAGGAACTCTGATCATTGATCAAACTGTTTCTTGTGGTTAATATGTTAAGTTTAAAACCTAAATCCAAACAAACAAAATAAAACCAACTACAATCCTGATCAGAGCAAAGCAGATTTCAGAGAGAACTACACTATGCTGTTTAAAATTTGTCTCCACTCTTGTCTTCACTGTGGCTTAAATGACATGGATAATCAGAGATATGGCAAATCATTAAAATGTTGGGGAAGAAAACAGATGGACTCCAGCTTTTCATACATATCTGAAAAGTGGCAGGCATGCCTCCCACACCTGCTCTCAGGCAGTGGGTTGTCACCTCAAGCTACTGCCAGCTTAGGACACGGCAGATCCAAGAACCTAAAATCCTCTAAGGATTAGCCTAAATCTACACAACAGTCTTGAGTGCTAATGTTTGCTTTTAATGTGTTTATTACCACATCTACATGTAGTCATCTTTTGGATCCAATGCCATTCTGTCACACAGAAGCAGAATGTTTTTGCCATCTGAAACAATGTCGTGTCAAAACAATAATATGTCGCCTATTGTATAACAATTTGCATCAGAAAACATTTTAGACTATTCAAACCCATATTTCTGTTGCACTAAAATTGTCCAGTTTTCAATTGTGAAACATACTGTGTGCTCAAACGTGGAGGAGACAGGCTGGTTTTGAACAAAAGCAGCTCTCCAGAGAAATGCATGTCCAAACTGTAATCAAGAGAATCCTTCATGTCTCCTGTTAATTGGTGATTTGCCCTGCATATCTGATGGGAAGATTTATGGCTTCAAGCAAAAATCTCTTTCAAGGGATTCTTAATAAAGGTTTAAGGGTGGGATTTTCAAGAATACTGAGGGGAGTTCTTTCAACAGCAGTTGAACATCCCCCTCTGCAAAGCACTTTTGAAACTCTCACTCATGTTTCCAAGATGCCAAATTCGGGCCAGGTTGGTAATTTTTATTCTGGGCTAAGAAAGAACTGGAGGACAAAACCAAGAACACCCTAGACCTTATTTTTATGAGTACCCTATCTAATTAAGGCAATTGTAACCAAGCCACTATGAAATACATACTTCAGATGCTATGGCACTTTGAAAACCTTTACTTGATGAATCTTACTGCATAGAAGATGTTTGTGTGTTTGATATTCATTCACAGAAAGTATTAATTAACTCCTTGGAAATGGGTAGCATCTCACTAAGTTTTCTGTAAGACGGTAGCAAGTTGGGAAGGAAAAAAACTTAGGTTGATTTTCAATATTTCCATCTTTCCATGAACTCATGCCATAAAAGCATTGGAGCAGGATTCTTCAGTACATGTCTACTTACCTGCCTAAATTGTCTTTCCCATTTTCTTAAAAGCTATTCTAAATACTGACCAAGGGTATCATGTAAGTCCTAGTGCATATATTCAGTTCCTTGCTTGAACAGCAGCTTCAGTCTGTGGTCACTGTCATGTGTTGGCTGGGTAAAATGTAAGCCAAGGCCTTTGAAATTCCATTTGAAATACTGAAATATAACATGACCATTCTGATAAGGACTTCATAGTCTTGATTTTCTAACGCAGAATTAACTTCTTGAAGCTAAATGGACATCAGCTGATGCTCTTAATAGTATCGTCCTTTAGCCCTGGAATTTTTCATAGAATTTGAGAATTTAGCAAATATTCTTTCTTGAGAAACTTTGAAAGTCCTTGACAACTTTGTAAAAAGTTTATATCAGATTTTTTGTGTTTAAGATCAATTTGACTGCCTTTACTTAAAAGCCTCTTACAGAGTCTCACCAACCTAGGGTACTGGTAGAAGTTCATAGTGATTTGAGCCCTCAGTCTTTAAACCATTTTTATACCTCTTTAAATCACCCAAAATGGAAACCTAAAGTGCTTTTACCAACTTAATACCAGCAGAGGGCATTAAAGCATAGTTCACTAAAAACTAAAAACTTACTTTTTAGAAACAATCCAGGTAAGAACAGACGAAGTATATTGGAGGTTTGGTAAGTACTTTACTGAAAAATATGTAGACTCTTTAATGATCATATTGAACTGACTGAGAGGATTTCCCCATTAAAATCATAAAAACCAGGTTTTTAAAACTTCCTTTACTTCTTTAAATCAAAATGCAAATGGTGCAACACAAGTAGTATTGCATACCAAAATGTGTTGCAGAAATTAAGTGCGTATATTTTCTTAAAAGTTGGGAAGCAAATTTAAAATTTTACAATTAAAAATAAAGTTGTTTTTAAAAAGAACAAACTGAATAGGTTTGAATGAAATCTCTCCAACTTTTACACAGGGGAATTGTTTCCCCTACCAGTTAAGAAGAGGTCCCTTGGTAGTGCCATATTTTCATGGCAATATGCAAAGTTTCAATATTGCAAACCCTCTCAATGCCAAGGCAATCTCCCCTGGCCTGAGGTTGTTATTTCTATGTGAGACTATCAATTTTGAATAGACAGAAGTGATAGTTTCCCAGCTCCATCGTTAGTAAGCATCATTAAAAAATGTCAGTTACAGCTAAAACAAACCAAAAAAAATATTAAACAATGCAAAATGATCAGGAATGCTTTTCTGCGTGTGTGTAGGTGTAGGTTTAGAATTAGGTTTTTGGCACATAATGTTTGTGTCTTGCTGTTGCTCTTCTACTTACTCACCTAAGAATTACAACTACAGGGATCATCTGTGCAAGAGTAGATCCCAGGTAATATCCTCCCCTGTTGTGATCTGTAAGATCTTCACCTGAGACTTTCTTTGGTCTAGGTATTTATTTGGTCTGATACTACTATCTGAACTATCATTCTGGTGCTGTCCCCTTCCAGCATTAAGATTTAAAGAGCGATTTTTCTGTTCTTGTTGAATTCTCTGAGGTTAGCTATGAGTCCGTGAAGCTCTGACTGTGCCCTCCAGCTAAAAGTAGGATGTTTTTCCAAGAGTGTAGTTGAGGGTAAATGCAGATAAATTGTGTCTACTCAGTAACAACTTGGGAAATACAAAACTTGTCCCTTTATATAAAGGAGAAGGGTGAGTTTTTAACTTCTTATTTGAAAGCAGATTGCAGCATTTTTTAGGCCTTCTCCAGTGCTCAGTGTACAATTTAGTCTTGCATCTTTTCTGTTAAGAGGTGAGAGGAGAGGAAACTGGAAGTTGTATACTGATGTGATCCTCCCTTACGGTCGTGCTTTCTACTTGGGAAAACGCCATTATGGTGTAACAGAAGTGATCCTCTGACCTGCTAGAGGCAGTCGGCACTCCACAACCTCTCCCAAACATACTATTTTTTTAATGTTCTTCTTTTATGCCAGTAGAGTTTCTTGAGAGGAGCAGCTGCTGGCTTTAAATTAAATGACAAAATCTCCGGGAAGAAGAGGAGGAACAGGCTGACGGCATGTCTACACAGTCAGGAGCAGATACTTAAGTGCCTGCTCCTCGCACGCAGCAAGCCAGGCACACGGAGCCAGCTGCAGTGCAGCAGCCATATAGCCATGTTATTACAGTAATGAGCCTGAGCTAATAAGGCCTGTTGAGACACAACCTGTGTTAGCTCAGGCTTGGCACTATGATAGCATATTTACTCAGCTTCTGGATTGGAGCTGGCTCGTGTCAGGCCGTCTCAGAGAGTGGGAGGAATAGTCGTGTTACTGGATGCTCCTAACTATGTAGACATACCCTGACAGATTTGTCCTTTGGGAGGTTTTAAGGAGAACACATGCAAGACCAGTTTTCTTTTTAATGAAATATTTAGCTGGGGCCCAAGGCCTTCCCTCTAGTTTGTTTTTCGGTTTAGGATTTTTTTGTTTCATTCTGAAGGCAGCCTGACCTTCTGTGAGAAAGGAGATGCATGCAGCACGGGAGCCCTGTACTGCTGTTTCCTGCACAAAGCTGGAAGGAACTATTTTAAAATAAAATAGCCTGCTGTATGAATGGGTATACAAGACTCATCGACAGGATCCTCTCCCTCAGCAGCAATCCTTACTTGCCCTGCAGATTTTGTATTTTATCAGTGTCTACTACCGAACTGCACGATACATACATCACCTGGGCACTTCTCACCAGAATCCATTAGGACCTAGACCAACAGTTTTGAGAAAAGAAATATTTAAAAGTAGAAAGAAAACCCCCAAATAACTACACGTCCCAAAGAGGAGAGAAATGCTTCTAAGGGCCAGAAAACATTTATTATCTAGCAGAATAAAATGCTTCTGATCAACAGAACTCTGTTCTCTGTTTTGGGGGTGAGGGATTTAACTAACCTTTTTTCCTTTATTTCCTATCTATCTCAAAAAGCAGGGGTAATTTGGTTTTACTCAAACACTTGAAATACGTTTATACACAGGATTGCTGGGGTCTTTATACCTTTTCACCTAGGGTATTTTACAAGGAATTTTAGATTCTCTGTATGTATTCTGCTTATGCAGAAAAGGCTAAGGCTGGGCTAGCCCTTATACACAGAGGAAGGCACTTCCACTTGTTCATTAGAACAGATGTATCACCACTTCAAGCAGGGTACCAACAGCAAGGCCAACAAAGACAGTGTAAGGTTTTTGCTGCTGCTTCCAGCAGCGTACTGTGTCTGCTCACAGGTACTTCTGACATGAGCAAATAAGCATACCATCACGGGGCAAGGATGTTCTCCTCTTCCCCTGCTGGTCACACAGCACACGCTGCAAAGTTTCAGGGGGTGTAATAAACTGTATGCTCTAGGCACTAAAGCAGGATGTCTCTATCATTTGTAGTTCCATCCTTACTTTTTTCCCTTCCTCCACTCAAGGGCAGGACATAATATTAAAACTATAGTAAGCATTTTTTTAATTAAAAGAGGTTAAATATATGGGATCAGATAGTCTTTCATCATGCAATTATAAATTGTATGCTGGTTATTTTAAATTTCAACATGCAATTGAAATTGTACTGGGTGAGCTGGCTTGGGTATCTGCTTTGCATTTGACTGAGTTAATTCACTGCAGGTATTCCGTTCTTAAGTGGCGTCTGCTTTAAATATGTGCAGTAATTCAATCAAAGAAATAAGATGGATAGTTTATGTAATCCTTTTCATCTCCAGATTGGTAAGGTTAACCTTAACTATTCATGAATTATAAAGGCATACAGCAATCTCAAACTAATACATGTAAAAAACCTTTTTTTGATGGCCTGTTGAAAACCATGGAATAGTTCCTTCTTTTAAAATATAATTGATGGAGCCTACAGGCACTGTATATCATTTCTTCCACTTATTTGTAATCTTAAACAAAAGTTTTGTGCAACTCATTTAAAATGGTCGTCAGTGGTAATATTAAACCTTTCCTCCGAGCCAGGAACATAGGTAATTTTCTCTTCAAAATTTTGGACGCATCATTCTTACAGCCCTTTTCAGTGCCAATAGATTCTGTGACATGAATGGGAACCCAAAGGCAGATATTACAGAACAATAACGCTCTGTTGAGGCCTTCACAATTCCTTCAGTAATTAAATAAAGAAAAAAGAATCCTTTCTCTTTCATTTTGTTAGTTCATTCAGTGCCATTTGGATGTTTTTGCTTGTTAGCGCTCTTCTAGGCAGACTGAACAATCCACTAGGTGACACCCTCATACTCTTCCTATACTCTGTATAGAAACAGGGAGATAGTGAGCACTGAATGGCTCATTTGTTAAACATTTAAAGCAAATACTGAGATTTCAGGGACAGGTCTCTCTTTGTTTAGTAATATCAGAGATAACACTGGTTTTGTAATAAATACTGTGGTGTTTGTATATAAATTACATATTAAGCAGATTAGCATTTTGTCATTAACAAGAACAAAACCACAGAGCAGAAGTTGTACGCAATATTTCCTACAATTATAATAATTTTTAAAAGGCATTTGAGCTAGTCTGCTGAGTAGACTGAATAGAAAATATGCCCTTAGCATTTTTTGCTGGGGGAACAGAAGGAATATAGCTTCAGTGATTTTTTTTTCCAGTGGGGATGTGCTATAGCATCTTTGAAACAGAAATGAAAAGCCGCATTCACCCCTAAAATAAAGGAGTATTAAAGGATAAACATCAATGGAATTTTGCATGTTTATGCCAGTGGTGAATTTTTCTTGTAGTCCTTTCTGTTGATAACAATGCTTTATAAATCCTTTGAAGAAAAGATCTTTTGTCATGTTGTTTTTATACACCTAGCATAATGAGGCTTGAGCTTGTTTAGGGTCTCTATCTATGAATTCAACATAGCAAATAAAATCTTATAATTTATTGCTAGTATTCCTTACTCTGTAATGACTATGAGTGCTATTTTAAATGTATGTAGTGAAAGGCACTGGAAGTATAAATTCACTAGTGGTGTAATTAAGAGTAACATCAAAGAAATAAGAGTTACATCCCAAAATTAATGTAAATAAATTCAAAATTAAGGCCTTAACAATCAAAACCCCAAAAAATAATTTATTTGAATAGTAGGTTTAAACAGTAACCAGCCAGGTCAAGAAGAGAGACAGAAATTTACTTATATGGGCATGGAAATCATAACATTTTTCTTTACTCATAATAATTATCCCAATTAATTATATGGCAACTGTAGGTTTTCAAGCTTTTGCTACCCATGTGCTTTTTATATTCAGCTACGCTTTACAGTGCTCCTTCTAACAACTTCACTGTTTAGCTCTAACATAGAAAAATCCATTTTTTACTACTGAAAGCTGCAAAAAAATACTGAAATTATATACTGTTCTGCTGTAATGTAAGTTTATTGACTTCAGCTAGGATTCTTACCACTGGTTAGGCCCATAGTACACTTAGAGACAAATATACAAAGAGAGATGTGCAATTCCTTGTATTTTTCCATTTCATTTCAGCTTCCTAATGGTTAAACTTAGAGAAAAATATTTTTAATGTTGGGTTTGTTTTTTTTTTTTAAACACAATTTACTAAATATTCCAACTGATCACTTCTGTGGTGTCCTAAACAGTCTGGGAAGAAACAGTTTTTGAAACTTGTTCGTATCAGATAGAATAACAGCAAGAATACGGTGGACTTTTTAGGTGTCTGCCTTTTTAAAGTGCGTATTACATTCTGAGGGTAGCATAATGTGATACAGTAATTTAAACATACTTTAGACTAGAGTAGGTAAATAACTAATATTGAAGTGATTGAGAGATTAACTGGGGGGAAAAAACCAAACACAAAGCACAGGACACAAGGAATCACATGAGTTACTGTGGGTGAATGTGCAAGTGCACTGGCTGGCTTTGTGGGATTCTTGAATTTATATGGCTGATCATATGAAAGCAAGACCCAAGCCCAGGACAGATGTCACGCACATCTTGACAATAACCTGTGAAAACAGTTCTAGTTTGAATAAACTGTACAGACTTCTTCATAATAGCCTAATTGGTAACACTGACGGTGCACTCTTATCTGAACTAGTTGTCTGTGATGTCAATGGCAGCTTAATTGCAGCATATAGAATAATGTTACTGATGTAGTCATACTCGCTGCCAGCCTCGGAATGCTCAGAACGATAAACTCAGTGCGCATTTGCAGACACCTGCACGTGTGATCATATAATATACACACGCAAGCACATAGGTATTTCTGGCAGCCAGCTCCAGCAGATAACCGGAAGGCTACACAGTAGTTTTAAGATCAGGAAGGTGAGAGTCATTTGAAGTTCAAAAAGGTTTGTGGAGAGAGAGTGCAGTTGCCCCCGTAAGACATCCAAGACATCACGTGCATACCTCTGCCTTTAGAGAGAAGTACCCTGGGATCTTTAGGACTTACAGAAATTCAGGCTTTTCTGGGTAACATGAAATAAGTAATCTCTAAAAGCACATTGTCCCTTGTATCACAGGCAGCACTGATTTCAGTCACTTCGAGGGAAGAGTGCCATCTGCTGCATCACAACTATCAGTTCTGTAGCACCTTTTCTTTTTCTTGGAGGTTTCCCAACCAGAGTCCTGTGCCTCAGCCACAGGCAGCGTGCGCGATTTTGTGCATAGGAGTAGCCCTATTCTCTCAAAAATTACATGTTTGTGTAAGGCTGAAAAATGGCAGGGAGGTGGGAGGAGGGAAATTAGATTTATAAGAAGATAAATACCAAATTAAAAATTCAATCCTTCAAATGTTGTGCATTCAGTACTGTATGAAATTTAAATAAAAAGATAAATGCCAGGAATTAGAGCTAATATTTCACTTTGATGAATGCAGTAGATGTATGTTATTGTACAATCAAATGCATATATTACTGTATTTTCTGCAGTTTTAAAATTCACTTAAAACCAGCACTTTATGTCACTGGAAATAAGCTTTTTTTTTTCTATGCTTTTTGGAGGCAAAATTATCCGTTGACATAATTTAGTGTGGAATATAGTGTTTCGGCATTTTTGCCTTCTCCTTTTCAGATGCCACCAGATTTACTTTATCTTATCTGATTATTTTTCAGGGATTCATATTTCACGTATTCCAGAATTAACACAGCAAGTACATTTGCATTTTAATACACATAGAAAAATTGCTCCCCAGATTTGAAGAGGTTAAAGCCGTATTTCTTTTCCCAGAAACATTTTCTGACACACATATATATGTGTGTCTCATATATATGTATATATGTCTCAGTAGCAAGGAAAATAAGGATGCTTGAATAGCATGCACTTTGTAAGAACATCTGCAGAATTAAAGATGATGTCAATTACTTACAAGATATTCTGATGAATTTCTGTAGGCTTACAATTTGAAGAGATTCACTCAGCCGTGCAGCTGTTATATATTATTACAATCTAAATGAATTTAAAAAAAGATAATTAGAGCAGTATATATCCACCCCTAGTAATTTTTCTGAAGTAAGAAAACACTGACAGCTAAACATTATGTCATGAGGTATCTGAGAGTACAAATTGAACAACTCTTTGATGTTCTAGTGTAGTTTCACTGTAGGTACCCAAAGTAGAATGAATCTGTACTTCTCAAAGGATAAAGATTTCTTTATAGTGATAGAAACAGTCTTAGATGCCTGCTAAAGACGGTGTAAATGTGGCACAAAAGCTTTAAACTGTGTTACTTATGCTCACCTCGTGATCATATGGTAAGGTCATTCACATTTCAGAGCTTTAATCCACTGCTGTATTTAGAATATCTCTGTATTTGAAATGTGAAATTAGAAAACTGACATCCAGCATACATAAGACTTCAACACAGCATAAAATTTTACTGGCCCTTTTTTTGAATGACCTGAGGAAAGGAGTGCGTGAATCCAGAAACCTACTATTTCACTAATGTACAGGAAACAGATTTATCTTGAGTAGAGAAAACACTCTGGGAATTAGCTAAATGCTTTATTTACTTTCTCTCCACGTCGTATATACTTGTTGCCAGTCACAAAGTAAGTGGATTAATTTATGTTGCTAGATAATACATATGTCATAGAAATGCATTAAAAATTATGTTTTTACAATTAAAGATTACAGGGAATATTGACAGCTTCATATAAAAACAGGGACACATAAAAATGACACTTTACAAGTAAATAAATACATGGTATATATAAAATATGTGTCTATGTACATTCACAGAATATGTAAACCCATTTATTCCCTATAGAGTGACATACTTGTAGATTTGTGGTTTTGCTTTTTTAACAGAAGCAATCAATTAAAATACGTAATTTGGTACGTGAGTGAGTCTGTCAAGTATTGATACTACAGAAGGAATAAAAACCATGCCTTCAAAATGCTGTCGGTCGTGGTGGTGGTGTGCTTTCTTCCAGGAGACTATTTAGTCTAGGCATTAAAAAAAAATCTGACTATATAGTAACTGGAACAGGTTATCTAAAGAGGATATGAAATCCCAGTCATTAGAAATGTATAGTAATGGGATTAAAAAATACTTGCTGGTGGGAGTCTACTTATATTTGACCCTATCTCAGAACAGGGAGGTGAAATAAATGAACTCTGGAGGCTTATTTTCAGCCCTGCATGTGACTCCCGTTTATTTAATTAAAAAAGAACAACCCCAAACCTAATTATTGAAATCTCAGTTCTCACTAGGGTTCAAGGATTTTCTAGGACCTCTTCACTGTTTTTACAGTGTGTTTTAATTCTGGAGGTGCTAATACATTTTTCTTTTGTAAAGTGCAGAATGACGGCATGAGCTCTGACTGAACAGAAAGAGAAATTGTTGATGAGGTACAGCTTGAAGAAATGCGGTCACATCCAAAAGTATTCACTGTTATTGATTCCATAGTTATGACTGTTTTCTAAACGTGTTTGAAACAGGACACTAATTCCCTTTTCTCTCTAAAGACTAATGTCTGATTGGTGTTAAAACACTAGATTATTTTTCTAACTTTTGAGTGGTCTCGTGCTCGGTCTATTCTCGTCAATTTTAGTGGAAAATCTTGCCACTTTGGTTGCTGCTGACAAATACACGCTTACAAACCAGGAACTTCCTTTTCCAATATAAACCATTTTTGCTTTACATTCTTGAAAATTTGTCCTTACCGATCTCACATAGAAGTGGCCTAAAATAGATTCGGTGCAACCCACAGGACCTTTCTGCTGTTGGACTTCTAGTCAGTTTGCCCTATGCTGCCCTGCAGGAGGCGAAATGGGGCAAACGTAGTGGCATGCCTGCATGAGTGCGGTTGGATTGATGGTGGCTGAGAGCATCCAAACCTGCTTGACTGATAACAATGCGGGGTGCGCATAAATCCTGCACCAGGAAGTAAAGGAAGGTTCTTTCTTTGGCGTTTTATTATCCCGTTGCAAGAAAAGGCTCGCTCACAATGGGGTTAATATATTCAACATGCTTCTTGGAAATGAAATTTCTTTTTACCTCTTGTTCAATCCTTGTAACTCAATAAATCAAACCTAGGAATAGCTGGAGCTTTGCTGTGAGGTGGTAGGGCTGCTCTATGTCTGACTTATCGGGCAGCAGTCTTTCTTCCAAGTCCACCTTTCCTTTTCACCTGCAGTGTTAAGCCTTCGTGCCCCACTGCTACCTCTTGTGGCAGGAGATAAAGCTAACACCAACACGTGGAGCTGACTGTTAGAGCTGCTCGTGTACCTGTGCATAGTGCTTGTCCGCACACCCAGCCGCAGGAGCGAGGATTTGAGGATGCCCGTGCGGGAGGTTTGGTCCACACCTGCAGCATGGCCAGGCCACAGGCACTTGGGATCACCCGGCAAACCGCAGCCTCCTCGCTCCACCGGGAACGCCAGACTACGCTGTACCTGCCCGCCTGCCAGTGCCATCGGTCATTATAGCAGAGGAAAGGAAAACAACGGGGTAAACCGTGAGGGGGAAGGCAGGCTGCGGCCCTGCCTTGCCCTAGGCCGTGCCGTGGTGGCGAGCGGGTGCCGAACGGTGCGGAATCGCCCAGTTAACGGTGAGCCGGGCGGTCAGTAACCTCCAGGGAGGCCTCAGCACGCGTCAGGCCATTTTCCACCTGGGGCCGGGGGTCCCGGACACCCCAGATGGGTTTTTTCTGTTTGTTCACTTGTTTTCAGCGGGCGGGTCTGCACTTTTCCCGTGACTGATGCTACCCCCGGCTCAGACCGGGGTCTCTTCCCCCTGACCCGGACTCAGACCGGGGCGGTGGGAGCTCTGCTCGGTGCCGGGCCACGGTCGGGGGCGGGAGCCGCCCCGCGCCTTACCTTCGGCGGCGGCCGGCGGGGGGAGGAGGCGGGAGGCGGCGCCGGCTCCGCGCGGGGCGGAGCGGGGCGGGCGGGATCCGCCGGGCCGGGCCGGGCCGGGTTGGGCCGGAGCGGGCGTGCGGGGGCCGTGTAGGTGCGGCTCCTTTAAGGTGTCCTGAGGCGGCACCAGACCTGGTGCGGCGGCGGCGGCAGCAGCAGCAGCGCGGAGAGGAGGAGGCGGCGGCCGGCAGGGGGAAGGAAGGGGAAACCCACGGCAGCCGCCAGCGGCTCGACGTGACACCAGAAAGTTCAGGCGCGGCGGGCTCGGCCCCGCCTGACTCGTTCACCCCTGCCCCGGCGGCGGGGGAAGGCGAGGAACCGCTCCTCCTTCTCCTCCTCCTCCTGCCGCTGCACCGAGGGCGGGCGGGCAGGGTGGGTGGGTGGCTGGGGGCGTTGGCCCGGGGAAGTTTTGCTCGCCCTCTCTCTCTCTCTCTCCTTTCTTTCTCTCTGTCTTCCTTCGCCCCTCCTGTGCCCTCCTCCGGCGCTGGGGAGGGGGCGAGTTGGGGATTCCCGCGTGCAGGGGGCGGCGGCGATGCTGGGCAGGGCGAGGGGCTGCCGCCGGGGCTCCCCTGCCCGCCGCCCCGCCTGACTGCGGCCGGGCTCCGCCGCGGCCCCCCGACGCGCCCGCCTCCTTCCCCCGTGATGGGAGCGGGGGCTGCCGCCGCTCCGCCGCCGCGCTCTGCCCGCCGCTCTCCCGCGCCGGCTGCCCAGTGACTTGGCGGGGCACTTTGCGGAGAGCGCTGCCCTGCCCGTCTCTCGCCTTCGCGGAGGGCGGCGGTGGCCGGTCCGTCCCCGTCCCCGGCTGCGTTCCGTTACTGGCTCGTCCCCCGGCCCCCCAAAACAAAGTCTCGGGCCGGAGCGGCAACTTGTGATCGGGAGGCGGCGGACCTCGGCTGGGGGAACTCGAGGATCTTTTGTTTTCTCCTGTCGCTTTGGATGGTGCTGGGAAGTGTCAAGGCGCCGCTTGGGGAAACCCGGGCCGGGAGAGGGGAGGCCGGCCGGAGCTGGCGTGCTGCTGGAGCCCGGCGGATCTGACAGCGCCCTCCCCGCAGGGGGCTCGCCCCGGGAGCCCGGCGGGATTAGGAAACCTCGCTGACGTTAAGCTTCTGTGGAATTACAACTGGGGGCTCTCCGTTTCTCCCCCCGCTCTTCTGGCATGAGACTGCTTGCAGGCGCCACCCGAGGACAATGATCGCGGAGTTTGCTCACTTTTACCTCTTTGGATTCATATGTCTCACCTCAGGTAACCACCGCGCGTCGGCGGGTCGGATGCGAGGCCGCGGCGGTGGCCGCACTCCCGCCGCCCGCCCCGGTTTGGGAGNGGGGGGGGGGGGGGGGGGACGATGCGCTCACTAACCGGCCTCTCCGCGCCTCCCGCCCCCCCCCATTCCCTCGGAAACGAATCTTGATTTCTGCCCGGCGGGCGCCCAGACCACGTTTGCCCCGGGCGCTGTGTCGGGAGCCGCCGCCGGCCGTGGCCCCCTCCGCAGGCGGGCTGGGAGCGGGGTGGAGGGGGTTCGTGGCGGCGGCCCCCCCAGGGCTGTGGGCGGCGGCGGGCTCCTGAGGGTCGTTTGGTGTAACGGCGGCGGGCAGCGAGCCCCGGCGGTGAGGGGACGGCGGGAAGCGACCCCGTCCTCCCGCGGGAGGTGGGCTTGCGCCTTCCGCCCGGCCGGGGCTCCCCACGGATACCGCGCCGGGGGGAGAGAGGCCGCAGGTACTGCGCACCCTCCCCCGGGCGGTCCGTTAACGGCCGTTTCCCCCCTCCCAACCGCCGGCGCCGCGGGCCCACGCGTGAAGGGGTTAACCCCGCGCACCCCGCCCCGCGTGGGGAGCACGGCGGTCGGGGGGGGGGGGGGNNGGGGGGGGAGGGGGGGGGGGGGGGGGGGGGGGGCGGGCGGGCTTGGGGACAGGTTTTCCTTCACCTTTGGCGGTTAAAGTCTACCCACGTGCGTGAAGTGCGGCGCCAGCGGAATAAATGGGNGAATCTCTGAGGAGATGGGGGTTAATGGTCACTAGTCACTGCGCGGGGTTTGGGCGTTTTGGAGCGCCTTATCGTGCCTGTCGAGGAAGGGTAGGGTCGTACTACGCGGGTATTGCGGACAGCAGGTTTAGGTCCGTGTAAGCGCCCTTTCAAACAAGCCGCGGTGGTGTCGGGGGTCGCGATAAAAGGGCGCAGGATACCGCACCCCCGGCGTCCCGTCCCGTCCCGCTGCTGGGCGGCGGGCAGCCCGGGGCAGAGCGCGGGCCGAACCCCGCGGGGGTGTTCGTGGGGGCCCGGGTCGTCGTGAGGGTGCTCGGCTGGGGGTTTTAGTGGTTTTTTTCTGCGTAAGCGTCCTGTTGGCGTTAGGAGGCCGGATTTGCCCGGCTGCAGTATTCCTTCCCGTTCTCCACAACGCCTTTTGTCACGCGTTAAGCCACGAGTAAGTTCAGTAAAAACCTTGCGTTACAGTTAAGGTCAGTTTGGGCGCTAACTCGTCTACCCTAATTGATTTTTATAAGTTTGCTGAGGACCCCTTCGAGTCATTAAAGTTAGGCTAGCATGAGACACCTGGTCAGTAAATGAATGAAGTTTTTGAAAGACTTAAGTACACTGCCTGAAGCTTTAAGTCTTAATTATGTCACCAAATGCAATAATTTATGTCTGTTTCTAGATTATATCATAAATTTAACTATTACCTTTTTGCTGTTAGGTATTAGGTTTGCCTCTTGTGGGTTTGAATATGGAAAGCTTTGCATCTCTTTTAAAAGAGAGTAACTCTAACCCTGCTCGCTTTTGACCATGTCAGTCGTGCCATCTTTAACTTGCTTTTCTTTGTATTGCCATCTTTATCTAATGGAAGAAACAATTGGAATGGGGAAGAGCCTTTCCACCAATTTGCTCTTTGTAAATCTTTCACACTGATCATAAGATGAATGTAAGGTTTTGGGGGGTTTGTTTTTTTGTTTTTTTGGTTTTTTTTTTCCCCTCAGGATGGGGATGTTCTCTTTAATAATATTGATTCCAGCTGAGTTGTTGGACAGAAAAAAAAGAAAAAGAGCCATGAATTTTTATGGAGGTTTTTTATTTTGCTGTGTAAGAGAAATCAGTAACAAAGATAGAGACAAACACCAGAGAATAACTTTGTTCCGACTCCCTCACCAGAGGGGTTTCTTTTTCCTCCCAGCTAGAGTGTGGTCAAATAGTTGGTCTTGTGTCTAGAACAATGGAGATGCCAGAAACCTTTGGCAGGATGAAGTTTGAGGGCAGATGGCTGCAGTGCAGAAGGAAGGACAGGAGTCATCTACAGCAATTTCCTCACTGAAATCCTTTGAATTCTGCTGACAGCTGATCTGCTTGCAAGTTGATTGATCCTTTCCTCCCTTTTCCACTGAAGGTTTTCACTTCCCTCACTTACATCCAATGCTAGATCAATGGTTTGTGTGGTCACGCTCTAAATGGGATGTTAGAAACTTCTACTGAGAGGTGAGGAATAACTTTTTATTATTAAGATTTTCTTCCTCCCTATCCCCCAGTTAAGTGGGTTAGTGTTTGTGAAAACAGTAATTGGTAAGCCACTTAGAATTTAAAAACCCTGATTTTTACCCTGGTGTTGCCTCTGTGCAATCCTGTGAAGTACCTTCTTTCATCTAAGCCTGTGGTTAATAAATGTTGAATAAGTTTAAATTTGAATAATTTTGAAGAGTGGAATATAGCAGCTTTCCTCCATTATTCTCCCAGTGTAATTTCAGTGCTTCTTTGCATAAAGATAAGAATAAAAATTGCTTTAAGGGGTACTTCTCTGATATCTTTGTTTTCTTCAGTATTTACCTGCATTCTGCCCTTTTTCTTTTTTTTTTTTCCATTTTGAGGCGGTCTTTCCTTCATAATCCATAGAATTTTCATCTCTTCACCTCCCAAGAAACAGCAGCATCAAATTAGTATGTTTGGAAAATAAAAGCTTTCGGTTATCTGGGGAGTAACAAGTAACATGCAGAAAGCTTTTGGTGGGAATAAGAGCATCAAGGTTCTGGTTTTCCACGTGTGTGTACGCTGCTCTAGCAATTCTCAAGGCTAAACGTGTTGGTTTGATTTTTCTGATCCCTCCACAGAAATCTTTATGTTTCTATGAGGCATTTCATTGCATAGCCGATTCCCATATGCTCAACATGTTTTCCTCTTCTTCTGTCCGTGATATCCTGTACTAATTACTGTACTTCATGTGGGATTGGTACATTTGCTCAAGAGGGCTTTTCCTTCGGTATGAAACCGGCAGCTGTGACAGCAGCGAGGCAGGCATGGTTTCAAGTCATAGTTCTAGCCAGTGGAGGGCAAAATTCTCTCTTGTACTCCTTCATGGGAGAATTATCTTCTGACGGTTAATAGTTTAAGGGGTGTCCATGGAGTGTCCCCAAAGTCCATTCCAGTTGGCTAGCCTGCCTATTGGAGTAAATTAATCAGCAATTTCTTTGATACATTTTGTTTGTTTGTTTCATAAGTTTGTACTTAAAGAGGGAAGTTTCCCTTTATGAAGTGGTATTAGAGTATTTCAGGAAGCATTTCTGCTCTTTTTTCCATACTTGCTGTCCAATCGTAATAAAATAAGAGTGATTAAAAAAATATTACACAGAAATTCAAAGGATTATGAATGTCTAAGTGCATAATCTGTAAAGTAAGTTGCCCAAGAAAGCATAAACCCCAGGTGTTTTTCACCTACCCCTACCCATTGTGTGCTGTTCTAAGTAATTTCACTGTAAGAAAGGTTAAGAAAGATCTGAGTCAGCTACTTACAGTTGAAGCTGGCCATGCTTGCATTATGTTTGAGGACTTCAGACTAGAAAAGAAATAACCACATGCTATGAAATGGAGAATATTCCATCACAAGTAAGAAATTATCGAAGTATCTAGGTGTTTCACTGATGCAAAACAACATATCCTTGTGAGTACTGATAGTATTTGTGGAGATCAAACTTGTTTTTTTTTAATTTGCATAGTGCGGTTTTTGCTACCTTTAAACTAGAAAGACACTTTTCCATGTAGCTTAGCAATAAATTTGGATATCTGTTTTAAGCAGAAGAACACTCAAGCTGACTTTTGCTCATTTGCAGTTGGTGTTGGTTGTCAAATGTTTTCTGGCTTCTATGTCAGGTAGTTCCATATCATTGTCCTGAAGCAACACAGTATTTTCACTAGCAGGGATCATCCATAATGTTCAGGGTACTGAACTTTGGAGGATTACTTTGTATTTTCCATAAGATTTTTATTAGAAAACACTAATTTATGTGAAGGATACTTCTGAGTCTCCTGCCCAGCGTCTACAGGCTAAAAGTTCTGATTGGAGCTACAAAGATAGATGGATCGTTACAATTATCAGGAACTAGTGACAACTAGGTAACAACTTTGTTTAATGTCAGATATTAGCATGTGATATCCATGCCAAATGATGTTTTAATATGAAATGCTTTGGAAGTGATGGCCAAAGAGGCACAATTGGGGATCAAAACTAATTTTGCTTTCATAAGAAGTAGAGAGTGAAAATATTTAGACGTTCAAGACAGAGAAATCTACTGCTGTACTTAAGAATCTGAGAACCTATCCCCTTGCTCTCAAATAATAATGTTTTTGGTTTGGCACTTAATTTTCTGACATAACTGTAAGAGTTTTGTTGCACAATCCTGAACAAGTGTAATATTATCTCATTAGGGGATAGCTTTGTCTAATTAATTTAATAATATGCTGGGGCTAGCAAGTCCAGTCACATGCTCAGCTTCTACAATTTATTATTTTTGTCATTGTTAAATGCTGTGTGAGTAACAGTCACTTGGCTTGGTGTCATAGTAGCTGTTTTAGATTCTTCTTCAAAATATTTCTCTTTCTTAGTGAAGATCAGCATTGTCAATGTACAAGTATTGTTGCAAATTTGTTGGTTTTTTTGTGTACTGGAATGAGTCTTTTTTTAGTTGTTAATATTTTGAGGTTATTTTGTGGTCAAGTTAGTAGGATCCTTGGTCCTTCCAAGCAAACTAGAGGGCACATAAGAATTTTATATACTGAGGTCTTGACACATTTTATTTGTGTATTCTGATATATAATCTCGTTTGGTGGCGATAACCTTCCTTCACTTTTCACCTGAGTGCCTCTTCATAAAATTGTTAAGTAAATAGCGAAATAACTGAAGTAGTGATTGAGGTGTATTTTAAGTCCAATAAATTCTGTAAAAAGGGGACATAAGAGTGTTTTCCTGTTAGTGACTGGAAGCTTGGCCAAGACATGAGAGTAGAGCTACAAAAAAATTCTCTTCTTAAATATCTTGAAAGTTAGAGGTGCTTTTAAGCATAATTTATGGTTTTTGCCTTCTCATCATCCTTCTTTAGGATTACCTATGTAGGTCCTAATACCGCTGTTTGACTATAATAGCGTGTTTTACACATATGCTGATGCCTCTTGGCCAATTATTGCATCAGCCTTAAATCAGTGCTGAATTGGTGTGGGTAGAAGGGTGTTTTATGTGAAGAAATGAAATGTCTTATGAGAACAAATATTTTGGTCTGCAGACATGGACCATAGATGGAAGCCAGCTATGTTGAACTCGCATGGTTGAGACTTGGTGCTATGGAATATCTCAACAGGTGAAAAAGAGAAGCAGCTGGGAAGCTGATGATGATTTTGGTTTTCAGTCAGATGTGCAGAGTTCTGTTACACTGTCGTTGTAGTACGTTTTTGGGTTTTGTTTTTTAAAGAACTAAGTTAATCAGGGTACTGAAAGACTTAGGTCGGGTACTGGAAGTTATCTTTCCCTGAAGATGATGGTTAAACTTTTTTGAAGTAAGATGGTGATGAATTTAATTCTGGATGCCAGCATTTCTTAGTTGACACAATGATTTAATTAGAAAAACTGTGTATTTACCTGGATTTACCCACAAAAATGATAAGATATGGTTCTGGAACATTTTTGAAGAGGTATGAGGGTAGGCCTCTCAGACGAGGAATGCGTATGTTTTAATTGGTGTTAAAACAGCAACACAAAGTTAGCCAAAAGGAGAGGTAGGCAAGTGTTTAACTTTCCTGGAGTATCCATTTCAGGTATAAGTAGTAGGGGAAATGTCTTATGCTTCAATAAAACAATGAATAGAGTCTTAAGGAATGTATATTCTATTTCTTTCCATGTCTTTTGAAAATAAAGCAAGGAAACTATTTTTAGTGGGAAAGAGAAGGAGTATATGAACAACTAATGAAGTTAAATACTGTCAAATATTGAGAACTATTCTACGGTTCTCTGAGATTTATCATGGAATGGTTTAGGTTGGAAGGGACCTTAAAGATCACCTAGTTCTAACCCCCCTGTCA
The DNA here is from genome assembly GCA_003993805.1 of Himantopus leucocephalus. NCBI lineage: Eukaryota > Metazoa > Chordata > Aves > Charadriiformes > Recurvirostridae > Himantopus > Himantopus leucocephalus. Next base: position 118,104,134 of record RSEF01000001.1, on the reverse strand, counting down.
TGGGCAGGGACACCTCTCACTAGACCAGGTTGCTCAAAGCCCCATCCAGCCTGGCCTTGAATGCTGCCAGGGATGGGGCTTCCAAAACTTCCCTGGGCAACTCGTTCCAGTGTCTTGCCACCCTCACAGTAAAGAATTTCTTCCTAATATCTAATCTGAATCTACCCTCTTTCATCTTAAAACCCTTACCCCTCATCCTATCACTACACTCCCCGATAAAGAGTCCCTCCCCATCTTTTCTGTAGGCCCCCTTTACGTATGGGAAGGTTACTATTGTATTTGTAGGTATTTTCCATGCCTGTCTTGTTCTGAAGCTTACGAAAGTTTCTGACCAAGACTGATAAGTGTGTGTGTGTGTGTCTGTGTATGACTGAGTAAAACAAAATAGATAAACTGACAATAATGTGATTTGTGAATGGTGGCAGGCCAGTCTTAATTTAGAGCCTACTTGTAGTCTGAGCAGCTGCAGTTAAGGGGTAGATGCAGAATGTTCAGGGGTGAGAACAGAGAAGTCATTTCTCCTTTGCAGAGGACAAGAAAGGTTTACTGAATGGTACATCTTTAAGGTGGCCTTACCAAAAGGAGGCGAACTCTGTGCTTATAAGGGGAATAGAAAACCTTGGGCCTTCATATTCTTTAGTGGGAAGTAATGATAATTGTGTTTTCCAGAAATAGAAACTTGGAAAATTAGGAAGGAGGTTCTACCGTTAATCATCAGAGAATGTGCTTGTAGATGTAAAGAAAGGATCCACATGTGTTAAAAGTTTAAAAAGCAGCTTTGCGTCTTTGAAAACTGCATTTCAGGTCCTCAGGCTTACTCATAGTTGCTTTCAGTGCTGTTATCCAAAGACCAGAATTTGAGCACGTTTCCATCTTTTAGTGAAATCGGGTCAATGTGTTGCTGCAGGAGGAGTACAGGCCCTGATAGTGTAACTTGGGCGTGCACTTCACCGTCTGATGCAGATGTTCAATACATGGATTTTGATAACAGCAATAGCATTTTTTATGTTGTCTTCAACCTTATTTTTAACACTTTTGGCTTTTATCTGAAGGGATTTTTTTTTACATGAACTCTATACAGCTAGTGCATAAAAACATCAGTTTTTATATGAAACATCTTAGGCATTCATCTTCTCAGTCACAATGCTGACATATATGGAATGCTTGTATTAGTATATATACTTTCACAAAATAGTAAATATGTTGCTGAAGATTTCTTTGTTACTTGGCTTTCAAAGAAATTCTGTAACAAACAATTGAATTCTGTATCTAAACAAGAGGAGAATACCTCTATCACCAGTCAGCAAACCCATAGAGGTAGATTCCACAACGTACTCTCCCATTCATCTCTTATTTTCTGCTACCAGCCTTCACGCTGTGTTGTGGTTTAACCCTAGCCAGAAACTAGGACCATGCAGCTGCTTGCTCACTTTCCCCCTTCCCCCTGGTAAGGTAGGGAGAAGGGGGAGAAAAAGGAGGAGAAATCTTGTGGGTTGAGATAAAGACAGTTTAATACCACAGTAATGGAAGAGAAAATAATGGTAAAAGAATATACAAAATATTGTGAGGCAATGCAATTGCTCTCACCACCCGCTGATCCGTTGCCCAGCTTGTCCCAAGCAGCAGTTGTGGATCCCTGCCCCCGCCCCCCCAGCCCCCATTTATATACTGAGCATAATGTCTATGGAATACACTTTTGGCCAACTTGTCCTGTCTATGCTCCCTCTCAGCTTCTATGGGAGGCTGAAAAAGTCCTTGACTTAATATAAGCATTACTTAGCAACAACAAAAACAACATTTGTTATCAACATTTTTCTCATACTAAATCCACAACACAGCAGCTAGGAAGAAATTTAACTCTATCCCAGCTGGAACCAGGACACACAGTTAGAGGGGCATAGGGCTTTCTGTAGTATATTAAATGTTTATATTTATTTATATTTAAGTAAATCACTGTAAGTTAAATAGAAACAGCATTTAATTTGAATATAACTTACTATAAATTCAGCTTAGACTAAAATGGCTAGTTGAATATTATTGAAATGGTATCAATATTTTTTAATCAGAAAACAAGCATGTCTTCTGGACTGCTGCAGTCTTGAAATACATACACTTTCTTTGAAGAAGTGCATAGTCAGATATGCAAAATTATTCAAGCTGCCCTCTTCTCTTGGCAAGTATTTGCTCAATGTAGGGTTGCATTACCTTAAGTCTAATGCTAATGTAGTAAATGATTAAAATAATATCAACACTCCTTACTGTAGACTAAAGATCTATAAAGCTGACAAGCTTGTGCTGAGCTCTGGATTTAAGATCTTAATATTTTATTTTCTTCATCTTGCATAGTGAATTAGCAGTTGGATAAGCTCAGTTTTGGAACAACCTATCTTCTCAGACATGGAGTGCAGGGTATAGTGAGGGTCGGTTTCCAACCAATGAAATCTGAAGTCATCCATGACAGCCATGTGAGAGAACTGGATAGTCAGTATACTTTTGGTGTTACTCAGTGTTGTAGTCATTGTCTTCTGCTCCTTTAACCATCTTGTAAATAAATCAGAATTATGTTTTCTTTAGTACTGTTACACTGTTTCATGGTAGCATTACATTAAAACTTGCTTGGCTAGCATTTTTGTATATTCTGAAATTTGCATATCCCAAGGCAAGATATTTGTTTTGCATTCTGGGTTAGTTATATTGCCTCTTATCTAATTGCTTAACTGCCTTTACATTGACGATTAGACATATAAAGCAGTTCATGGTTTTAAATTTATATATAGAAGATTTTAATTTTACTATTTGCTTCTACAGTAGCATAATAGACATTAACAGTTTCTCATCTTAGAAATTAGGATATAATAGATGGCCAAGGATATAATGTATGCCTAAAGATGTGCTCTGGATGAACTTCCCTTTCTTTTGGAAGTAGGTAAAGGGGTAAAGAAATGGGGTTTTGATAGTGAACAGATGGGCATGCTTTAAAGAGTGGCTTGATTTTCAGTGGACACTCATTTTTTTTGTAATTCAGGATGTTGTGAGTTTTTGAAGTTGGGAACCTACAGCTGAAATTTGGAGCCACTTAAAATTAGTAGTGCCTTTTGAAACTCTTGATTCTAGCATTTGAATTAAGTCGTATAAAGTGTTTGACTTATCTTCAGTTGTGAAAGTTTATAGAATACTGTGGGTACTTAGCCCAGCTGAAAATTGAGATTGTGGTGCCAATTAATTGAAAAAAAGCTGTATACCTTTGAATTTGCATGTGTGTCTATAGCTCTGTGTAGGGTGAGAAGCCAGTCAAAAATGTGTGTATGTGTTCTTTTATAATCTTCTCAGCTTGTCGCTTTTGTAGTACATTTTACTAACGTTGTTCAAAATCAGACTTTTCAACCTACACATCTCCTGGTGGCCAAATAAGCCCAAGAAAAGGATAGCAGCCCTCAAATCTGAAAATAGGTTGTGCCTGTATTTATGTGGTGAATGCATAATACAGGGTCATAAAATACGGCTTTTTGGATCAAATGTTCAGCAATGTCACTACTCCCTTTTCTTCTGTCAAAACCTCTTGGCACCTGGTATTAAACATGGCGCTTGCTCTAACTTTGTGCTGGGAGGTCTCTTGAAGGCTCCGCAGGTTCAGAATTGGGATTTGAAAATTCTGAGTGTTTTCTCCCTTACCTCCCACTCACAGAACAACTCTGTCAGTGCAACTTTCTGGTTTTGGAATATAGCTGATGCCCTAGGTACAGCAGCTGACAGATACTTTGCAATCAAAGTGTTTAATGGTAGGAGGTGATAAAGGGGGGGTGGGGGGAAAGTAGTGTGAGGAAACAAGGAGAAAAGAAAGCAAGGTAATGGTAGTAACAAATTATTTAACTTTCTGCTACCCAAATTAGGAGTTGTCACTGGAGAGGGTAGAGTTCAGGACTGTGATGCTATAGCAGCAGAATGTAGGAGAGAGGATGTATATAATGAACAGGTTTAACAAAAAGGTGGCTGGAATGGAACTTGCACTGTGCCAGTGCTCAGGCATAAAAGTGATTGGCAGGAGGCCCCATGCAAGGAGTAAAATCCTGTCTCCAGCAACGTGGAAAATTATGGTTTCAACTGCAAAAGGAGGTAAAGCTTGGAAGGAATTAGCATATCTCTAGCACTGAGAGGCATCTGGAACTGAATGGCTGGGTTAAATCATTCAGTAGTGATTAATGAGACTCGTTGCTTAGGTTATACAGCCCTCAAAAATTAAAAGGAATAATTTAAAACTAGATGCAAAACAGAAAGAGGGAGCCATTGCTACTATTTACCTCTTGAATACAGTAGGTGGAAGAAAGTCTTCTCTACCTTTTGATACAAGGAAAAATCTGTTAAGTGCTGCTGTTAAGTTTATAAACTAAAAAATTAACTTTTGAACAATTGTTCTGAGGATCATTTTGTGATTTTTAAAATGCCTATCTCAGAGCCTTGAAATGGAAAGGAGTGTGCAGGATGGAATTTTGCTGCTGATGAGTACCTTGCTTCTTAGTAAACTTCAGAAAATAATTATTTCTATTTTCTCTTTCATTCATGAATGTTAATCCGTGTTGCCTGTAGGGAAAACAAAATATTGAAACATATAAAGTGAAACAAGATTAGAGACATACAGCGTACTTATTTTTACTTTTCTCGAGCATGATTTTGGCAGTTACTGAGCTGAATGGTAATGTAGCTTGGTATCATATCAGGAATAATGTTCGCAATGTTCAAAGGCTGTCATTCCGTAGGAGGATTATAGTACTGATATAAATACACTTCTGTTTACTTCCAAGTTTTTAGTGGAGCGAATAGAGAAACCACTAAAGTGTGTGTTCAAGTGTTAATTTTTTTAGAACTGTAAAAAGAAACAAGCAGTGGCATCATTTATGATGCTGTTGCTTAAAATGGTTGACCTTCCTGCAGCAAATTCATAGGGGTAGAAAATTAAAGGAAGCTAGTCCCTTCTAGAATAAGATATTATCCCTCTGGGGTTTATCGCTGCAAATACTAAAATAGAATTCAGCTTTAATCTCTACCAGCTAGGGGCTGAGGTTCCCTAAACTGCATTGCTGAAAAAATCTTTGCTTACAACATTTTTGGCTTCTGGATTGCCAGGTTTTCCACTTGTTTTAATGTTTGTCTTNTTTGTTTTTTGTGGTTTTTTTTTTTTTTTTGGCGGGTGCGTGGAGGACAATGTCATGTGTCCAGCAGAAAGCAAGGAAGTAAGACTTTTTAAAGCTAAATGATTGCTTCTTTCCCATCCATACATTTATGTGGTAGCCATTACCATAATGTGGAATGAGACTATTTAATTCCCTCCTACTCACCCCCCACAAGACTCCATATCAGATCAGGATTTTTTTCCCTGCCTTTGGTGGGACAGCCAAGCTAGGAAGTTTGGTGGATTTAGGTTGACCCAGTGCCTTAGTGTTGTGACCAGAAGGAATGAAAGTTATTTATACAGGCAGCTTTTGTTGTTTGTTTTTTTTCTCTGATTGTAAGGATTATTGATATTGTGGACATTTGGTTTTGACTGATGACTTATGATTGGGGGTGCCTGTGTAGAAATCACTATTTAAATGTCAGTGAAGTCAATTGTTATTTTTCTGAAAAGATTGTTTTAATGTCTGCACTCAGGTTATCATGTCTTCAGGATTGATATTTCTCTCTTTGACAGGAATTTAGTTTTATTTTACATCAATTTACAGAAGGACCTTCACGTTTTGTTTGCCTGTTACCTTATTGCAGGAAGGAAAGCAACAACCTCACAGTTAAAAAAAAATCATGGTGACCTGCAGTCCAATAACAATTAGAATTAAACAGAGTTAGTCATTTAACTTGGTCATTTCATCACAATTCCTGTAGGCTTACAGCTGATTATTTTGAATCTCATAAAATGAAATTTTATTTTGCTCACCTTATACAGGTCAAGTAAAAACCACATCAAGTTAATGAATCCTTTTCTTTGCAATGAACTGAACATGGCATTTGTTTTTGTTCTAGCAGTCATGAAATCACAGGGTGTTGGCGACAAGTCCATTATTGGCTCTGTGCACTGTGTTTCTGAGGGCTTTTACTCCACCCAACGCATTATGTGTGCAGACTTTAACGTACTTGTTAAAACTTGTTTTAAAATGAGGATTCCTTTTTTTTAAAAGGAGTAATAAAGAGAAAATAAAAATAGCTCCCTGTTCTTTATTAGCATAAATGAAGGAGAAACAGCAACTCATTCCTTTTGTGGCCTGAGGAAGAAAAACAAATCCTGGATGAATTCTGAGCCCCTCAAAGTCAAAGGGAGTTTAACTACTGATTTCAATTTTTACCTTGTTTTGCAAAGGCTCAAGTTGTGTGTCACTTTTCCACTGTGTGGTATTACATAGAAAAGTTTAATAGTGGGGGGGAAAATTGATGATTAATAATGTCACTTTTACACTTAAAGTGAGGAAAATTTCAAGACTAATCATATTTGGCAATTTAGGACCTGCTTTTGTCATTGATTGCAAGGTTGAATTTATTACATGTTGTGTTGGTGCTGTTGGTGTCTTTCCAGCAGTAGTCAGTCATTCCCCTGCTTCCTCAGTACCTGAACTGGTTTTGTTTTAGCTTCTTTTTTTTATCTGCTTTGTTTGATTTTGTTTGTTTGCAGGTCTAATAGTTTTTTCAAAGCATTTTTTTGGCTTTGAATTTTCCTGTGCTGTATAATATCCTTTTTTCTGTGGTGTTTAGCTGGGATTGTGAGAGAAGTGTAATACATAAATCTAAGAGTTTGTTTTACATAGTTTTGATTTTTTTTTTTTTTAAGATAGCAAAAATACTCAACTATTGCTGTTGCTGAGGTTTGAAAATGAATACAGTCTGGTTCATTCTAGCACAATATTTGAAGGGAGTCATGATATATTATAAACAAAGCGTTCAGCATGGATCACTTGTTTAAAGAAAGAATGGTGCCAGCCATTTGAAATGATAACAAGCTCATCAGCTTTTAGAACATGCTATTTCCAAATCTCTACTTAATTTCATTCCCCACCCCCCTACCCCACCCCCCTGAGTTTTAAATTACAGAAAAAATAAAGCCTGACTTTCCTCTGTGACTAGTCTTTTTTTCTAGAAGTACCAGGTGTCTGATCAATAGCATGTGCTGGGAAGCATGTATTTCATCTCTGAGGAGACTTTACTTGCACTTATTTTCAACTTTCATGAGCTACAAGTTATATGTCTTGTTTTGTTTTCCTTTTCAACTGGGCAATGCCAGGTAGAGTTTTGTTATTTCATTACTGATTTAAGACACAGATACATACATATTTTCTTCAGGCTTTTAAGGGCTCAAGTTTAAGTGGTAGATCATTATTCTACGCATCAAAAGTGAAGGGTGATTAACTCTGTCTGGGTGCATGCAGTGTAATTTTAGAGGCTACAAATGTTGTTACAAGTCAGGCTAAGGTTTAAAGGTGAAAGTTTGGCTGAATGAGTTTTACAGCTTTAAGTTAATGTATGCAAACAAAGAAACTCTTGTTTTCTACCCATTTATGTCTAGTGAGCAAATAGCTCGTGTGGTACGGAAAAGAATATGTGAAGATTGTGCAGTTTGCCATAAAGTTCAAACTACATACTTCTTATTTCAATTTAGAAGTCCCATTAAGTAAACTGAATCTAATACAACTTTTATTTAGGCTGTTCATCTTCTAAATGTAAAGTGAAAGGATAATGGCTTTAAACTGAGTGATAATGATAAACTAAATGATAATGGCTTTAAACTATTATAGCTTAACTTTTAACATTAATGTATTTTTGTACATTTCCTCATATGCCATTAAATAATTTGAAGAACCTGTTGAGATAAAACCCTAATAAAACTCCCCTAGTGTGTTTAAAGCCTTTCTTCTAGGTAGTTCTAAAGTTGCATTGGTAACTTGGCTTTTCACTCAGTTCTCTGACTTACCGTATTCCCGAAAATTTAGGTTCAACAGTATGTGGGAAGAGAATGTTTTTTTTTTGAGTGACAGGTAGATTATACAGAAAGGCTGGAATTTCTTTTTAAGATACCAGCCTGATTCATGATGTTAAAATTGTAAGTAATGAGACAGGTAGGACCTGTCCTTGTCTCCTGTCTGTGCGCCATGCCCCCCCCATCACCTTAAAGATTTCTTAAAGAGACAAGCAATTTGGCAGCTTTCAGAACTGTACAGAAATTCGGAATTTCCGTGATCGAGTCCATTTACATCAGATAAAAGCTAAATGGTGTGGATTTTTATGGGGCTATTTACTAGTGTAACAAGCTGTTCAGCTGTGTCTGAAGAAGTGATCCAGTCTGATAGCAATTCTGATTGCAAAAGCCAGTGTGTATAAATGGAATAAAACAAAATGGAAGTGATTAACAGGAATAAAAATAAACAGCTTTTGGTCTCGGTAAATGATACCTTTAAAGCTCAGCAGCCTTGTCGAACATAATTAAAGTTGTAAGAACTGGGGTAGGGTGAGTGGGCTCTATTCTCTGAGGTCATGATGGAAATACAGAGGTCAGGGTTTTGCACTTAGTCTTATGTAAACAATGTCATGCCCTGGTAAATGTAAGAACTGAGTTAACAAGGTTAAGCTAATTTAAAAGGAAAAAAAAGCCCAAAACACAAAGGTGCACTCACTTGATATCAAAATTTGAGTGCAGCCTCTATATTCTCATTTAATCTGTTAATGGGGAAAAGTGAAGAAGAGCAGTGGGAAGTACAGACCTCTATTTATGCTTGCTTGGGGATGCCCGTTGCTACTGAGTGATTCTATGGTGTCGAACTTTGTACAGTAACATCTCTGTAGCTTTCCCACAGCCTGTTCCTTAAAATCTGCAGGTAGGCGATTCGATTTTGTCTCCAGTTCAAAATGAGACTACTTAGAACTTTTCTTTCTTGTTATGTCTATTGAATATTATTTTCTTTTGCTGCAGAGGTCATGTGCTTATCCTTCTTGCACTCTTGAATGGTGCTGTATATCTCCCCAAGTATATTAAATCTTTATTTAGTTCCAGTGGTTGTGGGGTTTCGTTGTTTTTTTTTCCCTTCACTAGTGGTTTGGATTATGTATTCAGACCTACATTTATGCATGGTAGAAAAGAAATTCAAGGGTGTGGAGGTATCCTAACAGTTCTCTCTTCTGAATTACACAAACTTTCTTTCTTTCTCTGTGCCTCATCTCTGACTCTTTTTTTTGTGTTGAGCCTCCTTTCATTACAATACATCACCAGTCAGAAGGAACCACCAGCTCCAGACAGAACACGCCTCTGACTGTTAAAAGAAGGATGGCTGGCAAAACCCATAAGAATTCAACTGAAAATGTAGAGTTCTGTGACTTAGTTTGGCAAGCACAGGCACCACTCCCTCCCAGAAGTTTCAAGGGCAACTGCTTAGCCTTTTGCACACTTTGTCTAGTCACCAGCTGTGAGCTGGCCACGGCTAGCCAGTTAGAAATTGCTGGTTGTATACGTCAGTCACTTTTTTTTTTTTTATCACTGCAGCATAAGGAGGGCTGCAGGCCCTGGGAGAAAGGGAAAACTGATTAACTGTGCGGAAGAAACATGCTGCAGTGCCTGGCTTGTACAGTCTTCTTGCTTGGTGTGAAACGCTGCTTTAATGTACGTTAGCTTTAACTGTTGTAAATGAGTGTAGTTCTAGTGAAGTCAATGAGCCGGTGTTAATTGACTTCACTTGAGAATCTGCCCAAGTAGATGAGCAACTGGCAAACTCAAAGGCAAGTGCTTATCCCACAAGAGAAGTTCAAATCAGTTTGGTGTTTTGTATTTGTTAACTTCTTCCTCAGAAGAGAGGGAGAAGAAAAGTTCCTACCTCTTGATTGTGTTTATTGCAAGTAGAAGTTTATTCACAAAGGAAAAGTTTGTAAACTGTTGCTGTTTTGGAAATAAAGGGATAATAGGTACTTCAGCTTCTCATTCCAGATCCTCTCTTTACTAAGAAAATGAGTGGGTGATCTGAGCTCAGCTGAAGAATAGGTGAGATCACAAAACTGTCAGTCATCATTCAGCATGACTGACATAATTAGCAGCTGCTAGGTGGAGGAGGCTGAAGATTGCTTTTAGTGGAAACTGCTAGTGGAGGCATCACGTATCCCAGGGTTTTTGATAAGTCTACTGAAAATGAAATAAACACTGTGTTTTGCCCTCAAACAGCTTACTTTGCTGTGTGATAGTTGCTGTTTACCTGAGAGACTTAGCAGAAGGAACAGAATACAGATTAGTTACGCCTTTGGTGAGGCTCCTGAGGATGTGTGCTCTGTCCATGCAAAACTACTTCACCAAAGACAGACTTGGATCAGTCTGGTCCCTACAGATGCAAATACAAGTTACAGAGGATTGCAAGACTGGCAACACTTATTTTTTTTTTTGTTGTTCAAAAAATAGTAGCCTTACAGGTCAAATGAAAACTGTGGCCCTTTTAGCAAGCTGGATGACAAAGCTGGTGATTTCAAAAATCATGTCAAAGTAACTAAGCCATTAGAGTTTCCTAATCTAATGTTACCAAGTAATGCTGTCTTAGAGACAGTCTCAAAAAGGAGTCAGATGCTTTTAGCAATGGACTGTGCACTACTTAAAAAAGATGTGGAAATAAGAGGAAAAACCCCTTATTTCTGTAGCATACTACATACATAGCTATTGGAAGAGTGTGCAGTAAATGAGGAAAGAAAATGACAGCTGACTCTCTCGGTTTTGCTGTTGTCCTTAAACAATTCAGCAGTACCTAGAGACTGTTAAGACTAGACCCCTCCAATTGATTGTATGATTTGGTTACTTAGATTTACTATTCTTCTAAGTGTTTGCAGGACTGGAGAAATTTATTTTGTTCACTTTGAATTGCAGCTTTTTACTGCCCAGTACTTTGGTTCCTCCTGCAAGTAGATGTATTGAAGTTTCTTACAGGAGGTGCTTTGCATACCAATTACTCTGCATTTACACTAGGTGCAACCATGTGAAATGTTTACTCTTTAACGTGTACTTCCTATTTTTGTGATCAAATAGCTCCAGGAATAAGGCAATATTTTACTTAATAAACATTCATAATCAGGGAAGATGTGCAATAAGCAAAAGGATTACTGTATGCAGAGTGCTACCGTGTGTATCAGACCAAGACTATGTGGAGCTTTGCTCCTTTCCCCCATCCACAGTAATGTCAAATGAAATGTTTAGCCTGGAATGTGTTCTGGGTATTTCCAAATGTTACCAAGTATCATCACGTTAGGGTTTTTTTGTGAATGGTTGATAGTCCCAGGCGGAAGGCATGGTTGCATCCTGGTTGACTGTGTAAGGCTAGTTGCCCTTTGTAGCTGGGACTAGTAAGAGGATCTTTGAATCGTCATACGTTTCACCTGCTAGCTGTATGACTTCAGGGGATGTAAAGAAAGACATAGCCAAATACAAAAAAAGATTCCGCAATTACTTTTTTTTTTTTAACCAGATCCGTAATGTGTTTTGTATATGTGAGAAAACTGAGGATCATAGATGGTTTTGCGTTTAGGGTAACCTAAGCATGGTTTCTCCTCTGAAATTCTCAAGGGTTGCAAACAGAGATGAGTCAGGTCTCTAGCACATTTGTGATGAGCATGCATACCCCAGCACAGGTACCTATTTTGTTCAACATCACTTTCACAGGATGGGAATTCTCTTGCCTTCTGGACGTCAGCTGGATGGCAGCAGTGGTCGTCCGAAGGTCTGCCCTGAGCTGTGTGCCTGCTGATTAGGAAGTCATTTGCTAGGTCCAGGTCAGCTGGGATTTGAAGGCACTTGCATGTCAGCAGCTTGAGAAGCAGTGTTTTAACACAGCAAGCATGATAGTAAAGGTGATGGAGGTGGAGGGTTGGAGACCTGTAGGTCCTCAGCAACATGTGATCTCCGCTAATTATTCAGAAACAAGCCTTGTATGCAGGACTTCCCCAGCAGTTCGTTCCTTCCTGAGTTGAGATTCCTTAGCATGGGTAGTGTTGTGGGAGATTGCAACAGAAAATGTCTTGGTTTGGCTTGGTTGATTGTGTGGTTGCTCTCTCATTTAATGCTTCAATTCGTTTTTTTTTTTTTTTTTTTTTTTAAACAGTCTATCCAGACATCTTGCTTGCCCTGCCTTGCTTATAGGGATTTATTTTAATTACAGCTTGAGTTAACTTTTCTTTGAACATGTTAAGGTATGTCTCTAAAATACATATGGATTTTTTAAAGTCAGATATTATATAATGTATCTGGTATGTTTTGGAACGTGCATAGTTCCCTGGCAACTGTTAAGTGAAATTATGCCTTTACATATATTGTAGTGTAGAAAATCATTATTTTTCTCTTAAGTTATATACTGAGTTTTGGTTTTTGTTGTGTGGGTTTTTTGTTGTTTTTTTTTTTTTTTAAATATGAAGTAATACCCTTGGGGATAAAGTAGGCTCAAAAGCCATTTCTATTTAAGAAGTTAGGTTAAATATTGTCAGCGTTAATACTGCAATTTTGCTAATATTTGTACCTGGTGAAATGACTTGGCAGTCCTGAGGGCTAATAGCCAATTTCAGGGCATGTGTCAGACAGGACTCCTTCCTTCTAAAGTTTGTTTTCTATGTCATTACAGGCCAAGTCAGAATAGTAGAGGCCTGTTTGTATCTGGTGGTGAATTAAACTAAAGGAAACAATGTTTCCACAGTTTGGTTGTGAAAAGTGTCAGAAGCTGCGCACACACACCTGAAAGATTGCATGTAAAGCTTCTTAGTTTTCATGAGTATGGCTCAGTTCCAGAGGTTAATATATCTGGCTTGTAAGGATATAGACTTAAAAATATTAAGTTAGTGAGCAAAAATTCTGGGAAAAACATGGAAAGTAAATTGGAGTTTCTGAATTGGAACCTGACTAGGGGATCAAAATCTTTAAATAGTTTCTTTTGGAAACTGTGCATTTCAACAGCCGTTCAGTTCACGTATTCACCACTTCTTGTTAGTGTGTTAATGTGCAGGATATCAGCAGATCTGTAATGTAAGGAATCAATATGTTTTAATTAGCTGGAATCTAGAAGATTAAGTGAGTGGGATTTTTCTTCACTTTAATTTCCCATTGACTGAGTAAAGATGCTTTTTTTTGGCTCTTTTTGGTTTGATCTAGTGTAAATGACTACCTGTTTATGCAACAGCAAAGTCTAACATAAGGTTCAGGTTGATTTTGTGGTTTTTTGTGGCTGTGGTTGGGGTTTTTCCTTTTTTTCTTTTTTTAATGGAATTAAGAAATCACTAATTAGGACTCAGTGAAAGCCACAGAAGAGGATCACAGCACCCAGGCATCAGAAGCAATAGCAGTCTTGGAAGTATTCAGCAGTTGAGCTAATTAATGCCTTAGCCTAATGCATGAGGCTGTTGATACATTGGCCAGCTTTAATTATGTGCATTCAATAAAAAGTAGATGCTACTCAAGCTGTATTTGTTTTTTTATAAAATGTCTGGCATGAAGAAAATTGATGGGCCTTCTGAAGAACAAGATTTATTAAAATAGCTACATATTGTCTTTTGAAATCATATTTTACCTTTTTGAGTGTAGTCTTGGAACCAGACTGCAATCAACAACATGAAGGGAAAATTACAGAGTGTATCCAATATTATCTTGCCATCATAAGGAAGTGGTTTTAGTCTTACAGTTGAAGGAATGTTGTGTTAGGGATAAATATTTTATATATCCTTTAACAATGAAGCACTAGTTCCGTTTGGTTTTGTGTGTATGTATGTACATTTGAATCTGTGACTCTTTAGTGTAAAAATAAACAAACTGATATAATTCTTTATCCTTCCTCACTGTGTTTATCTCCTATCATAGATTATTGAGAAGTATTGGATATTCACTTCACTTAATACACATCGGCAGGCAAGATTATATGGAACTCTACTGACATTTGATTATTAAAATGTTATAAGTGCTCTTCCTGTGATAAGGTTCAGTTACTTCAAGGTATAGTTGGGAATATGAGTTGGATTTGTTTGTCCATGTTAGGAGTGCTAGCATGATGTTAGGTTTACAATAGGCAGAACTACTAATAACAACAAAAATCATAGCTTGTTTTTCATGTATCTATTTTTGTTACTACCTTATTATTTTGGAGTTGTACAGAAAGTGTCACGCCTGCTTGAAATGTGTTAGTATTAATGATATAGCTTTTACTATAATCTTTGTGTTTGAAGTCTAAAATATTACACATTTTCTCAACATAATTTTAAAAAAAAACATTTTTCAATTTTAGGAGCAGCAGGAAGAAAAGAATTCTATAGATTATTTTAGTAACTTTTTTTTGCTCTCACTGTACTGAGATATCCTTACCACAGTGATAAAATCTTAACTATTTTCATTACATTTTTTCATCTTACTTTTTTCACTTTGAACAGTCTTAAGGAGTAAACTTTGTAAGTAGAGTTGATATTAGTTTCTAAAGATAAGCCCTTTCTCTCCTTCCTTGCTTTCTAGGAGATGAAAACAATTTGTCATGGGAATAGACTTCAAAGTTAAGTGTGTAAACTTGATAAATAAAATCATGCAAAAATCATTAAGTACTTGTTAGAACAACCAAGTCAGAGGCTCCATATGGCAAACGGTTTTGTTACATTCATATTTCAGTAAGTCTCAGAATTGAGAGAGAACTGGAGTTGGGAATAGGTAACGACTAATCTAGTAAAACATGAATTTCCAGTTCCAATAAAATTCAGGGTCGATAGCTGAAGTCTTACAGTATTTTTGAACAGGTACAAAAACTGACAGTCAACCAATAACTGTCTGTTTTAAGTAGTTCGTAAGTTTTAGTTTTCTCTGTGTTGCTTTTTTATCATATTTTTTTTTTTTTTTTGATACTTGAATATAGATGCTCATGTCTGGACAGCTTTCTTCACTTACATTGCTTTGTCTTTCCTCGAAAGGCTTTTTGTACAAAGGAAATAAATCCTACTGAATTATTTTGGTGTATCTTGAACATAAACATATATTGATCTTAATACATTTAAGTTGTAGAGTTTACTACATAATAGGCAATGTTTCTTAAAGAAAATATGTAATTAAGTTGCTTACTACTTTGGTGAAATTCTGTTCTATCTATGGAGCACTGAATTATTATTTATTGCATCATTAAGTCCCAAACTCAAAGACAGTTCTTTGTCCTAAGTAACGTAACAGTGTCTATTTCTTCCTTCCAAAATCTTTATCTTATTCCAAATTTCTTCTCTGGGATAAGTGAAATGATTAACTTGTTCCAGATCACAAACTGCCACATCTTAGATTCACAATACCTGGTTACTTAGTTTGAAATAGATTCATCCTTGCATAACATACAGATATTAGTCTGTTGTGATCTTTTTTGTTTTTTCCCTAGCACATTTATCCTTTTCATGAATAGCCAATAGTTTCGTCAATTTTCAGCAACTCCTTTTCGATGGGTCTTTAATCCTCTACTACTGTCTGTCTCCATCACTGCAAATACAAGTTTAGGCATGCTAGAGGAGTGGGGCATGTTTTCTCTGAGACAATATTCATCCTTAAACAAAAAATGGTGTCCTAGAGTGTTATTAAAATAAGGAAGCTTATATATAATTAGAAAAAAAAAAAGTATAAACTTTCATCTGTGTATTTAAACAGCCTGTTATAATTTGGGAAGCTTCAGAGAAGAAAACATAGTTTATAAAATGTATTTTGTGTTCCATTAGAATATAAAATGCCATTTTAAAAATATATAATGACAAGCAATTCATTGCACCTCCCATCCACATTTCTAAGAATTTTTGATTCCCTCTACATCTGTTGTTTGAGACACTAATTGGAATATTGCTATGGTAATGCTACAGTTTCTTTAGGAAAGGGCACTCTTCCCCCTGCATCTACACCCTCTTCTCTTATCTCTCTACCTTGCTTGAGTCTGCTGCATGAACACAAGGCCATGTTGCCCCTGTTCCTTCTCTTTCCAGAAAGGAAATGCTGGTCCGCAGCCTGAAACTCTGTGAGTCAATTCAAATTTTGCATAACATACTGGTTACAGAGCAGTATGGCTTTAACTTTTTGTATAAACAGCATGAAATGCCAGGAGCTCTGTCAGGTTGTGGTACTACAGTAGAAAGTATCTTATTTTTCAAGTAAAGATGGTTGATTGTTTAAAAAAAAAAAAAGTTTTATAAGGTGAATGATGAAAGTCACAGTGTAGTGTTTGACAGATTGTTTATAGCACTAGTCTTGAATACAGTATGACAAGTGAATTCCACCTTTTGGATTAAGATACTATGTAAATGCAAAAAAATCTATAAATACACTGTTAAAATCAAATTTAATGGGAAATACTGTAAAAGGTGACCATGGTTCCATATTATCCATGTGGTTCCATCATGTCAATCTATGGACCTCTTAAAACAGCCTCATGTGGGGTGATAGTGGCTTGCAGTTTACAGTTTGGGATCCATCCTCAAGGAAAGACCAAAGATGGGCTTGTTTTCTAATGATAGATAGTACTGGAAAGGACTTTCAGAGCTTTGTGTCATTGATATTTTACATATTGTATGTTCTCCATATATATGTATTGTTTGGTCAGACTTTGATCCTGTAAGCAAGCTAAGGTCTTGCTGGCTTCTTTAATCTGAACGTGACCACATACTTGCATCCAGGAGCTATTGCCTGTCTTCAAGTGCGTCCTATGGATTTCTTCAGAAATGCTTTCCCTTCTAGCACAGTAACAAAAAGACGGGAAAAAGTTATTGAAGATACATTTGCCATGCAACTGGAGGCATAGTTATAACCAATAAATCTTTTATAATTAAACAGCTACTGTATGACTCAGATTTTGTGCTAGGCGGGTGGAATGCTTTGTTGTGGGTAATTAAATTACAATTCTTCTGCTCTTATGATCTTGACCACTTTCCAAGGAGTTTTCCCATCCTATGCATTACTTGTGATAAGACCAACCTTGTCCGTTTGGCTTATGCATTTCTTTTTTTACATGGGCAAAACCCTAGATTATTGGAACTACATGTCTGTCCTCTATGAGGATAGATGTTTTATGTTAAGCATCTGCCTTCACCTTAAAAGAACAGGATTCAACTATTGCTTTTTTCAGTCACATTTCTTATTGGAGAAATAAAGTAGGGCAGTGGGATATAGTCTGACTTTCTGTATGTTCTAAATATTTCTGAGAATTAAAAGTGAATCTTTGAGCTCCTTGCCACTGAAAGTACTGTTTGATGTTATTGCTATGGCTTAATCAGTGAACCAACAGTGAGGAAGAGAATAATCCTAGGAGTATGTGTTTTTAACTTATATTTAATTTCTGATAGAGTGATACTATTTTATATGTACTTGTTGAACTTAAGCAGATGCATACCATTTAATAGCTAATGCATAATTTTGCATAAATACAAAATTGACTTTATTCCTAATGCATTTAGCTATTCTATCAAATTCTAGATATCTTTAACCTAGCAGATCCTATGAAAATATGTTGTGTTACAATGATAATAATACTTTAATTCCAAAATCTCTTGGGGTTCTACCCCCCTGCCACCCTCGCAAGACTTTCTCTCAGTAGAAGCGAACCAAGTTGGTTTCAGGGTTTGCGAAGGACTCTAAAGTTCATGTGTTTTCATTTAAGAAGACCTTGTTTATATCTGTTGGCATCAAACATTTCAGGAATGTAAATTCAGAGAATTAAACTGGATAGATTTAAAATTAAAGCATTTAAGAATTAAGATTTGACTACTTAAAATGTTAGATCGGGTTAGGAAGAAGTAGGGACCCTGCAATAGGGGAGGGAGGAGGATGAGCAACTGTGACTTCCAATTTTAAATGGTGCATCAGTCAGAAAACAGCACTAAGTCTTATCAGTTCTGACAAGAAAGCAAAAGCAAAGATGCAGAAGGACTTTGACAGGAAAGCCATTAGGTCTGAGCTTTTCACCTGTTTAGGCCAGTTGTCCCATGTGGAATTTTGATTTAAGTCCATTTCTACTACAGTCTGTAAAACTGCAGCAGAAACTGCAAACTCTCAGACATTAACACTAGTTAGTTTTACATGGTATGTTGGAAAAAGTGTTGTGTATTGGAAAGTTGAATTGACTTCTTAATGTGCTTATTTTGTGTTTATATTGAGTTTTTAAGTGGCATTTCACAAACCCCATCACTATACTGCTGCTGCCAATGTGACTAATAGATCTATTGACACCATCTGTCTAAGGAATCCACAGCCACTCTTTCGAAGTCTGGTTCAGTTTTCAATACAAAAGCATTCTTATAGGAGGAATTATTTCTGTGTTCCTCTTTTCTTTCTCTTCTGCTCCCTCTCCCCTCCCTCCCTCACCCTCAGTGGTGATTCATACTGGAATTTCCCACAACTTCCCCCCCCAACTTCCTTTTGCACATCCAGTAAATTTCTCTGTTGATTCTCCAGTATTATATGATATGTTGGCACATTTTATCACAGTATAGAAGCTGTAGGGCAATCTGGACAGAAATAAAACATTAGTAGCTCATTTTGCAGATAATTCTCTTAAATTGTTCTTTTGGAAGCTATTTGATGTATATAGATAATGTTTTTAGAAATGAACCGTTGGTGCATTAACCATATTTAATAGTGTGTCTTCTGAAATACTTCTGTTTGGTGATAGAAATACCTATTTCTGCAAGGTGGAGTCAAATTGGACTTCATATTTAGAATATACATTTCTTAAAAGTTATTCTCATTGAGTAGTATGAGGGTGTTTGGGAGGAGGAAGGCATGCATAGGTTGATATGCAGTGTTCCAGTAGTAACTAACACTGCTCAGTCTTGCCATTTGTGGTTGGCAGAAGCAGCATCATGCTCTAGGCAAATTTTGTTGCAAATGGTGGTGATTTAGAGAGACAATTATATACATTTATATTAAAATGTAGACTTCTGTAAAGAAGATGTTCTGAAGCATGGTGGAGTTTTAGCTTGTGGCTCACTGAGCCATTCCCCAATATCCATGAAGTGAAAATAGTAACGTCAGTCTCCAGAGCAATAGTGATTGTGCTTGTTGAAAGTTCTAGCAGGTCAAAGCAAAAGTTGTAGTTTGTAAATGAGGACCTAGTCAAGAGGGGAGACTAGCTTTATCATGAGCTGATATGAGGAGTTTAATTTTTTTTTTTTTTAAAAAAAAAAGCAAGCTAGGTAAACATCCAAGTTGGACCAACTGTGAGCCATGGCAGTGAGCTGATGGTGCCACTGCAGGGGCTAGAGATTCTGGGAAGGAGAGATAACCTTAAGTCACTACCTGAGAGGAGTTAGTTCTTCACAATGAACAAGTTTCTTCTGTTCAGGTGATGTGTGTTTCTTAGTTTTTTAATGTTTAACTTGGGTTAATATTAAACAATCTGAGTCTTTAAGTTATAAAGGCAATACTAATGTTATAGGTACTTTCTCAATTGAACTGAGCCACCTGACCCATATAATTTAACGGTATTTAGAAATCTTAAGTTTATCTGCTTTCACATTCTGTGAAACTATACTTAAAATGCAAGTATAACAAGAATTTAGTAGTGCTGTACTCAATAAGAGTGTAGATTTAGAATAGATATCAAGAAAAATTTGCACTGTGAGGGTGGTGAGACACTGGAACAAATTGCCCAGGGAA
>RSEF01000001.1:118002803-118084413 GCA_003993805.1 Himantopus leucocephalus | reverse complement strand
CGAAGAGTATACCTGTCCAGGCCATGAGCAGCCAGTTTCTCCATGATTTGCACTAAGTTGTTAGAAAATACCTACCATTTGTGTCCATTGAGTTTCTTCAGGGATCACAGAAAAAGAACCAAACTATAAATCCTTTCTAGGTTTCCTGCACTGGTCTACCTCATGATGCTGCTGTAATACCCTGAGATTCTTGTTTTCTTGTCCTGGAGGATCGGGTGACCTGCTATTTCTGTAGAAGTTCATGGGTCATCTTCTTTTCTTGCTAGATTTGAAGAGTGAGGGAAAATAATGATAGTCTGCTAAATTTACTCATTTATGGCACTAAAATTAGCTATTGGTCACAATGATGGGAGCAATATGAGGACGTAGTAGATGTCTTCATAATTTAGTCTTTCAGTTTTTCCACTTGTTTATACAAACATAAAATTTATTTCAGATGTCTGTTACGAAAAATATATGGGTCACGCCTCTCAGGCACTGCTTTTGGTTCTGCATACCTGGGCAGGTCCTGAAACAGTTATGCTGGGAGCATTTTGGGGGAGAAGAGAGAAATTTGGGGTTTTGTTGAAAACATAAAGATTTGGTATAATGAATAAAAATCTATTTGTCAGATAACTTACAAATATGTAGCATAAAGGACCTGATACGTTGTGGGGAAAAAATCTGGTTTTGGTTTATAGAGGTGTGTTGTTTTTATTGTTAGTCTCACATCCAGTTGTTTAGAAGTAGTTACAAGAATATTCTGCCGTTTTAAAAAGGGCTTTGCAGTATTCAGTCACTCCTTTCACTGAGACCTTATCACAAGGAAAGGTGATCCAGTAGTGGTTGCATGAAAGATACTGAAAAGCGTGCAGCCTCAAACTCTTATGAAAAAGGAACTGAATGTTTGACAATTTAATAAATTAAATTAAAAGTGTAATAATATAAAACATTATCTTCAACATCACGCTGTATTACTTTAGATGCAATATAGCTTTGAACTTTGTTTCAAATGTAACTTAGACTTCTGTCAGCATTATAGATTTTTATAAATATGCATAATAATTTCTCAAGTTCAACCACGTTTTCTTTCATACTTTTTATCTTCATTTATTTCTCCTTCATGAAGTGGTGTCTTCAAAATATCTTCATACAGAAGACAGAAAAATCTTCTCATCTGTGTGCAGCAATTTGTTGAGCATAAAAATAGAAAAGGAGGAGGTACAAACAATGTATTACGTTTTTTTTAAAGGATTCCCTGATGTGAATATGTAGCTGGGTTTTTTTAGCTGTCTGAAGTCTTTCATTTTGAGAACAGTACCTTGTTTTGTAAAATTATAATGCTATCCAATCATATTTTGATTGAAAGTTCAACTTAAAAACACATTCACTTGTAAAGCTGGCTTGCCCATTTCCTCCTGTTTTAACTAAGTTATGTTTTATTTTTAAAATGTTTATCTTTAATGATTTATAGACTTGTGAAGTTGTATGGACTAATACTTGATTGAGTAGTTTCTAGGAGTGTACTTTCTTTTCTACATTGGAAACAATGCACTATTTACCACTATAATTTTGTCTACCCGTGCAGAATTTTTTCCCCAGTAGTTATTAATAGAGTTATGTCTCAGTGGAGAGCCAGCGTGCTGTAGAGTGAGTGATAGGTATTCATACGGAAGGGAGTCTTCTCAATGTGGAAAAAAAAAAACCAAGGAAGATTGTACATTAGTGGAGGAGAGCGGGTAAATTGTTGCATGGAGAGGGTGAGGGGACTACAATGAGCAGTATTAGTAAGCGTGCAAGGCTTTAGGCACTTCCATTCACATCAGTGTTTTGTGGAGATGGCCTCTTTAGCATTATTTGTCTTTTTACTTCCTATCCCCTGCTAATTCATTCTTGTCATCATGAGAGCTTTTAACATAAAAGTAACGATTTTTAGTAATTCATTCTGGGCTTTATAACAGCATTAACAGGAAAATGGGGATTTTTTTCCTCCTGAAATACACCAAGAAAGGCTTTTTTCAAGGTCAGGGATAATCTTTACTGTGGCTTGATTCTGCCTGTTTGTACGAGTATTCCTTTTGCAATTAATCATTGAGGATATTTAAACTAGGATGAAGAAAATTTTGGGGATCTGTTGTTTTACTTCAGAACAGTGGTTAAGCTTGTGTTTTGTTTTAGAGTTATATTCATGGTGATATATGAGAGAGACTACAGTCTGTGTTGGCCCATCAAACTAACTTCTCATGGAAGAAAACAATGTAGTTAAGGAGTGGAATTATGTGAGAGTAAGAACTGCAATTCTGTAATTCTGTATTTGTTTGTGTGGTTTTGTTTTTTTTGTTAAAGGTGGAATTTCAAAGAATTATAAGCTGATATTTTATCAAGGTCAAGGAAAGAGAGATCTCTTGTAATTAGTAAATGAGAACTAGAAAACTATACTTCTTATCTCAGTTTCTTTTAGCTGGCCTTGCTTAAAGATGGGCACTATTAGGCTATAAGAAAGATAGGATGAACTATTTGAGATACACTATTTACTTAAATATGTATGCAGCATAGTCAATGTACAGCTTCCTGTTTAATCATTTGCTTTATTGCTTCTAGTCATTATCACACAATATTACTTTCTCAGAGCTCAGTCAGTGAACCCTGTGTGAATATTGGTAAACACTTGCTGAGGTGACCCATTGGATTTGGTGTGTATGCAGGCACACCCTAACAGGGGGAGAGTTCCACAGTTCTTCAGTTCAAGGGACCTGAAGTAAAAACCAACCAAACAAAAACACTCCACGCTCTAAGTTTTTCAGTTTTCAAATCAGCTTCAAGGATGTCGGTACTCGAATACCATTGAAATGCACTGGGACTTTGTACTTCGTAGAGCCTTTTTATTGCCTAAATTTGCAAACTGCTGATTTCAGAATAGGCCTGTGAGCACCTTTATTTTTATTTCTCTAGAAAAGAGTACTTTTAGTGTCATTGCAAATGCCCAGACAATGATGACAATTACTTTAATTGGTAAGAACAGGCATGTTGAGGGTCTGTTGCATTTTTAATATCAAGTGCATTTCAAGAACTTTGGAGAAGGCTGTGTACTACATGAAACACTTTCAGCAGTGTGTATAAAGTGTATAGAATGACAGCTTGAATGTATACTATTTAGTATATTCAGTTTATGTCATTAGAAGAAAAGAAATAAATGCTCTGTGGCTTTTTTCTAGTTTCGGAGTGCTCTAGTCTCGCAAGTGAAAAAATTATTTTTGTTTGATTTTCTTTCTTTTTAATGATTTTTTTGTACCTGATTGAAACCCAGTCTTCCATCTGGTATGTTTTTCAGAGTAACTTAGGAAGTCTTGTTTGAGTCAGCATTTTATTCTATGCTATCAATTTATCTCCAAGTAAGGTGTTCTTCAGTTTACATGTTTTTAGTAGCCAAGCATTTGTACAAAAGTTGGTTTCTGTTCAAGTAAGTAATACAAGGTCAAAGCTTCAGTAGGTGGGCTTTAACTCAATCCCCCATGCCTTTCTTCATCAGTTAACAGATGACTTTCTGGAGAATTGCAAGTACAAACATTGAACTTTCTTGTCTCATTGGTAATGCTGCATGGTCAATTAAGAACTAATATGGGAACTAGATGAAAAATCGTCCTCTTTAAACAAGAGAAAGGCAGAGGTTCTATTTTCATTCTTGAATGATAGATATAAGAAGTTTTCAACATTGGCTCAGACTCTTCTGTCTTTTTAAACAGAAGTCTACTCAAGACAGATTTCTATAGCGTTGTTGCTAATTCATCAGATTTTTTAATCAAAACCATCTTATTCTTGTTTTTAAAAGTTGTAAGATGTCGTGCTATTTTGGGAAAGCCTGTTTAATATGCCAAATATCTTTGCACGTGAAAGAAAGCTACCTAACAAAGCAGCTGTGAAATCGTAATGTTGACTTGTAAGAACAGTTGTTTGATTGCACAGACTACAGCTATGTTGTTTGAGTGTTACTTTCTTTTTTTACTGATAATTAAATCCTGATACTCTGGGGGGAAAAAAAAACCCCACCAAAAAACCCCACCCAATATGTTTACTGTTAAGCAGCTAAGCTTTGTGTATCTGTGTTGTCAGCTCAACTGTTTCTGCTGGGACTTGTGATTTCTGAATATTCTGAAAAGTGCTTCTTGATCCTTTTAGTGTCAGCATTGATAAATGGCACTAAAACCAGCTGGGAGCTGCCATTTGAGATAAGGAAAAAAAAACAAAACCTAGATTTGATAATTTTGATTAGATTCAACACCTAACATACTGTTTTCAGGTTTCTGGTTTAGTTCTTCATTATTTATATTAGTATTTGAATAGTACTATGCAGATGTAGTAGATTGGGCTGCTAGCATTTTCCATGAAAGGGTGGATAAATATCTGCCTCTCTTCAAGAGCTGAAATAAGTTAGGATCCAAAAGGGGCTTGGGTACCTGAAGTGGAACCATGACTGGAACTCCTGTTCTGAAAACTCCATTGTCTATTTCTTAATCAGAGGGAAGCCTAAATGCTGCCAGACAAATTCCCTGCTCCCTGCCCCAACTTTCTGTGCCCTTCTTCGTGCCTACTACTCTTCCTATGTCTTTAGGGCATTCAGTCCACTAACATGTTATGTTACTCTCTGTCTCAGGCCTACCAGATTTGGGTTTCATGAACAAGTCACAATTGCTTTCTTCTAAAATTGGTGTTGTACCTGCTTTATGTAAACTCGATCAATAGCTCTTGGAGCAGAGACTTGGTCCTGGGACTTCTCTGTCTGCTAAGACTTCTCTAATTGCTGATACAAATGGGCCCCCTTGTCACCTTCCTCACATTCTTTTCAGAAAAAAAAATATTCTTGTGTAGTTTTGAAAGAAGGGGCATAAACACCCTGAAGACACCTGAAGTCTGTGGACTGCTTGTTCCAGGTGGAAGGAGGCGACTAATTTCCCATTACTAAAGTGGCAAGGCATGAAGAAACAAGAAATTTGACAATTTGACTTTGGCTAGGTTAGGCAGTTTCACACCAACTAGGCTAATTCTATGTCATTTTCTGCTTAGAACGTTAAAAAAAATATTATTTTATATTGAGTCATTTTGTTTTTCCTCTGCACTCTGTAGGGGTTATAGGTACCTAATAAAAAAATCTCTTTTTTTTTTTTTTTTATTTAAAAAAAACTGCAAAGGCCAAGCACTTGGTGTTTACATATAGTGGTTTCACTTAGGGGTATATCTAGAGAGGACCTTGAGTGGCTTCTCACCACACCGCTCTTAAACTGAAAGAAGAACATATGGCTGAGCGGCATGCAACCTTTGCTGAGGGCTTTGAGCTCTCCTTGAAACCCAATTCATTTTTTCCTGGTAATAGAACATGAGATTTGGGCTCAATTGTTTTAGAGACCTTTTGCTTCCCTTCTTCTAAGTCTTATACACCATTTATTTTTCATTAGATTATCATTTTCAAATTTGATGAGTTAACTCAATTGCTCTTTTGATGGTAACATTTATCAATGATGATGGTGTGCTCTATTGAAAGATTTAGGCAGTTGATGCAAATAAAGACTCCGTAGTCTTTCCCCAGTGTTTCCTTTCTACCATCCTTGGCAGTGAGCTGTTTACTACTGTCCTTATGAAGAATCATGTGTTGAATCTGTCCTACGTACCTTGACTGTTTAGAATTCATTTCTGTTTACAAAGTCCTGTAGCTATTACAGTGTGGTGATCCTAATGCAGATATGCCAGCTCATAAATACGTGGAGCAATCACAAAAATGTAAGAATTCTACTCTTAATTTGTTCTAAGTAATGGATAGAGGACTGACAATTTGCAGTATGAACTCTGAAGAAAAGACCCATTCGTTTTTAATAGACCTTTTTTTAGCACTGCTTAGCTTTTGCTTTTAATCAAAACACTGAGGGAGAATTTCCTGTTTATTTAAAGTAAGAACTTAAAATAAGGACAGATTCCTTGTCATTAAAAATTCCTATAAACTGATCCATGTGCCATCATGGCTCCTAATTAGTCATATAATGGTATATTAGAGAATAAAAAGATGGAGATTAGGGCTTTACCTGTAGAGAAGGGATAAATGATACACGTTAATCAATTTAAACCCCCAACTATGCGTTTAATTCTCAGCCTTTGCAGAGGGGACCAGTGAGCAGCTGTGAGCCTCAAGGCCTAGTGGTTCTGTCTAATTAGTCCCACTGAAGGCTTTCAGCCTATTCAGGAAGCCTTAATTTAGGTTGAGGGGTTTTGTTTCAAATAGCTGTTTACATAAAGTGGAAAAGTCCGTATATTGGTTGCCTTTTAGCATTTAGAAGCTATGCTGTACTTATATTCATGACACAAAAAGGCAGTTTAGCCTTGAAAACCCTATTGCAAAAAAGACTGCTTAAAACCTTGGATAGCCCTTTGCAAGGATGGAAAGGAACAAAACCCGTAGTTCCTTGTATCTGCCTCTCAAGTCATAGTTGATAGCCTAACTTTGCTGTAAGAGAGATGGATGTAGCTACTTGAACAGCTAAGTTTCTAGTGAGATTGATGTTACATGTTGGCAGTAAAGGTCCCAGACTGCTTTTATCCCTCTGGAGGGATTGAGAAAGTTCTGCCTGGAGTAGCCATGGGAGGAGGGAGGGAGGGAGGGAAGCGAGGGGTGGAGGTGATAATTAAAGCTAGTCCACTTTGTAATAAATTAGAGAGAAACATGCAAACTTAGTGAACATGTAGCTTCCATGCATAATAGGAAGTATTACCATAATTCTGAGTAGTAGAAGATGAGATACTTATATTCATACAAAGAAACAAATGTAATCTCAAATACAAGTAGCCTTTTTTTCCCCTCAGTATTTTGACATCCTTGTAAAATGCAGTTTAATTGTTGGAAGGAAAACTCTAATAATATAATCATACCTTAGAGTCTTACAGACTTGAGGAAAAATAGCTTTCCTTTGCTGAAGAAGCATACTTAGTTGAATTCTTTGAATCTAACTACCCATTTTTTATAGGTTGTTGCTGTTCTTTTTCCACTTGCCTCTCTGTACCAGGCTATCTTAACTTGTGAAACAAGCCTTGTGCGGAGAAGTAATCTCTTTTATTGGAGCTACTGATAAAGTTGCAATAAGGATGGACAATGTTTTTGGGCACGCAGACTCCTCTAAGGCTTATTAATTCCTGGGTTAACCTATGTTTCTTTACTATTTGAACTTCTCCCCGTCACAGAGTGATTACTGGTAGAAATAGCAATAACGATGATTCCTTGCCCTTGTTTTCAAACAGCTATTCTCCTTAATTATTTTGAGGCTTCGTCATCATTTGCATTTATATATGTAAACCATACAAACCTCTGCCTCCTTGCCTGTGGTGGTGTTGTATTATGCATTTTAATCTGCTCAAATCATACAGCTCTATTCCTCTCATTTTCACTCACTGGTTTTTTTTTATATTTCTTGCACAGCTCTGCAGAACTCTTCTGAGATCTGTTTCTCTTCCCTTGCTTGCTGCTTATATTAATCTCTGCTACTTTTGACTCAGGCTTATGGTTATTTAGCACTGTTTCTTCCTCTTACCTCTCCCCTCTCATTCCTTTTTCCATTTTTGACCTCTGAATATTGATCTCTGCTTCTCTAGCAGCACTCTAATCTCTTCACCAGAACCCCTTGTAATAGTAATTCAAAAGCTAGTTGTTTAACTAGCTATTAAAAATTATTATAAATTAATTAAAATAATTTAAAAATATCCAAAATAAAAACACACTCCTAACTCTAGTCTTTCGATCAAATAATTATGTTTTTCTAACTTTTTCTCATACTACTAATAACGTTTGTCACTCCTTAAATCTCATCCTCAACAACCATAAGCTACTGCCCTTCTTGAACCTTTTTTTTCATTCCATTATAGGCTTCAGTAGGCAGAATCAACAACATTTTTGTTTATCTGTAAAATTCTCACATTTAGCATGCTATGTAAGGTATAAACATTGTCTTCATTAATGTTCTGGATATGTCAGAATTTGCTTTTAAGGTTGAAAATTGACTGAGGTGGGCTGCATTCCTCCAGGGATTTGTTACTAATCCGTTAAAAGGCCATTTCAAATATTTTGTTTTCTGAAAGTATGAATGACTCCAGACAATTATCCTTAGAATTGTGGTTCAGTACTTTTTCTTGAAGAAGTTAATAACTCGCCTAAAACCTGTGCTATTTAATTTATCTTCCTTGAGCGTGCCTATGATGTAGGACATCTCAAAAGCTTTGTTTTAAATGTTTAAATACATTTCAGGCTGCTGAACACTTAGGCTACAGGTTTTCTGAAGAATTCGCTACGAATATTCAGGAAAATAGTCTGTTAGCATTTCTTTTTACCATTTCTGTTATCAGTAAAGTTGACTTGCTAGAGTATGCTTTTACTTTTTCTCCTGTTAATTTTATATAGAGAGATGTTAAATATAATTTTCGTGCTTTGAAGACTGAAGTTAGTGTCTACAGAGAGTGCTTTGAAACTCAGATGTGCTTTGAAACTCAGATGTGTTTTGAAACTATTTTTTTTGAGTTTTTTTGCTTTACTCAGATTATGTTGTAGTATAAAATGCCAGAGAAACACTAAAAGCCACATTGGTAACTGTGTTTTATATATATCTCTGTTTAGCTGTGTATATACTGTAGAATCTTCTTTTATCACGAAGGCATGCTGTTATGTTGAGAAAATTGAGAGGTTAGTTCAGCAATCTTCTAGAGATTGTAAAGTAAAAATGAAAGTCCTTTGTACTCTTCTCAGTTCCATTTATACCCATATGTTTCGTTTGGCAGAGTGTCAAACAGCTAGCTGGAGGAGTGCCTCTCATAGCAGGTACCATGGTCTGCCTTTCCCTTCACTCTTCCTACGGGTAACATTCAACTTGTTGGCTGAAACATCTCCCCATGCTCAACTATGAGATCATGCAGAAATTTCACCAAGCTGCTTGTTTGTGCTTCTCCGCTGTGTAAAAGGGTGATGTTTTCTACCACAACCACTTAAACATAGCTCTTACTTACAGTGAGCCAATTTTTCTTCTGTATGGGTCTTAATTCAATATTTGGATAACTGAGTAGTTTTGCAGTGTGCATTGGTGGAGGAGGAGTATATGGAGCTGGGCAGTTTCCTGTGTGGTTTTGTTTCTTGGCATCTTCCAGAGAACTTTGCTCATAACATGATTCAGAGCTTAAAGTGTGAGAACTCTGGATGCAAAGGTGTAGGGGAACAAGATGACTTAAGGTTTATGTAAGAGGAAATACACAGGCCTGATTAATGGAACTTCTCCAGGCCCAGTTTTTAGGAAACTTTGTGATAACCACTGAATGATATCAAAATCTTTACTGTGGTTGGATTCAAGTTGTTGTACCACTTTCACTACAACCAGAAGTACAATCCAGTTGGGAAGGTATAGGAGTGGCAGAGATGCTGGTTGAAATTTTTGATCATTTTTCACTAGATTTTCAGCAGTCATGTTCTGGGATGGGAACTCAGACCACAGATGATAGTGAAAGCATTAGTTCTTCATCACTCAGAGAAGAAAACTGACTGAGTGATAGTTTTTCTGGACCCATACTGTTGTACATTTAAGGAAGTCCTGGGATGTGGCTTTCTATGTGTAATGCAATGTTAGCATTGTAAAGTTATGCTTTATGCAATAGAATAAGTAGAAACAACTGTAAAAAAAAAAAAAAAGGGCATGGGATCTCTGATTTTCAGTTTGAATTTGGAACCAAAGAAACCTTTGAAGAAACAAAAAACAAACCCAGTGGACTTTCTGGCCTGTTGAAGGACAAGAAATTCAAACACAGTCAAAGGGAAAACATTGCAGTTGCTCAGAAAAAGATGATTCTGATGGCAGTGATAGGTGGAAGTTTATTTTAGGTGGAAGTTCGTTTGCTGTTTTGATGTATCTTTGTATTGGTGAAAAGTAGCAATAGAAAGATATCTTCAGTTACCATGCAGTGAATGTCATGTCTATTGCTATGCCAAGTAACTTATGCCTTTTTAGTACGCAAATGAGCTGAAATATATTTTGAGGAGTATGTGATTAACCTGTGTTTATATGGGAAGGTAAAATATGTCACAAGTTCTCTGAAAAGACTGTATTAGTTCTAGCTTATTGCTGCAAACAGGATCATCTCTCACCGAGTCATTGAGATGTCAGTGTCCAGCAGTACGGTCTGATTTGACTAGTAGCGTTCTTACAAGTTCAACAGATGTTTAATTTCTGTACCAGTGGGATCATAGTTCCTTTTCCTCCTCCTGAGAGGAGGAGGTATTTATTGCTTTTCCCTGAGAACATGGTATCTTTTATGCTTTTCATACTGATTTACTAAGCTTTACATTTGAATAAAAGTATCTTTTGGAAAGAGAATTGGGATAGACAGCTTTTAAATAAAATATTTGGGGTTTTTTTGTGGAAAACTGTTAATTATAAAATATTTTAACTTATATTGATCTGTGTATTTTATGTAACTGTAAGTAACTGATTGAAAATAGTTTTTCATTTAGATTTAAATTTCCATTCTTCCTTGTGCAACTAAAACATGACAGTAGTGTGTTACTGCAGTAACAACTTGTAATTGAAAATGCCTGGCCTTTTTGTAATTGTCCAAACTTAATGTTGTACAAAAAGTAAAATTGGTTTAAATGGAGTGAAAGAAAGCTGTTTTAATTCAAATTTTTAACACATTAAAATAATAACAATATAAATAAAGAAACCACGCTACTTAATAGCGATTCTTTTTATTCCATTGTTAATCTTTCCTAAATGATGAGCACTGTGAGTAATTAAATTCAAGCTTATCCCTGAGCTGACATAAACCTTCTATTAATACCTAATATTTGGATTCTTGAGTGCAGTTTTGCTATTTCATTCACCCTTGTAGGTGAAAAAAATTATCATAGTCTTGAAAAGCAGGGTTTTGGATAGCTGTTTTGAATCCTCATATTTGTCCTTAAATTTATTTTGGAAACAAGAATAAATGGCAATATGAATTGTATGAGATGCACTAAAATTGGCACAGGCATAAGCCTAGGAAGGCTATTGACTGTGGTGTTATAATACTGGGCTTCTGTTGTTGGGAGAGTTGAGGAGTGTTGCCTGATACAGCTGAGAAGGGAAAATCCTTGCCCCTGTTGAGAATTGCTTTTTCTTTGGCTTACCGGTAGCCCTGCGGAAATGAGGATCCTTTTTCCCCTCTCAGCATTTCTCAGACATTTGAACATGCAGTTGATCAGTATCAGATTCAATCTCACACCGAATCTAGAATTCGAAACGAATTAGAAGCTGGTATTCTGAAGCAGGGTAGGAGGTGGCTTTGAAATGTCTGGAAGAGTGTGGGGACAACCCATCTGAAATAATATGAAGAGAATGCGTTACATTTGTTTTCATAACTAAATGATTTTTTAAAAAAGAACAACACAAAAGGCAGGTATATCTTTAGATATATTTGTTTGTGAATCAATATGATCATCCGTAAGGATATTTTCTGTTTTCTTTGTTTGTCCACACAGATAATACTTCGGAGTAAAATAGCCTAGTGTGCTATAATCACTCCAGAAATAGGTGAAATCTTTGATACTGATTGCAGACAAATGTCAAGGTGAAGTACGGTTTTTCTGCATCAGTATGTCTGACATCTCAATTACTAACGCAGAATATATATAAAAATAAAATACAATATACCAACATATATAAAATATGTTATATTAATATCATAATATTTTATATAATATAGCTATATGATTTTGAATCCTAGGCATTTTCACTAAATTGGCATTTTATTTTGTTCCTTCAGTGCATCTAAAAGTCCACCTTTGGTTTTGGTGCACTGTCATTGTTTTTTTCCAAGTTCTGTTTTCCTGTTCTAAATGGCAAACCAGTGGTTCACAGCCAACGAGATACTCTTCCTGTCTGGATTAAAACATGATTGAGGACAAGGATCAAAGCTGGAGGAGAGTAGGGCCTGACAGTTGTCTTTGTTTCCTAATCCTTCACTGCTGAACAGAAAAACACACCCTGGAAATGGCAATTCTTTGGTGACTCATGCCAGCCTCTCTTCCCACACTTTGCCATTTACTGTAGTTGGTTTTTCCTCTCAGGTGTGCCACTGAAGCTGCTGACAACAGATCAGAGCTGTCAGGCCTTCCTGTGTAGGGACCACCATCTGTCAGGGAAGAACAGGGCAGCAGTGAGCTGCTCTGAGCTGTCCCTTACTTCCTACTGTGTCCCAACTCGTCTGTTTAAGCAGTGATCATTTCCAGTATCTTTTCAGCTCTGTTATCCACTGAATTACCTGATTATCGTCAAGTCCTATCACTTCAGTATTCAAGTATCTGTTTCCCTAGTGGTCTTCCAGTCACTCTTTACTTCTGTTCTACCCGATATTTAGAGACTTCCGATAATCCTTTGCCCCCTCTTTTCCTCCAGCCATCCTTTTTACAATCTTGACTGCCATTCCAGGGTCTGTGCAGCTCTCATAATGTCACAGGCTTCTCTGTTTTCCCGCTGTACCTGCCTGACCTACTGCTTCGCTCATCCTGCAATTTAGTATGATCATCTCCAGGCAGTTTGCCATTGCCAGGTTGTCACTTCCAAATCTCCAAAGACAAGCTCGCCTTCAGACAACATCTCGGCCATTCTCAGCCTTGGTGTTGTGCTCTTCTTCTCAGTATCATCCCAGTGTAGGAAATATCTCCAGGCATTACTCCAGCCATTTCAAAGACAAAATGAGTAATGAAGTAGGCTTTATTACTGTTGTGTTTGTTTCTGAATACAGTGTGGTTGCTCACTGGATCATAGTCAATTTTGCATTATTAATGAAAATACTCCTGTAATTTCATTAATGTTTTCTTTCAGGGAGAATACTATTCCCAGCTTACCAGTTTAGTGTGGGATATTGTAATTTTTATTGAGTGAGGTTTGGCTTCAAAAGTCAGTGCTCTAGATACTGCTATCTCAGACTATTCCAGTGTCCGCTAAAGTCAGATGAGATAGATATCTTGCCAGAAAGCAGAACTGAGGGAAAGAAAAAATAAAACTGAACACTTCCTTACACTGGGAACATTACCTACTGCCTGAGGTTTTATGTAAATGTCAGCGTCTTACATAGCTCAATATAAATATTATTATTTTAAATTTATATTCTAGCTAATTTAATGAATAACCAGGTCAGGACTTATTTATGCTAACTGCTGGACAAACCGGTAGCATGTGTTCATGTAACAAAGATTGACTGTAAAGCTACGTCTCTCAAAAATAAATGGCTTGTTCAAGAGCAATTTTAAAGAGTTGTATTTCATTTTGGATTAAGAAACTAAAGCATGACTCTTACTGCTTTCAGCTTCTTTGTTAAAAGTGATTATTTGGGAGAACTAGTCTCTCTTTGCATCTCCTGGGAAATATGTCTTAGGTATTAAAACAAAGAATCGGTGTTAGTATCTGTGCAATACAGTACCTACCAACATTTTATTTTATTTTTCATTCCCACCAGGCAGAGTATTTAAATAACTATAAGATGCTGTACAACTTTCCGGAAGTCTTTTTACCTAAAAACTTACGGCTTTTTCTGACCTAATCGTAAATGTCCAGATTTACTGCAGAATAAGGAACAGAAACAAACCATTTAAAGCAACAGAATGTATATATATTTTTTTTTTTATTTTCCTCCCTTGTTTGTTTAGCTTATTGCTATAATGCTTTGGCTAACTCCTGTTCAGTTGACCAATGATCTTCTCTCAATACAAGAGCTAGGCACAAGATCAATCTGTATTTCAGGCATTTTTAGTACAGCTCCCATTTAATCTCTTGTTTCAGAGAGACAGACAGACGTGGCTTCAAACTCCAGGTTCTCTGTGGTTATTCTAGTGTTTTTTCCAGCCATAAGTGTACAGTAAATTATTGGTTTCTGACATCTCCTGATACTGTGGTAGCCATGACAGAAATGTAATTGTAGTTCATGTTGTCTTAGCAACATAAAATACTTTAATGTTATCTTTCTAAGTGGGAAAAATGTTTTGTGGGTGCCTACAACTTAAGCCTAAAAGCCATGGCCTGCAAAATTTCTTTTTATATTTTATAGTCAAACTCTATATTTAAAGTGCAACTTGCTTTACCCAAAAATATCCCTTAGTAACAGAAATAATGAAAAAGAACATTGATTAATAATTTAATCTCTCATTAGGAACAGGAACTCTAATAGCAGTTAAAGGAGGGAAACAAAAGGATTCCTTGACATCATGGTGTAAACTGAAAAAAGAACAACTTCTTTTTCAGGGAACATAGCACTAGTTTTATGGTAGGAATGATCAGTTAGTGTTCAATGCTTTTCTTTTTAGTTACATCCCGCTCACCTGTTTTCCATTCTGTTCTTAGAAAAAGAAATGGAGACGTTACTCTTCATTAGGAACACATAGGGGAATTCCAGATTCTACTGGTCAAAAGCGAGAGCCTTGCTTGTCGCATTTTATGGGATCTAAGTTATTGGAAAGAACTGGACCTATTCCCAGATCAGTATTTGGAACCATTAAACACATTTTAAAATGCATTTCAATAAACCTGTAGTCCTGGGCGGGCATTAATCAACTGAGATAACAGTGCTGTTATGTTCCAACTGTTCATTTTTCTCCTTAGTGTACCAATACCGGCTGACTTGCAGGACTGTAACACCTCTGTTGCCCAACATTTTTGTTCATAGAGGTGGAATACTTTTAAAGTAGTTATGAAAATGTTCACAGTTATGAATGTGCAAAGTAATGGCAGGATTTAGGTAAAAAGTGTAATTTTTTTTTTTTCTAGACTATATGTTCAATGCTCAGTTGTTAGAGATGAGCAACTGTTGTAAATAAAACCTTGTGTGAAGAACTGCTTTCTGAGTCCAAAGTGATACAATGACCAATGCTGTTCTCAAATCAGTGTTTCAGAAATATCAATTAAATGCAGTCTCTGCTCATGTGCTTTATGCCAAAAATAGAATTCAAAAGTGAAATTTCTTTTCTTACAGTTGACTGTTTTGGGAAAATCCAAAGGCATAGGCACAGCATTACTACCTTTATTAATTACTTCATTAATTATTTCGTGTCTTTGGTTACAGAGGGAAGACTGCAACACCTGTAAAGGAAATTTCAAAATAGTTACTTTTTAATACTGTTCTTGCAGGCTACAAAGCTCAGGAAATCAGATGTTTTATTGAGGCTGAACAAGGGTAGTATATGAAGAGTAAGAATATTAAAAAAATTGAAGAAGTTACGAGAAAGTGAATGGGACAGTGATTTCTGCAGATCTTCCATGTCTTATTGTTTTTCCTCAAAAATTATTTGTTGTCTATGAGAACAGATAAACCCAATAGGTTAGGTTAGCTGCATGTCTTGGGGCAGAAAAGCTGCTTTCAGAAAAATATTTTGATTTTTCCTTTAGTTGTTTTTCCCCTGTAATGTGATGTGACATTGCTTTTCAGTGTGTGCTTGAAATAGTATTCAAAGTCTGCTTGCTTCTTAACTGTGTGTGGTTTGGGTTTTTCACATTCAAAAAGGATGAATTCAAACTATTCAATTCTAATTCAAACTAGAATTTAAGATGAGGAAAAGGTGAGCGAATCTTATGAGGGGAAAGTCAGATGAGTTTAGTTTGTTGATTTCTAACGGCAACAAGAACACAAACTCCAAGAGGGTGGTAAAAAAGGAAAATGTTGCAATCTGGATGTGAAAGGGATAGAATCCCAAGAAGTGTGTGGAGAGATCTGAATTAAAAGGGCAGCTCGAGCACAGGAAGAATGAGATATTTGCTACTCGGAGATACATTTAACCTGAGGGTTAGAGAAAGGTTTCTAGCCATTAGAGCAAGAGAGTTATGGAACATCTTTCCAGTCAACACAAACAAAACCACAAAAAAATTCCCCCGCTTTCTGAAAAGTTTCTGAAAGAGGTTGTTACATGCAGATGAAGTATTGGGGAATTTGGAAAACCCTTACATTCTGATGAAGTATAATTGTTTGCAAGAATCACCTAACCCTGATTTTAAACCTGTTAGCATTTTACTAATAACTTTGATAGCAATTAGGCCAGTCACTCGGATCTTATGATACAATGTAAAGCATTTCATTACAAGTGCGGAGATCTTGTGCTCTGAAAATCAGTGTTAAATGCCATACTTGTGAAATGGAAAAGAAATGGGGCCAGGCGTATGGTGATGTTTTGGGACTTGGCTAAAGTCTGTCATGCAGCGTTTATATAAGACCTAGGATAATTTATTAATTAGAGATACAGATCTTGGGAAATCAGGTTTTCTATATCCATCTGAGCTAAGGTTTAGATTGACTGGAGATATGGTCTTGATTTTTAATTGTCGTAGGCTGCACGGTTCAAATTTGAGGCACTTTGTTCCAGTAGTACATAACTTTTTTGTTTTCCCCCTGAAGGAGAACCAGCACAGTGTTTGTACCTCTGATATCAGCAGCTTTCCTATTTAAACACATTCATTTCTATTTTTCAATATGTTATATTTGGATATACGAAGAACAGGAAGTTTTAAGGTGTGAATAAAGGCAAATATTGCCTCTACGAGTTTAGAATTCATCTAATGCTAGCTTTCTTTGAACCTTCACATCTGTTTATTTCAGTGTTTGAATTCTTGTAAAAATAGTTGTGGCACAGTCCAAGAAACTGGAAACATGATTTCATATAATTGTTCTTTTTAATAGCATCATGAAATAATTAGTATGGCATACTTTAATTGGTGGCATCCTGTTGACTTTTTATGAAAGACTTGAATTATAATAAAAGCAGAGAACACAAGTTGGTTAGTTCCTATAACCCAATGCTGTTATCTTTGGGTGGAAAAAAAAAAAAAAAGCAGCTCTCTTGTATATTTAATGGCAGATCCAGTGTGTAATAGGTGTTCTGCTTCTATTTTTTTTTAACCAAATATCCCCTTGGGAAGGATTTTTGACAGGAAAATTACAGGATTGGTGCCCACTGTAAGATTTATGATGATAATTGAAGCTGCTTCTTCTCAATAAAATGTAAATGCAGCTTAAATAACTAGGCAAAAAGGAAAGAAAGAATTTATAAAAAAAAATAAAAGTGTGTAGATATGTAGAGAGATTATAACTTGATTGTCAAGGCCATTATAGCCCTCAGGCAGTTGTGACTAAATCTGTGGTTAATGCTCACTATGTGCCAGTCAAGTACTCGTGCAACTTTTGTCCCTTTCTGCTTCAAGCGATTTTATGAAATTTTCTAGAGAAACGTTACTTTTTATAAAATGNAAAAAAAAAAAAAAAAAAAAATTAATGGACATTTCTGTCATTTTAAGTCCTCTAATGTTACACAGCAAAAAACCCTTAAAAAATTTAAAAATATATGAGCATTCCTGGAGTTTCCTGAGGACTTTTTCCCCCCTGAGAGTTTTGAGTCTCAGTTTTCAAGAAAGTTTAGAGGTCGTTCTTTAAACTTTTGTTCTGTACTGTACTTGAAGTTAGTGTACAGTCACTTGCATGTCAGTATGGGAAGCATGCACACAATATATCTGAAAATGGTGATTCATTTCTTTGAGGTCTGGGTCAGGCTGATAGAAATAATGGGAGGCTTGTACTATATTGTGTGCTGGTTGACTAGCCTAATCTGTGAAAATACAAACGTGATACATACTAGCATATGTGCAACCTTTGTTTTTTAAAATGATATTAACTATCTTTAAACGTTTTACATTGAGCTTGGATTTTTATATTTCCAGAGTGACTTATAGCAGTTGATTTTAGCTCTCTAATCCTTTGTTTCTGTGCCTTTCCTTGTGAGGTACATAATGAGTGAGTAAAAATATAGACAAAATAAGGGGCTTTATCCCCATCTAGGCATTTTTACCTTGGAAGGAGAGATCTAAAATTGGTCACCCCAATTGTGAGGGCAGCATTATTGTGGGAGGGGCTTTTCATATAAGCTGTGTAAAAGTTCAGGATGAGTAGACATAAATGCAACTTGCAATGACCGAGATGTGCTCTCAGGGCAAACAGAGGTATATTAGAGGATTTTTTAGCTACTGCAAAAGAGCAATGCTGGTTGGCACAATTTTCTTTTCTTGTGCTTTTAGCTCTCCTCTTACTGGATTTGTTCTGTACCCTACCTCTAGGGGTATAGCTCAAAGTCGTGCTTTAGAGTAATGCGCAGGGCTGGGCTGCACAGTGGTGTGTAGGCAGCAAAAGGATTCGGGAGTTCCCTGGCTTCTGCTTAATCTGCCTATACTTTAGTTTTCATGTCTCCAGTAGTTGTTGTAGGTAAAAGTAAATGTAAAATATGATTACTTGTTCGCTTTAGGTATTACAAAATCTTGTAATATTGTGAATATTTGAACAGAAATCAGCAAATTAGATGGAAAAAATATTTCTTATCATTTAGGAATGCAGTCCTAAATACAATACTACTCAAAGGACTAAAGAGTAGGTTTATTGCTGCTTGAGTTATTTTGTATTTAATGATCAGTAATGTTCATATAAAAGTGTCGTATTTTACAGCATACAGAATACAAACATATTTCAGTGTAGTCGACCAGAGATTTGGGAATGTGTGGTTAGTGCTAGCTGATTAGTGTATTGTTTAATTTGAATTGATTATCTTGAGGTGAAGGAAATGGGAAGCGAACTTTATGTGAAAGTTTACATTTTGGAATACTTTTATGTATGTAAAATATATGTATATAACATACTTATACACACGCATATACTATATATTGAAAACAGAGCTCTGTCTGGGGCTCTCTTCTTGTCTCCTTCCCTTTTTCCATACCAATTTATGGTCTATTAACCTTCAGTGAATAGATCTTGTATTCATTTCTGGTGCTTCATAGCTGTTCAGAAAACACCTTGGCATAAAAAATTTTAATGTTCAGAAATTAGTGACCCAAGCGACTCATTTTATCCATGGCAAAGTTGCATATTCAGAAAGAAAGAAATAAGGAAATTAATAATAATAATTTGAAATTGAGTCATCAATACAAAACCTTCAAAGTTTTGGTAGCTGCTTATTACGAATTTGGAGTTCTTGGGCACCCAGTTGGTTGCTGTATTCTTCTGTGGTGTATAGCTATTCAGACTATTATAGTTATTTTTTCATGCCAATTCTTAGCTTGCAGTTTGAGTTAGTTTGAAATTAAATGCTTTTCTAGAAGAGTACCTTGTTTGCTTTTAACTTTTTTTTTTATCCTCAATACTGTTGTCTTGCATTGTATCGGAGTTCTAGACTGGAGACAGTAAAAAATTTTATAATGTAAAAAGCTGCTCTAGTTTTCCCTGACACAAGAAGTGTAAGAAGCACTCAAGCATCCTATGCATTTGTACCTCTATTTGTACCTCTACCTAGTGACTAAAAAGAGCTGATAGTACGAGTAAAAGAAAGCAACTTTGTTGGTGCTGGAGATGTTAGACTTACTCTGCAGGCATTGCGTGAATAAATAGGCTTTCCAAAAGGTCAAATGAGGTTAACTATGACTTTGTGTTATGAATTAGAGCAGTACCAGTTTTGCTGGTAGAGATGGTCTGATGTCTGTAGAGTATCTGTAGGATCAGTTTTTCATAATTCTACATATACATAGGCATGTATGTATAAATTTATATAAATGAATAGATCAGTATAAAAATTGATGTGACTTAGGAACATGGCAGTTTAGTTCACTAATATAGGTCGCCTGTTGAAAAATTGCTTTTGAATGTATTCGCTTGTGAGAACCTTGCACACAATGAAGTGCATTAAGGCAGAGGTGTGTTTTTCACGTTAAAAGATGTTCATAGCTGTTCTTTTTAAATCCGATACTACGGGATAATGATTAAGTAGTTGTACTGCAAAACACAGTGACTGTACCCGGCAGCAATCTCCTAAGAAAGTTTTGTGGTTTTATCTTGCAGGCTCCCGTCTTCGGCAAGAAGATTTCCCACCTCGAATTGTAGAACACCCTTCTGATCTAATTGTTTCCAAAGGAGAACCGGCAACTTTAAACTGTAAAGCTGAAGGAAGGCCGACCCCCACCATTGAGTGGTACAAGGGGGGGGAAAGAGTGGAAACGGACAAGGATGATCCGCGTTCCCATCGCATGCTCCTGCCCAGCGGATCTTTATTTTTCTTACGCATAGTCCATGGGCGCAAGAGTAGGCCAGATGAAGGGGTCTATGTGTGTGTGGCAAGGAATTACCTTGGGGAAGCTGTAAGTCATAATGCATCGCTGGAGGTGGCAAGTAAGTCCATTTTTATTTTTTTTTCTCTCCACCCTTTGGTAACAGCTGCTTGCTTTGATGTTATTTGAAGATAAAAAAATGTGTTAGCTGCCTCTGAGGCATTGACTTAAAAGCAATGAAGGAATTACATGGTTAATTATTACTAATACAGAGATAGGAAAATAGAAAAATAGTCAGAAAAGAGGTATCATATCACTGTAGAAATTCACATATTCTTTTGCATTCTCACTACTTTTATACTTACATGCAATTATGATTACTTAATGTGTTAGATTTTAAATATTGAATTTCAATTTATAGATGTTTTTTCCACTCCAGATAACCATGCAAAATGCAATGTGTAATAGGAGGCAGGATAGCCAGAATTTGATCTAATAGGCTATGTTTTGAAATTGCTGTTGCACAAATAAACACTAGAAAAAGTAATGGCAGATTTAGAAACATACAATATCTTTTGTTTCTCTAAAATAAGTGGCCCACAAATTATCTCTCTAGTTCTAAGTATTTGGCCAACGGAAGGAGCAGTCAAGTATGTTCACATCACTTTGTAATGCTTATCTCTTCCTGTATGCCCTTTAAACTCAACTTATTTTAAAGGAAGAGAGCGTACATTAAAGGGTTTTAAGCATTTACATGGAGGGCCAAGTGTAGGTCAAAAAATACCAATTTTGGGATACTGAAGTATGAGAGGAAACCTTGCAATTCAGAAGTTAGGTAGCTATTTTGAGTCGCTTGCATAGGCTTCCTCAGTAACCTGTAGCAATTCATGTGGTGTCATGTTGAAGAGCTAGCTCAGAACTGGGTGAGTCGCTCTCTGAAAACACTGATCTCTCTGTTGACTAAACAGTTAAAGTTGTTAACTGCATCTGACCAGGCTCCTAGCTTTTAGACAAATAAATAAATGCCACTGTTGTGTATAACCTTAGAAGAAGGCTTGGATTTTCATAACTCTCACAGCAGGCAAAGGAAATAGACTATAAATTTGTGCATTTACTTGAGCCCTTTGCTTAGTCTCACTCACATTCACAGAAAATCCAGAGGACTTTCATAATTCTTATACCAGAAGGATCTTGAGCATCACATATAATACAGTAAATACACATGATTAAGATCTATGACCATGTTGTTTCCTTGTTACCCCTTTTAGTGATAAAAGTAACTGGTGTCTGGCTAGCTGGAAGTATGCTTATCCAGTACGTGTATAACCTGTTTAAATTATCTGCTGATTGGTTACTCCCAAATGTTTTATCCAGTATCCTGTAGGTGTAATTTTGAGTGGGTGTAATGTTTCAGAGATTTTTATTTTTATTTAAATGGTGTTTGTACTTTATAGCACTACTTGTTGATTCTTAAAATGAGTGTTAATGTTCTTTCCATGCAGCAAAGCAGCATGGACAATTGTGCTTATTTCATGTTCTTTTGTTTTGTGATGTACCTTGAAGTAATGTTTGCAATGCATCTAGCGTTTTTGGGTCTTCCTCAATCCTTCATCAGAACCCAGAAACAGGAGATATACTTCAGTGGTTGGTACACTATCAATTCAATTCAACTGGTATATAGTTGCTAAATGTTTGTCACCCTTGCCTCAGATAATCTTCATGAGATCACAGTAGACAGTATAACTGTGGCAGGGTCTGAATGCAAGATATTGATATGGCCACAAATATTTTTTAAGAGCCTCTGCCAACACTGAAGACAAAAATAGAAGATGAGTATCTTCTTAAAGGGTTTCAAATGTACCCCACCTAACAATAGTATAGCATTAAATTGTTAATACAGTTCAAAATTACCCTCATATTGAGGGCTAGTGTCAGAAAATAAACACCAACAATGCTGTAAAGGGACAAACACTCACTATCTATATTTGGAAATAAGATTTGTAGGTATAATGGTATACAGTTTTAATTGTATACCAGCAGATTATAGACAAAGAATTTTAACAGAAAAGTTTATTATTTTAATAGAAAAGCTACTGATGTGACAGTGCAAAAGCACCAAAACACTTTAAATAGCACTGAAGAGGTGAGAAACGAGGGAAGAGTTGAAGGCTGGTGGAATAAATTTGCATTAAATTCAAAATCTGTGAATTATAGCTGCAACACTATCATCATTATAAAATAGCTACATTCACAGTGGATTGCTGCAAATCAGCAAACTGTTTTGATTAGGTCCTCAGTACACCTGTTTTGAGCACAACAGCATTTACATTTGTATACTTGTAGTCATAAACAATTGCTGTTTTAGAAACCCTTATGTTATAGTTTAATTTTTATATGTTTACAGAGTAAAATTGCCTTTATTTGGTTTTCATCTATAAAGTACAGAAGATCGTTTAGAGTACTCATTTGGTTGTATGCTTTGATGCTGCGAATTTAACCAAAAAACTTCTCTGAAACGTAGAAAGCAGAAGTGTGTTTTGTACTGTAACTGCTTGCTCTTGCTGGAAGAAGTAGCTCCTGTCTGCACCAGCTTGTTTCATAACATGATAGGGAATTTATCACAAAGTTTCCTTCCATCACCTCTTATGGTAACAACTTCAATTAGATGACGTTCCTTCACTGTTCAATGGATGTGTAGATTTGACTTCAGATTCAGGTTAATACTAAAAATAAATTTTCATGTCTGTTATTTCTTCGTGGAGACTTTTTTTTAAGCAGTTCCAATGCTCATCATTGAGGTAGGCAACAAATTCTTTGTGGACTATGTAATAAGGTAGACAAGTTCTTTAAATACACTGTGCATAGATTGCACAGGTGCAAAGAAAGAAATGCAGAGGGTTTTCAGATCTACAAAAATTTCAGAAATGCAATATATAAAAAGCTGTTTAATTTTCTTAAATACATATGTATTTTAAGAACTTCAAAAATAGCTTTAGGTGTGAATGGGTGTGAATGGGGTAGAGACTAAAATCATAAAATTGCAGAGAGAGTTTAACCTCTGCTTTGTTCCTTTCTATTCATCAAACTTTCTTTGGTGATTTGAGTGAGGTGTGCATCTCATTTAATCCAAGGGATGCTACATTTCCTTTCAGTGATGTGTATGTTGGTCATGATAGTGTAGTCCTCAATGAATACCATTGAACAAGATCTAAATACCATTTATTATCAGCAAATTTAATTAAGTAAGTCTATTTCTTACTCAATCTCAGCATCTTGTGGCCCTTCCAAAATGTTTGAAGATCCCAGGTGTCTACTCATGGCATTGGGGTCTTGTTATATCTTCTCTGTAATGTTATTTTATATATATATAAATATTTTTTTCAGCTGTATTTCCTTCAGTTTCTGTGGTTATTTCCTTGAAAGGGTGACCCATCCCTGTCCCCAAATAAACATTAAAACCAAGGTGATATTTCTTGCTGGTAAAGA
The DNA here is from genome assembly GCA_003993805.1 of Himantopus leucocephalus. Lineage (NCBI taxonomy): Eukaryota > Metazoa > Chordata > Aves > Charadriiformes > Recurvirostridae > Himantopus > Himantopus leucocephalus. Next base: position 118,060,837 of record RSEF01000001.1, on the reverse strand, counting down.
GTGGTATCTTTCTTAAATATACCAAACCAGTACTTCAGCCCCCATCGACTACATTCTGTTTGATTACGTTGCAGGGACTGTCACTTTCTCTAGTCAAATAGCTAGCCACTTGGTATTTCAAGAATTAAAATATCTTAGGCACTTCAGAGACTAGTAAAACTATTCAAAGTTACACAGCCCTGTGCAAAGTAGCTTTGTAATTTAATATTACATGACACTTCCTGTGTAATTTAGATCTGTAAGATCTTCATAAATGGGAAAGATATAAATTTGCATAAATAGGAACTCAACAGAAAGCTGAATCATAAGTCAATTAAATAAGAGAGATGTAACTCCTGTTTAATTAGGGGATGGTGGTTTTTCGTAGTTGACTTGTTTCATCTTTATTTGAAACATTATTCCCAAAAAATTTCTGAAATGGAGACTCGCTGTATGTGTCCAGACTTTGCAGTAGGATGAAGTTTCAGTAGGGTAGCCCAGAAAGAGTTTGCGATGGGATAGTCAGATAACAGTCTGTAGTCATCCTTCAGGTTTAGGCTGCTACAAGTCCATTTGCCTCCCTCTTCTTGACTTCCTGAACTCAGCCTTTTGATCACAGGAGACCTACTTAAATTAGCTCCATGTTTTGTTTTTGAGGAATGTAACTGGTTTCGGATTACTGCCTACCAGTGACACGTTCTCCAGTGCTGAAAGGTCCTAAAGAACGTGAAAAAGGGCATGTCCCTGTCAGAATGAAACTGGCTAATTCTCTCTATAAATGTCAGCTTTTACAGGTGGGAGCACAAAATGGAAGCATGCTTGATCCTTAGAGTAAGGGCTGGAGACTATTTTGGCTATCACATAAACAGTTGGGAAACAAAAGTCATTTTTCACAGTAGAGAAGTAGAAGCAGTTTTGGAAAAGTGGAAAGTTACCCATTAGCAGACTGGAAGGTGGCTGCAGCTGCTTCATTATGCTTGAAATTATGCTTGATTCTTTCAGGATTATCTGGTGAATGGATGCACCTGATCAAGACCAAATTCAGTTATTGTTGTGTGATAATTTATTTAGTCTTTAATTTTTTCTTTTGTTTTCCTCCAGTTACTAATTTTTGAAAATTTTGTCTCCTGGTCTCGTGGGTGTCTGCTATGTAACATTAGGTAATCTACCCATGTCAAAGGTGGCAGCAATAGCTGCAGGGGTATATTCATCTTTCTTTCTCCACTCTAAATTTTAGAGCATGTTGAGAAAAATCAAATGCAAATGAATTTGGTTATGTTTGCTGGTCAGTGGCTTTGGGACTCTTTATTTCAAATCATGTTTCTCTATGAACTTCTTTCCCATTTGCCATGGAAGTGCTAGGTAACTTTTATCACAGCATTTCGATTTTCCATTGATACATGGATGTGCTTCAAGAGCCATGCTTTGACAAAAGTATTTGTAAAGTATGTACACATGCATGTTATCTCTAACCTCAGTAAGAGTACCTTACAGTAAGTAAACTGTTGTGTATAAAAGTTTGCTCACATTTGTTTTCAATTTACAATGGATAATAATCCAAATACTTTCTGTGTTAGATCCCACAAATGTCCCAATTATAGGCTTGCCATGTTGTGACTTTAAAAACAAACAAAAACCCTTCCATAGCACAGGACTGATACGAAAGATGACTTAACAGCTCTGTCTACTCAGCAGTTCTAAAACAGTAATATTGTTCTCACAATGAGAAGTGGTATTTCTTTGTGTATTGTTTTCATTGTATGTTCAGTCTGTATGGGGTTACGTTAGCGAACATGTTCTCCTGACTGCTGTTGTACAGCATCAATGTTTTAAGCCAAACTGAAAATAATGAACAGATTTTCAGATTTTGTTCCCTGAGCTGTTCATATCTTGCTGATAAACAAGTGGCTTCATTTGAATGCTTATGTGCATATATAACAAAGATGAATCTCAGTTTTACAAGAATCTCATTAAGCTGCTAAGTACATATAAAAAAATTCAGTGAAGCTATACCATTGCTTACTACAAGCAATGGCATTAACAAAAGTTGCTTGAGGCGTGGAAGGCTTAATAGTAGTGCTGTTGCTAATGCTTCTTAAAACCTACCATTTATCAAGGGTAGGTTTACCTTGACTTTTACTATGCAGCTGTAACAAGCTTTGAAAGCCTGGATTACTATAAACTGCCTCTGAAGCGTATCTTAACAAAAGATGTAATGTCATTTAGGAGAAATTTCTTTGCAATGAGGTCAGTTCTAAAAAGTAGCACATTTGCATGTAATGTAGTTATCTCTGCTTGAGGAAAGCAAGAACAATTATTTTAGCTACTTTTACAACTTTGTATATATTACTTTCCTCTGCCATTGCAGTCAGTTGAAGAACATTGAGAGTTTGAATGTCAAGGTAGTCCTTTAAGTCTCCCACCTAATTTCTAAAGATGCATACAACCTTATTTTTACTCTGTCGATGTTCTGTTTCCTTTACTAACCAACCCTCTAGTAACTGGGGGTAACTGTCTGTTAAGCATATTTGTGCTACATCCCTGAAAGTTTGGGAAGTGAACCTTGTACTTTCTCTGATTTTTTTTTTTTTTTCTTATTTCTTCACAAAATGAAAATGGTGGTGTCACATACTGAGTTAGACCTAAGGAGAAGATGTAAAGCAGATGCTTCACAAACCTTCCACATTTTAAAGAAGGCTTACTTTAGCTGCATTTACTTTCACTGGTAAAAAGGTTGAAAGTAGGGTGAAAGATAAGAAATTTCTTTGTCCCGTTAAGCCTCTCTAACAAAACAGCTCATATTTTATATAAATATTTCTACTCTGTGCACCTTCTTTAAATTCTACTATGAATCACCAAATGAAAAAGGAGATAGGGAAGTGAGGCTGCACAGAAATCCAGCAGTGTAGCAAATGCTTAAATATTACGACTCTTATGGTACTCAGATTTAATCGTGTCATTATTACTATTATATTCCTAGTTAAGGGTTAGAAAAATTGGTCTTCCATGAGACTTCCATGGCTGTCCTGACAGCCCTCCATGACTGTCCTATAGCATGGTTGAGGAATGAAATAGTGACACATTTAAAGAATTTCAGTCTGAACTCACAGAGAGGAGCAAACAGAAAAATATATTTCAGGAGATTCCAAATGAAAACAGAAATTGCTAGGGTGATCTTCCCTACTGTGTGGAAATAAGACATAATTTTAGATGGCGTTTGAATTGGACTGTCCCGACATGTGCAGGCAATGTGTTGAGTCTCTGCATTCATGTTATTTAGGAACAGAACTTCATGCAAGCAATCCACGTGTGGCTCATGTCAAGTTTCAGAGAAGGTGGCTGAATTACTTTAAGATGGTTTTGTTTGGTGAAATCGAGATACAAGATCTGATGTTTCTCACTGAATTAGACTATTTCCTTTTCTTTCCTCTCACCCCTTGCCATGTCATAGTGAGTTTTTAGAAAAGAGGTATATATATATGACCAGGGAATTTGGCATGATTATTTCTTGTGTAGCTTTGTTGTTGTTGTAACATAATCTTCAATACATACTAAATGACTGTTCTAGTTCTAAAAATGTTTTGTTGTAGTTTTAAAATTATTTAAAAGGAATAAAGATGGTGTAGAGTCAGCTTAGGTGTCTTATGGTTAAAAACACTTAAGGTTCTCTTGAATTACTAGAAACAGAGTTAACCATCCTGTGAAGAGGATGGTTTCATCAGAAGCCTCATTAATTATTGTAGGTAAAATGAAATATGTTGTTCTGAAATTCCTTTTGCAGATGAAGAAAAGTTACTACAGAATCTAAAGATCAGTGGTGACTTTCTTGTTCTTCATTTTCCTGTGTTATGCAGAATATGAGCTGCAAAATTCCTTCTCACTTTCTATTAATTTTAGGCAAGATAGTTTGCCTGAGTTATTGTTTGTATTATTAGCTGCAGGTTACACAATACTGTCAAAATTCAAACCACTGAATTTTTATAAATATTCTGTATTTTAAATTATACCTTATGTGCAATCACTGGTGTGTTAAAAGAATCAGGCAAACAACAGGTTACTCCCTTTTTCAGTTGCGGGACAATGAACAAAACATTTTGTATACGTATCAGAATTTCCATGATTTGAGGCATGCATGGCCTCAGAGAAAAATATTCCCTTTTTAACCAAACCATTGGTTCTTTTCTTCACTGGAGAGAGGAACTAAGTATATTGTGGGTGGTATATTGTCCTACCAGGCTATATCAGTTTAAAATTGGCTGAACCTCAGAAGAACAGTTCTGTTTACTTGCTGTCATGATCTATGTAAGTGACTATGCTTAACAGTGGTATGTATTGGATAATGGTATTATGTTTTCTGTGCTTCCAACAGCTACCTCATTTACTATATTTTCACATTTCTTACTAACAAAACTTCAAGAATTTTGTTGTTAAAAGCTGTGCTAAAATGATTTTGATGACTTTATTCATTTGTATGCTCTTTTACCCTTCGTACCTCATCAGATCAGGGAAAAATTAGCCTCAACTTTTGTTGACTACCTTTCAGCATTACTTATGGTATTTATTGTTTTAGTATGATCTTTTCTCTCTCCATCTTTGAGAGGGCAGGTCCCTTCACTTGGTGGTGGAACGGTGCTCCTAGAGCCACGATCCATACCGCTGCTTCATGAAAAGGTTTATTAACTCAGTTTTAACTCACGATCACTTTGTTTGCTCTGCATCCTCTTTGCAGGGGGGCCAGTAGACACACATGATGGTGCACACAGCAGCTTCTGTTTAGTGCTTGATACACATACCAGAAGAAATCGTACTTAGTTATCAATACTTTGATGATATACAGTAACTCAAACTATGTTTCTTCTAGAAGTATTAATGTATTTAAAATTGTTTCCATTCCAGTGGTGACAGAAGTAATTTCTGTGTACAAAGTGCACATAAATGAAGACTGCTTTGGCTTTAAAGGTGTTGCCTCCATGTCAATTGTTTGAAATCAAATCCGTTACATGGGATGCGAAACAAACACTCCTATAGTGAAGATAGCTAAGATTTAGTTGGTCGCCTGGGGACTCACGTGGACAAGTGTTTATTCATGCAAAGTGAAAGCAGGTCTTATTTATTTACTTGATTTTATTTTATATTTTTATGGCTTTTTATTTCCACCGTAGGTTCTGGAACTTCTTTCTGAACTTTGTTGGCAGCAGTGAACATGCCACAGTAAATTCTTTGGGAAAAGAGTCTCCCTTCCATTTGTAGGCTGCTGAGGATGGATGATAGGTTTCAAAGTATGCTGGTACTGAGGTTACTAGCAAGAGCTGATTTGCTCCACTCACATGCTGTATATAGTATTTTGCAGCAAGATATAATGAAAGCCTGTGTATGACAAACACGTGCTGTTTATGTTGGTTACAATTTTATTTGGCACAGTCTCATAAAAGCTGTGGATGTTTTTTGTTTCAAGTGTGCAGTTAGTTTTAAGATACCACAGAAGGTCTTCCTTTCNTTTTTTTTTTTTTTTTTTTTTTTTTTATTGTCTTGTTCAAAGACTAGGTTTCTTCAGGCAAATGTCTACCCTTGCAGGATCAGTGGGAGAGACAAAAAGGAGTTACTTTTTTCTAGTATTGCTTGGTGAAGTTTTGCTGATTCAGTCTTGTCTGTACTCATGAAATAAATGAATAAAATAAGGAATGTGCCTTATCAGAATTACTGGATGTTCATGCTGTATAGAGGGTTACAAGGTTAATTTATGCATTGAGGAATAAAATGATATACAGATTTAAAACACAAAAACCAACAGAAAACTAAAACACCAAAGCTTGACTGGAAACACCATAACTTAAATATATTTCCAAACTGATGCAGTTTGGTATGGTAGAACTTCATTTTGTAGTGATTCTGTTAAAGGAACATTGTACGTATATCATCTAAAATACAACTTGTATGTATGTGTGAATATGTAAGAGTAATTTTGAAAGATCTGAAGGTTGTATAGTCTACAGTTGTAAGGTTAGTGTTTTAGTATTTTGGTTGTTCCATGGAGTTGTTTGGAAGCCCATACTGTTTATGTCTCTTGTGCTAGATCTGAAGTGCTAAGATTCAATACATTTTGGAAGCGGACTAAGAGGACTTTGAGGATGTGTGTCCGCGTATTTTAGCTAATTATGTACTCAAAGCAGTTCACAGGTCAGTGGCATTATTAGTGGATAACAATGATACTGACACAGCAAATGAGAGCTTTTTCTAGATGCTGATACATATGAGACACAACTACTGTGAAAACAGAGCACATAAATAAAAGATTCCTATTCAGTGCAATTATGTACTCTTGCCATGGTCAGGGCAAAATAATAGGCTACATGAGCACTTTGTCCGACCCAAGAAAGCTGTTCTTACATATTTGTGTCTTCCCAGAAACTATGTGGAAAAAGGAATTTAGATTGCCTTTAGCCAACAGAGTTCTTGATGATACTGTGACTATACTGGTTATTCTTAAGCTGATCAGTAATTTAGGATGTTACGGTGACCATGCTGGGATGGATGATCATGCAAATTATGTGTTTTGTAGCCTTGCCAGAAATTGGTGCAGCTCAGCAAATTCATAAAGCAAAGAATGTGGTGCCAGTCTTTCTGTGGGATGGCACTCTGGTAAAAGACTATCTGAAACCTCGAACCAAAACTGGAGAAGTTGGTTCTTAGAACAAGGTGGAAGCTATGTCTTGCAGATTTAGACTCATCAGTCATTAGTTTCAGAGAAAAAAAAAAAAAAAAAGAATTAAAATTGTTGAGGTTTAAAGGGCTCTTCCTTTCCAGTCATGAGCCTGAGATAGACATGCAAGTCATTGTCCTGAATCCGACCAATAATAGTGAATTTGATGCCAAAGCTCTCCTTAGTTTTGCTGTTGCTGTTCAGAAGCCTGTGGAAGACAATTCAGACTGTTAATACTAACCAGAAATAACAATAATAAAAGCAGGCATCCTAATTATATGAAGAAGGAAATGGTGTTTGATACCAGAGTGTTTTCAGTCTCTGCTGCATACTCTCTTTCCCCTCCCACAGCGTTAGGTGCCGTGCCGTGTATCAAGCCTGTATGCCCTGGGGACTGTGAAAGATGGAACCTCAAGCAGAGTTCAGAGGGGTCTCCTTGGTGGAAGTTATCAAATGAACTGAGACTGTTGGCTGTCTCCTCTTTTTTTATGGTTGGTGAGCTTCCTCTGGTCCAAGGGAGTTTTTATGTGTGGTTTTCAAGTAACAGATGTCTAGTATATTTTTTTTTTTCCGCAATTTCTGCTTCAAACTCTGATCTCCACACCACCACCACCACCCCATCCTTCAATGTCTTCACTTAAATGAAGTGAAGGAGTTCATTCCTATTTTTATTAGTGTCTACATTTCCTAGATGATAGTATAGGACATAGGCCTGTAGGCAAAAGAATAAAGTCAGACAAATAAAATGCTGACTAGTAATCCTCATGCATTGGTTGTTCTGATGCTTCCCCCCCAGCCCAAGTCCTACATTTTAAGACATGTCTTCCTGAAGTACTGAAGGTCTTGTTCCTGAGTTAAATTTGGAGATAAATTTATATTGTGCTAATACCCTTTTCTGTATGAATTTAGAACCTTTGGCAAATCCTTCATATGCATGAGTTTTTTTAATTATTATTATTTGAATCATCATTCCCTAGAAAACAAAAGTATCAGCTGCATTTAAAATTGTGAAGGCATTGATTTTCTTTCTTTTTACTGTCAGCACACTGAAACCTTTCTTAAAGTCATACTGCTGACAAAGATAGATTTGCATCTTTGTGTCTGTGAGCTGTTTTGATGAGAACTGTCTGACTTAACTTGCATCCTGTATGTAAATTGATTTCAGCTGATTGCTTTGAATTTGAAAGAAATTTAATTTGAAAACTGCCCCGTTCCACTCCCTGCGGTAGTAGATGCTTCTCTACGTCATCTGTTAAGCAGTGCATAGTCAGCATATGGCTGTTCCTCTCCTATTTAAACTGTTTTCTCCAGAGAAAGAGAAATTCCCTTTAGACCAGACAGACATCTGCTGACTCTCTCCTACTAGCAAAGCAACTGAAAAGATATCTTTCCTGTGATTAAAAGAAATACGTCTGGAGGCGCTTAGTTTTTGTTCAATTAATCAAAGATTAAACACATGTGGACTCTAAACTGGGCTTCTTTGTGCTTCTATGCTATCAAAAGTGGTTGGAGGGGAGCTGTATGCTACAGCTGGCTTGACTGAAATTTAATATTTTACCTATATGCCTGCTATAATTCGGCTCCAAAAGTTTGTAATAAAGTGGGGAAAAAACAGTAAATTTTTTAAAAATTAATTTACACCTTAAAAACCAATTAACAAAAACAAGGGGCAAAAGTGTCAGTACTGTTTCTAACCTATGTTCTCAAAAAAAAAAAATTAATAAAATTAGGGATATGCGAGCATTCTACTTTATACACCGTTACCATTTTGGTTTCTGTAACCATTTCCAGATGCAAAGGCATTCTTGGTTGCTTTTGTTCCTCAATTCCTATTAGTAAATGCTTTACTGGCAGAAACTGTTAGTGTTAGAAGTCTGGTATTCAGCTCAATGCCTTATCCTTACTCAACAATTACATTACAGACAGAGCATTTAGTAAAAATCTCCAGGTTTTTCTCTGATGTCAAAACAATAAATAGTTTTTTTCACTCTAGAGTATACAGAATATGTAGATTAAAAATGCCACGAGAGCAAGATGGCAATAATTAAGCAGATTCCTTGAATACCATGCTGCTCTTAAATTTTTCATCAGACACTAGCAAGTCTCTCTCATAGACATCTTTATCTGAAGATAATTTGTTTGGCTCCAGTTTTATTAGTGGAATTAGTTCTTTGGTGTAGTCTGTGGTGAGGTTTTAAAACAGGAAAGGCTCCGCTGATAATGATAAACTAAGAAGTTTTATGAAACTGTGCTGCCTTCTGGACTGCTCTTTCTAATAACTATGGTTTTGGTTTATTAACTGATCAAATTTACTTCAAAATATATGAAAACTTACATTTCTGAATAAGCATAAATTAAAATACAGGACTGTCTTTTCATAAATAAGCATCAAGCAGCATTTTTTTGCAAGATGCTTGATATGATAGCAAATTTTTCTTGTAAAGTCAGATGTACTAGATGCATATTAATAATTATTGAAGAAGCGGACAATGAAATACTCGAAACTGCCACCATGGAATTAGCTAGTAAAATAAAAATTATCAAAATCTCCTCAATATGTAGTTTTTTCACTATTAATGGGCTGGAGCAGTCCTTTGATGTTAGTAAAAGGTGTAATGGTAGGCATTACAGATTACTTCATTTTAAAATGCTAACTGCAGTATTTAGGTTTTTAAACCAAAAATAGTCACAATATTTTCCAAAACTTCAAAAAATAATCATAAAGGCCAGCTAATTTTAGTAAATATTGTCAGTGTACAGATGAAAGAGAATGAATGTATATACTTCGATTCTGGTATCTTAGCATTGCTTGGTGACATTTCCTTTTGCAAGAGTACCCTGAAAAATCTGCGCTCTTCTGTTTATGTGTAGGTATTTCAAATCAAGTTCTTAAAAAAATTTTATAAATGTTCAAATGTGCCTGTACGTGGGAAAGAAGGTGGTCTTACTGTTGCTGTTTTCTAGATGGAAAAACTGACATAGGAAGAAATTAAATCTTGGTCTCAGAGGGTCACAAAGATGTCTGTCAGCCGTGGAGAGATTGGGGACTCGCTCGCTGTTACATTTATTCGTTACAAGACTGCTCTTCATCAGTCTGCTTTAAGGACTATTTGCAATCTTTCTTAGCTATTTTTAGCACTAATTGCAAATAACTTTGGAAGTCCTTTGAAATGTTCCAAAAATTACCCCTTTTGGGTGGTGCTGAGATATAAATTGAGTTCTCTAACTTGTAATTTTCAATTTTCCTTCTATGGATTTATTCCTCTAGAGCCTGGATTGCTCATTCCCTATGGTTATGGGCCACCATCCCTCCCCACCCCCTGACAGCTGCTCATGGATCAGATGAATATATCAAGATGATTGTATATTTAACCCTCTGTTGTCCAGAGAGAGAAAGGTACAAAAGAGAAAGCCTAATAATATAAAGGTGCTATAGAAGGCTCTGGAAAGCCTAGTACAGGGACACTTGTTTTTCTGACTTCAATTTAGCGTGCTCTTGCTAGACTTAGGACTGCTCCTGCAGAAGTAGAAGTAGATGAGTGTCATTGATTTTAATTTCACCTATGCTCAGGGAAAGCCTATAAAGTCAAATTCAGCTCCCTTTCTTTAATACATAGTGGATGCGAAGAAGAGGACTTTGTGCCCGGACCAGGAACATCCAGACCATCTCTCTGCTCCGGCAGTGTGACCTCCCTTTGGAGTGATTGTAGATTGCATGCAGAAATGGTGCTGCCTTCCTCTACTCTATTTCTGTTGGTTCTTGGGGCACTGGTTCACTCCTGATCTGCCCAAATTATCCAGTAGATCTAGCAAAGCTGTCTCTTAAAAGCCCGTTACAAAAGGCACGTGGGCTCGAGAGCCTGGTGTGGTTGTCTGAGCCCCTGCAGCAGGAAGAGTTCCCTCCTGTGGTTTAGCCCAGCGTGGGGCAGACCCTGTGAAGGGCCCAGCCTTCTACAGCTCAGCTCTGCGGTAGCTACTGTCCATACAGGCAACTGGGGAAGGTGGGAAAGTGCTGGAAGGGTTACACTTCTGTTCTTAGCCGGTCGGCCATCACCCATGCTCTTTTGTTCCTCCCATCCCCGACTTCTCCTCACTCCCTTTTCTTTCTTTCTTGCTCTCCTGTGGGCTAAGCAAATTGTTTAGCACCATACGTGATGTTCTGTCTTGCTCTAGGCCATCGTGGGAGCCAAGTAAAACCGTCTTGCGGGGCTGGATTCGGCCTTCAGGCTGTCAATTAGTTTTCCCTGTTCTAGAAGGAGAATGGCAACTCATGCATATTTCTGCTCTATGTCATGGAATAGATGCAGAACTTCAAAGTTAAGAGGGTAGAAAATGGGAGCAGTAATTAGGAGTCACAGTCCCTGGTTTTGCTCCTCAGTATGCTGTCATCATTTAAATATTTTGTTACTGGAAAGAAGACAAGAAGTTTAATCTTTTCATGACTTCAGTTATGACAAAAAAGAAACCTGATTTAAACCAGTCTTCATAGAGGATTAGACAAGCGTGAGGACAGCTCGTCCATAGAAAAGCAGTGTAAACTAATGGTGAAAAACTGATTTACTTTTCAAATTATCTGACTAGTTTATAGAAAGAATGGAGCAGTGACCATTTCCTCTAAACAGACACACAAAACCACTAAGTTAATAGATACACGTAGAGTCACTGAAGTAGAATTACATAGCTCAAACTGGATTTACCCAATAATCATTAGTCACAGCTTGCAGGATTTGCACATAAGACAAATGTTGACAGATAAACAAGTCATGTTAAAGCTAAGTCTGCTCTCCATATTTGATCTGAATGGCTTGGCAAGTATATATGCTCACATTCAAATGCCACATCATATGTGTAAACACAAAAGGTGTATATTCAGAAGTTTAGCATTATGGGACCATAGTCTGTAAGGTAATGATACCGAGAAGGACCTGGAATCGTGTTGGATAGTTTAACAATATTTTTCCAAGTTATGCTGGGAATTATGAGTAGGGAGGTGAAGTACGGGTGAATCATTGGTGAGACCATTACCAGAATGCTGGGTCCATACACACACACACACACACACACACACACACACGAAAAAGGGCAGTGGAACGTGGGAATGGGCTCAGAAAACAGTTGCTTAAATGATTCCAAATTTGAAAAGCTTGGTATATGTGAGGCTTGTTCTCCACATAGTATAGTTTTATTAAAGTAAATGTTAAGAGGTAACTTGAGGCTACAAGTCAACTCATGCTATAGAGAAGTTCCACTTAGTACTATATTTACATGAAAGTAGATGCAGGCATTCTTACTTTAAGAAGCTGTATATATGTGTGCTACCTTGACCACCAGTTACGGCACTGAAGAAAGTCTAAACAGTTTTGTAAAAACTGTAAAAAAAAAAATTGCTAATTCTGCTGCATTTTGGTTTTCATACCGCTCTGGGAACGTAAAGCAGCACTGGAGTTTATTTCATTACTGTTGTTTATTCTTCAATTAAGAACACAGTAAGGGAAATTACAGGATAAGAAAGTAAGGGTGTGATGTGCTGTTCAGACTGTCCTGGCTTCCTAAGTAAGATTTGTGACTTGAAGAAATAGATAGTTATTCATATAGTACAGAAATTAGTGAATCCAAGACAAGTAGGAGAAGGGGCAGAAGAGAACTGAAGTTGAAACTTCAGAAGCACAACTTGTCCGGAAACAGTAGTAGGCTTTAATATTCTTTTCTTCCATGGGAAATGTAGACTCCTTGGGTCACATTTTACTGAAATGAGATATGCGGGTTTAGGGTTTTGGTTTTGTGTTTGTTTGGTTTTTTTTAACATTTGCTTGAATTACTGTGTTGAACTGAGCTGATGATATGCAAGACTGGACAAGGCTCTGTGCAGTATCTTTGTACTTAAAGAGGAGAGTAGAAAGTTTGAATTGATCTGTGGTCTACATCTGAAGACAATAGCTATTCACCAGACTTCGGTTACTGTCTCTGCCTTTAATTCATGTCAATGGCATCTTGTAAATCTATAGACCACCAAAAGAGCAGGAAACAGTCAAAAGTAGCTGGTTATGCACTAGCCTTGCTCAGCTGATTTCATTTAAATGTGTCTTGATGCGCTCACAGTATACAGAAAATAAAACTTTGTTTTTCTCGGCCACCTCTTCCTGTGGGCACTCAACAGCATCACATCTGCCAGCTGGACTTTTGTGGGAAAATGACGTGCTCTGCCCAGAGGCAGAAGATGCCAGGCCCTCAGGGCTCCACGTCTCCTCCTGTCTCCTCCTCACATCTCCTCCTCCCCTCGCCCCCTGTTTCTGGGGGCTCTTAAAAGTATATCTGTCTGAAAACGTTACTTGTTTTACTTGCAGTTTTAGACCTTAATAAGCCATCCTTTGTGTTCTCTTCTGGATCTCAGGCTTTTGATACTCTTCAGAGTGCAGAACTGGGACTTTGACAGCTCTGCAGCCCCAGGGCTTACCTTTGGATATGGACTCTCTGGCCAGGTGCTGCCATGGAGGGTTTGGGGAGGGAACGCTCTCACAGGGTTGGCTTGGAAAGGCAGCTGCAGCGCTGGTCTGGAAATAGGATCATTACCCACAACAAACCAAAAAAGCTGTCATTAATGGATCTGTCCAAGCTAGGTAAAATTTTGTCCATCTGTTATTTCCAAAGACGTATATTTTTTTTTTTAACTGCATTGATGGCCTCTCTGGAATTGGGTAGCTTCTTCCTCTATGAGAGCAAATGGGGGATTGTTCCTGCCGGTCTGTGATGTTGGCCCTAAGTTCAGCATAATATTATGGCTGAGACTTCAAGCACAGGAAGGTAAATTAAGAGTAATGGTCTCTTTATTCCTGACCTTAATCATCTGAGTTTTTGTCTTTCTCTTTAAATAATTTGGAGAAATAAAAATTACTTCCCTTGAAGGGTATTACTTTGGCTAAGATGATTTGTTGAGACATATGGCTTAGTGTGTCTAATGCCTGATGATTATTTGTGTCTGATTGTTTGTACTGTAGATGTATTGGAGACTCTTCTGGTTGATGAGTAAGAAAGCATATCTGAAATACGTATGCATAGTGGCAATAAATAATCACAGGTAGGCTCTTCAGGTTGGGTTATTCTGTAAGCGTTGCTGAAAGTCAAACTTTGGAACAAGTTACGTTGCAAAACAAGTGAACGAAACATTAAGGCATGTCAGTGTTCATATAGATTCAACTGTTTTAAGTAATAAACATTTTAACTTTAGATAACACACCCTACATTTCTTGTGCTGATCTTCTAAATAAAACGTATACTACCATCTTGGTTTAAAAATGTTCGTTTAATTAAACATACATGTGTGTATTATAGAATTCATATATATCTCAAAATTAAAATCCTGCACAAATTTATTCAGGCATCTTGTTCAAAGCTCTATTAATTTAATACACAGAGAAACTCTACCTTAAAAAATAAAATGCAAAATATATTTTCAATTACTGCATGCAATAAAGATCTCTTATGACACTGTGCATTTGATTTATTTATCTTAGATTTACTGTATCATCTATAAAGGAAGTAATATGGCCACTATAAAAAGTTATGGTAGGCTTTGCAGCTGTATTTTTTTAAGGCACTGACTGGGAAATGTTACAGATTTCACCTTCTTGAGGAAGTTCGAGGTGTGCTTGGAAATGGGAGAGCTTCTACAACAAGAATCAGGAAGGAGTAGTGATATATTTGGGCTAATTAGAGGGAAAGAAGTACTCTTTATCCAAGAGGATTTTATCAAAAATACATTGGAAAATACTGTATGAAAGCCTTTACCTTTTTATGGATAGAAATGAAGTTAATTCTGGCAGATGATGTGATTTGTTATGGTGGGGAGAAGTAAGCTTTATGGTGATGGGAAGGTAATCGTCCCTTTACGACAGCAATAAAATATAAGGTAGGATGATTTCTTTTGGTAAAGTAGTACACTTTTGTCTAAATATTGTTAAGCGCGTGACTTCAGTGATGACTAAGTTGCTCAAAATACACGAATGACTTCTGAGCATGCTTTGCCATTTTGTTTAGAAAAATAGTAGTCACAATAATTTTGGACTAATTCACAGTAAGAGGTTCTTAGTAGAGCATTATTGTTTATCTTGCAGCTTTGTTCTATGGCAAGGATTACTGGTGATGTGAAATAAGACTTGTTAGCCAATAATAGTTTCTGCAATACAGTTTATAATTAGAAGTGGTGATAAATATAGTGACAGCACGTGGAGATCTTAAGGGCCTTTCGTTCCAGTGAAGGTTAAAGAGATTTTGTTTAGAAGGGATTTTTTTAATTAGAATTTTTTTCATAATTATTTGATGTCTTGTGACTGGAACATCTCTTTCAGACTCTTGTCTGACTCTGTCTTGTGCTCTTCTAGGATTTGGAGATTATTTTGGAAATACTGTCTTTTCTATTTATCAGTGAAATATTTAATTATCTGTCTAGCCATTTATGTACCAGTACCGGCATCCCTGTATGTTCTGGGGAAAGTCTGCTTTATGGTGTGATTGTAGGCACCTGAACTTGTTTATTAGTGGAACAGAGGCCAAATCCCTGCAGTTCTAGGTCGCTTGATTGTAATGCATAGGAAGATTTTGGAGGGAGTGTAATATGAAGTCTCCTTTGACTCTCATTTAACCACTTAACTTTATGAAAATTGTAAGGAGGCGGTGAATCTTGCTATTCGTCGTATCTGTATTCTAGTTACAGATGAAGTACAAAAATACCATAGTTGAGGACAAAGCCGATTTCTGTGCAGTCTTTTGTGATACAGATCTGCTTTTCTGTTAGTAAGTGGGGAAAAAAGTTCTTTTTAATGGGAAAATCCACAAGCTTTTCAATGATTAGCTTATTTTCTGGTAGGCAGAAACAGAAATACACTGTTCTCCTTGGTGGTTTGGGTTTTTTTTTTCCCTTTTAGTTAAGGATGAGAAACACTAATGTGAAAGATTTCCATTTATTTTAATGATGTGGAGAATATTTGCCTTTTATCCATATGGAATCCTCTACACAGCTTTTACTTCAGCTTTGGGCATGCTTCCAGTGAAAGAGCTGTTAATCTCTATTACTGCTACTATTTTTCATTTGTCTTCTGAAGGCCTAGTTATCTTGAAAAACTTGTCTATCCTTAAAGTCACTTTCACTTGCTATTTTTCTTTGTTTGCAAATTTTTCTTCACTAAAATGGGGTTTATCTCTCCATGAAGTGATCTGTATTAAATTAGTCTGTATAAATAGACCAGTACAAAGGCTACAAGCTAGGTCTTATTTTTTATCTGAAATATTTGGAAAAGAAGTAAAAATAAATGAACTAAGAATGAAGGCTTTGTCTACACCAAAGTTCTATCAAACTGTTGCACATTTGTTCATAGCGTACATCATTGGGATAATACTAATTACAAGGGATAGTATTGTATCAGATCTGTGGGCTATTTGTTACTCTGGGTGGGCCAAAATGGTTTTCTTTAAGCAGCAGATACACCTGTGGTAAGTGCATGGCTCAGTTATTTAGCTTGCTTACTTGACTTTGTCAAGTTCAATGTAATTTTTGATAGCATCAACCAGCATTTAACAAGCTAAGTAATAGAGATATTTTTCATTTTAGATGGTTAGCGAAAACTTCCTCATTACTTTCCGCCATTCTGTGTTTTCAGAGTGGTCAGCGCTGGCCTGTCCTTTTATTTGTGAACCACTGGTACAAAAATGCATTCATATAAATAAATTCATACCCCCAATACTTAGACTGCCTATCATACATCTTTGAAGTGTTGTTTTTCCCTCTTTGAAGGAGAATTATATGTGTATGTACAACCTTAACATTCAGTATGCAAATGTTTGCAGACATACAGCAGAACAGCCGAAGTTATGGTATTTAAAACCTTAGAAGTTGTCCTTGAAGTTTTTTCTATAAAGCAAATAATACCATAAAATAATTTCGATTTGTCCTTTCAGTCTTAAAAAGTGACAAATTCATTCGTATTTAAAAATAACATGAAATATACACTGGAGTGTATTATTACCTATTTAAAAAGTAACACAACTTGCCTTTAGTTTTCAGGACTGTCTGTATCAGTGAAATCTGTATTGTGTCTTCAGGTTTTATAATAGACAGTACTGAAAGAGTGGAACTGGCCTAAAAGGAAAAAAAAAAAACAAACCAGTTTTTTTAAAGGAGTTATGTCAGAGAGTACTGAGATCAGGAATCTACACTGTATTCCAGACTTGAATGAATGTGCTTTGTGACCGTTAACTAGTACAGCTTTTCTACCCTGGCCTCAGTAGAATATGTATGTAAAGAGACCTATGTCCATATACCTTTGTATAGGAGTTCTGTACGACAAAGGCAGCAATTTATTGAGTGTTTTGAGGAAAAAGTGCCAGCTGAGTCTTTATTGACAAGGTATTTGAGGCAGGTTAGCCATTCTGCTAGGGCAGCTTTACTGAGGTTTGCAGGTTAACATCATAATGTTGCTTATTGTAGGATTTAAGGAAAACTTAAGTAAAATATTTTCGTGACTTTTCAGGTTTCGTTCCAAGTAGTTCTTGTTTCTACCAATTTTTGAAAAGATTTTAAGTTTCAGAATTAAAGAATAATAGGTGTTTATGTGTGATTTATACATATAGTCTATGTTTTTTTTAAAGAGATCTGCTAAGTTTTCAACACTGGAATTGGTAACAACTATGGAAGACAGAAAAACACTTTAATTTCCAGAGTTAAGTGATTTCTAAAAAGATGAGCTGTGCTGAAAGCCAGGTAACTGGAGAAGTTCAACAAAGCCTTTGATATTCTTGTTGTGGGTACAGTTAAGATTTGCCTTTTGAGTGTTTCCTTCTTGTCATTTATTGTTTAATGTTACCCGTTAGATCAAAAGTTTTAGTTCCAATAACTATGAATTAGCAACAAAAAAATAAGCCTGAAGTAGGAAATGGATTTCACTTGGAAATATTTGGATGGGGAGATTGTAAAAAAAAAAAAATGCGAACAATTTGTTCCTTGTTTGCAAAAATAAGTCTGATCAAGGTGCAAAACCAGAGTAGTTGGTTAAAAATGAAGAAATGCATTATTTCCTATGTATAATTTTCAAGCTGCTGCTTAATATTTTCTCCAGAAAAAATACTAAAATATTATTTGGTTACATACAGTCATAATAAAAGAGAAAAAAGAACCATACTTTCAAACTTCATAATTTTCCTTTAAGTTAAAGCCCTGCAAAATTTAGATTGGAATTGTAACTCAGTGTAACCCAGCAGGGTATTGATGTAGCAAATTTCTAGAAATGGTTCATTTTAATAATGTTTTACTTCCCTGTAATCTGGATGCTTGCAATTTGGAAGGTAAATGAAAAGGTATCTTAGACTACAAAGGTAAGCATTGTGGTGGTTGCCTTTGTTTCTCCCACCGTAAAGACACTGAATCATACTAAAATATATAAGATTTCTTGTAAGTGAAATTATGTTGATAGCAGATGTTAAGGTCCTAAACCTGAAAGATCCGGTGGGGTTCATTCATTTCCTCAAGATGCTTTGATATTAGGGCTTATGAGTTTGAGCAGGAATTTCAAGTTAAGAAACATGAAAAATTGTTGTTGATACTTAAAGTAATATTTCTTTTCTCTTAATTTGCAGTCATTATTTTCCCAGTTCATTTTACATAAAAGCAAACTTTAAGATGACAAAAAAACCAGCAACACCTAACTTTTTCAGTGGTTTTGAGATGCCTGATGTTTCAGGAGGAAAATGCAGTCTCTAGAGGAAGAGGCTCTTCCTTGATTATACCATTTCAGACTTTTGAGTTCAAAGATACTCCTTGAGGGCATATCGTTTTTTGTATACAGCCAGCAATGTGTTAGTCCCTTTTAAAAAACACAGAACCTACAATAAAAGTGAAATTAATTAATCATAAATTTTATTTAAATAGTATTTCAGATATGTTTATTTTATATTTGAAATAAGGAAATGCTTTCGCTGAGGCTTTTACAGAGGTCGGTTGTGCAACTACCTAGAGGAGATGATTTGTTAGTGTCTGTGCGAAGTGGCCTTGTATGTTTATTGCCTTTGTGAACATAGTTGAATATTCTGTTGTCTAGTGTGCGTGAAGGTCTTCTGCTGCAAGGTTCATTTAATAAGAATAGTAGTGGAATTATTAAAGTTTTAATAGAAAATAAACCTAGAAATACTTTTAATAATCTGAGTATTTAAAGATATAAATTTAGTGGAGTGTTGTTTCTAAAACAGCCTCAGAATCATGGTGGTTGGAAGGTTCCTCTGGAGAACGTCTAGTCAACCCCCCCTCGTAAAAGCCTGTCAGCTTTTAATCATATGGAAAGAGTTCAAAATAATGTCAATGCCAAACTATGTCTGAGTTTATAAGGGAAAGTAATAGATTTTAGATTATCATAAATTGATGCAATAAAGCATCTCTCTTAGCTGTTGCTCGTAGCTTACTTCACTACTTTCTTACATGGGAGGTAAAGCAAGAGATGACTGAGGAAAGTTGGTATCGATCCAGTATAGGTCCTTTTAAAGTTGTACTCAGACTTTTCCTAGTGGAATTTTTTGTGCACACAGTTGTGTGGGAGAAAATGAAAATTCCGGTAAATGCAATGTGAGATTACTTTGCCTTTTCTGTTAATTAAACAAAAGTCTTTATAAATATATTCATTTTTGATCAAGAACTTATAATGAATATTTCAAAGACATGAAATAGAGGAAAGTATGACCACTAACGAATATATTTTTGTTCTGCCTATGTTATTCTAGGCAACAGGGGAAAAGACTTAAATCGATTTCCTATATGAAGTTTTGCCAAAAAAATGATTTATAATCTTTCCCAGCGTTCCAAAAATCACATATTACAAGGAGGAAAAATAGTCCACTTTATCCTGGTCATAACATCTTTAGTTGACTTATTTTTATTTACTTTATTGTTTTCATGTAATGGTATCTGACATGACTGTTATTTCTCGTCTTGTATGTAAGGAAATTCTTCAGTATGAAAATATAAATCATTGTGTGGCTAACTTTCTTCTACTTTATTAATACCTTTTTTTTTTCCCTAGAATAGTATTTTATTAACATGTCCTTCTGTAAAATCAGAATTTATAGGCATAGGTACTGAGCGAGTCAGGAAGGTGTTTTGTTGATTGGTTTTCACCCCTTTTTTTATACCGACCATAGAATGAAATCCAGCGTTCATAGGATCAGAAGAGCGTACAACATAGCCTAGGAGTAAACACGAGAAGCAGGGCAGGAAGAGATGAATAAGCTGCAGGGAGCGGATGTGTTGTACCTTCTAAAAGTGCTGTTGTAGACACTTTATGAGGCAGAAGTAGCAGGTGCCTGTAGCTGAGTCTCTTTGGATATTTAACTTGGGCTTCGTCCTTAGACTGCTTCCCACTAGACTGCAGTGAGTGGTGCTTGATACCTGAGCTAACAGTCTGTACTGAGTCATGGACATGGTCCAAAGCTGTTTACTGCTTGGTTTGAGAGCCTTCCAGATTCTTCAGTTCACGTGCAGACTAAGCCACCCTAGTGTTGCAGGTCTTGTGATGCTGTGCTACAACTCATTTAGTGCACAGTGAGATAAGCGATTCTTTGTGTAGTTTCACAGGGCAGATGGAGCCCCACAACCATGTAGTTTACTGCTTTACTAAGCACATTGATCGACATCCACCCAAGAGTACTGAGGCAGCTGGCAGAAGTGCTCACCAAGCCGCTTTCCATCATTTATCAGCAGTCCTGGCTAACTGGGGAGGTCCCAGTTGAATGGAGGATAGCAAGTGTGACACCCATCTACAAGAAGGGCTGCAAGGAGGATCAGGAGAACTACAGGCCTGTCAGTCTGACCTCGGTGCTGGGGATGGTTATAGAGCAGATCATCTTGAGTGCCACCACATGGCATGTACAGGACAACCAGGTGATGAGGCTCAGTCAGCATGGGTTCATAAAAGGCAGGTCCTGCTTGACTAACCTGGACTCTGTCTATGACAAGATGGATGAGGGAGAGGCTGTGGATGTTGTTTACCTGGACTTTAGTAAAGCCTCTGACACAGCATTCTCCTGGAGAAACTGGCTGCTCATGGCTTGGATGGGCACACTCTTTGCTGGGTAAAAAACTGACTGGATGGCTGGGCCCAAAGAGTTGTGGTGAATGGAGTTAAATCCAGTTGGTGGCCGGTCACAAGTGGTGTTGCCTGGGGCTCAGTACTGGGGCCAGTCCTGTTTAATACTTTTATCAATGACCTGGACCAGGAGATTGAGTGTACCCTCAGTAAGTTTGCACCAAGTTGGGTGCGAGTGTTGATCTGCTTGAGGGTAGGATGGCCCTACAGAGGGATCTGGACAGGCTGGACCAATGGGCTGAGGCCGGTGGTATGAGGTTCAACAAGGCCAAGTGCCGGGTCCTGCGCTTGGGTCACAACAACCCCATGCAGCACTACAGGCTTGGGGAAGGGTGGCTGGAAAGCTGCCTGGTGGAAAAGGACCTGGGGGTGTTGGTCAACATCCAGCTGGATATGAGCCAGCAGTGTGCCCAGGTGGCCAAGAAGGCCAACAGCATCCTGGCCTGTATCAGAAATAGTGTGTCCAGCAGGAACAGGGAAGTGATTGTCCCCCTGTACTCGGCATTGATGAGGCTGCACCCCGAATACTGTGTTCAGTTCTGGGCCCCTCACTATAAGAAAGACATTGAGGTGCTGGAGCGTGTACAAAGAAGGGCAACAAAACTGGTGAAGGGTCTGGAGAACAAGTCTTATGAGAAGCAGCTGAGGGATCTGGGGTTGTTTAGCCTGGAGAAAAGGAAGCTGAGGGGAGACCTGATCACTCTCTACAACTACCTGAAAGGAGGTTGTAGCAGGAGGGGGTGCGGTCTCTTCTCCCAAGTAACAAATGATAGGATGAGAGGAAACAGGCTCAAGTTGCACCAGGGGAGGTTTAGATTGGAGATCAGGAATCGTTTCTTCACTGAAAGGGTTCTTAAGCATTGGAACAGGCTGCCCAGGGAAGTGGTTGAGTCACTATTCCTGGAAGTATTTAAAAGACGTGTAGATAGGGTGCTGAGGGACATGGTTTAGTGGTGGACTTGGCACCGCTAGTTTAACGGTTGAACTTGATCTTAAGGGTCTTTGCCATCCTAAACAATTCTATGATGCTATGTTAGTCATGAATGAGAAGGCACAGTAGATGTTAATATGAATGAGTTTGTCTCCGTCTGAAATAAATAACCTGAATATAGTTTAGAAGGGTTTGTTTTAGTATGAGTTTTATGTGAGAGTTGTATTAGTTTTATGTGAGATAGCTCAGCCTGGATTTCTCTTCACTGAGTTAAGACTGCAGAGAACCTAACAGGAAGGGACTGGCTCTAGCCCGCTGCTGGTCTGGATTTCTATATCTCAATCACAATGCTGTAGCAACTCAAACCTGCTGTAATCTATATAATAGTAGCGTAATCTAATAGGTAATTGAATACTTGAAAGATTATATAGGTTCAAAAAAGAACCACAGCAGAAACAGACTATTCCTTTTCAGATGATTACTTTTTCTTTGTAAGTCTTCTGAAAAAAAGGTTTCTTTCATTTATAAATGCAGAAGAGCATCAAGCACAGGCTCTTTTGGGTGCATGGGGAAAGACATTCCAGTACTGTGGAGTTTAGTTCTACAAATCACAGCTGCTGAAGTATTAGACTGCGTTATCCCAGGCAGATGATTGCTCTCATTACTGTGTGGCTCAAAGTGGGGACTGGGAGGGTAACCTCATCCCTTCCCTCTGTACACGCGACCCCACAGAGGTGGGGAGTTGGCTGGGTGTCACACTAACTGCTTTTCTGTCAAATTAGGTCAGATGCGATCTGGTTACAGTTCAAGCTGAGTTAAGAGGTTTTTGTCCCAGCTCTTTGCTTCAGTCCTCCCCTGTAGTTACTACAGTCCCACTCAGATGCAGCATAAGTGCGTGTGTAGCCACTGTCAAGACAATCTGTTTTGGAAAAAAAAAAGAATTAAATTAAGCTATTTAAACTGTACAGAGTTATTTTGACAAAACTAAGGCAGGGAAGGGCTATATCCTGGCTGTTGCTTAGCCTACATTTAGGCTAATGTATTTAAACATTTCTTTTTCAGAGAGGATAGATAACCTTTTGGTAAAGGGGGGTGAATAAGCAGCCAAAGGTGGTCATCTCATCTTGCTGTCAGGGTAGCATGCAGGGCTATAGCATATTGCTGCCAGACTATAATTATGTATTTGGTAAGGGTGTGAAGAAATCATATTCTTCCATGTTCTGTCATGTTTTTGTGACTTCTGTCTTCCTATACAGTATTTGTGCTGATTAATTGTTTTTTCTTATTTGAATTTAACCTAGTGATCAGTTGAACTTTTAAAATTCCACCTATTGATATTCCTTATTTTCACCTGACATATTAGCCTTAGATAATGACATCTGGTACAAACCACTGTTTCTCACCTGGATTACTCAGCTGTGTTCAGTTACTTAAACAAAGGTCTAATCAGACTTAAGAAATAAAATTCTGACTGCATGGAGTACTTATTCCTTCTGAGTGCCTAAACTAAAGGTAATTTTTTTACTTATAAGGCCATGTTCCAGAAGGAGAGTTTGTTTGAACTGACTGTTAAGAAAATTTAGGCATTTAATGTTGTAGTTAACCCAATAAATTTGTGTTTACAGTATTTACTGTTTAGTATAATATAGTCACATCCTGCTGCAGGGTTTTAGGTAAAATATTAGCCTGTTCTATAGGGAATAAACTCTTATGTCTGAAACCTGTGAAATAACATAACATTTTTAATGGTCAACTTAATCTTTCTGCTCTTGAAAGAAATTCCAATTAAAAGAGCTGTAAAAATGGCTGTGAGAAGTCCTGTTTATTTTTTATCTGTGGGCTTTTTTTGGTCCATTTATAGTAATTCATGACTGATTGCTGAGTGCAATTAAGTATTATAACCATTGTTTAATGGACTGTTGTGGTTAAACTTAGTTGGAGCTGCAAAAGCTGCCATTTTGAAGTTGAAGCAGAGCTGTATCTTGGACACTCAAGTATTAACTCTGGCACAGGTGGCGGGGGCACAGGCAGGGTGACACACTACCGGGGCTGAGAAGTTAACTTAGCAGTTGGTCAGAATGAGAGTATTGATAGCTGTATGATTAACTGGTATACGATCCTTTTTACATGCAGTTGAATATGCTCAAAGAAAACATATGGTAATCAAGTCACGTAATTCTGCATACACCTGAAGACTGAATATGAATAAATAACGCATCTGAAGTTCAGATATAAAAACTATTTTGTGTTTCAGTAGATTTAAAAGTTTTATTTGAAAATCTAATTTAAGGAATGTATATTTCCCTTACAAAATAGGGAAACGCATTTAAGAAGGTAAAGTCATTTATATTTAAAGAATCATATCTTCAGAGCATTTGAAGCTTTATTAAAAGAAACACGCAAATCTCCGTTGCTATGTAGATCAGCACAAGAAAAGCCTTGACTTGCTTCAGGTGAGAGTAAAATAAATTTTATCAGCTGCAGTGAAGTGGAAGCTTATTAAATGACTAGATATTTTAAGGCAATTTGTAAATAAATTGTGCATCTCTTGCACATTGAACTACATTATAACATGTTTTAAAATTAAAAGTTCCCTTGGTTTAATTTTATGACAACTTTATGTTTTCTAGCCTGGGAATTTCTAATTGGAAGTCATATGTTACTGTTGAAAATCATGTTGTTCTGTAGATTTGGGGGTTTTTGGGTGGGAATTAATTTTTTTTTTATTTATTTTGTGAACTCAGCAATTTAATATCAAGTAATTGCAAACAAGGAAGGAATTAAAATATGTGTTATCAAGAAATGTGACATTTTATTGTTTGAAAAAATGAGAATTTTGAAATACTGAAAAGGCTAATGGTGGATTTGTGATTTGTGTCATTATTTTAGCAAAAAAACATAGGGATGGATATGATGTTAAGTTTCTGCGCAGCTATCACAAATTTCACACCTGACCTAATAGAGTGTGTTGTATGCGTGAGTGAACAGAGCTTTCACAGTGAACCTGTGGTCCTTCTTTTAAGTATGAATCTTTCAAGGCTCCGAGTCTTTAGTTTTTTCTAAAACTGAAAGCTGCATAAGTGAATACTTGATTCTGGGTCAAAACCACAGTGCATTGTCTCAGAGCCCTGCAATAACTAGCTATTTAGACCATGATGCAACAGCTTCATACAAAATAATTATTTCAACATTTTTTACAAACATTTCTTCAAACAAACATCTGAACAGCTGCTAGGGAAAAGTATTTGTGGGGATTGAGCAAGGCTAGAGAGCACCCCAAATCTCTGAAGTTTCAGAACTACTCAAAATTTGAGTTCCTTCATTCTGCTCCCTGTTGGTGTATTCCTGCCTCCTAGACATCCTTGCTATTCCTTGCAAATGATGCAGCTTTTATCCACCAACATCTGGCTGACAGACAGCAGTCAGCTGTATTCCATGCCAGCGATTCTCAAGTGCCTTTTTTCTCCTTTTTTTTTTTTTTTTGGTCTTCAACACAGACAATGGCAGAAAAAGAATAATATGAAGAGCCAGAATATTCTAATAAAGTTTGCAGTTCCTATGGGATCTGAGGATTCAGGTTGAGTCTGCTTTTTTGGCAGAGCTATGGTTGTGAAGGTGGCAGAGTTATGTAGATGATTCTTTTGTTTATTTCTTTATAAAACTCAGATTGTGTTATAAAACTAGTTATTCAGAGCCACATTTCAAACATAGAAACACTCAGTTAACTTGGAAGAAACATTGTCCAAATCAAAAGAAATTGTTGCTGAGATTCTAGTTTTTTGCTCTTTAAAAAAAAAAAAAAAAANNNNCTTTTTAAAAAAAAAAAAAAAAAGTGCCAATCATGTATTTGTATCATAAATGGCATGTTCTACTAACATTGTAAAATTTACTGGAACAGATATTGGGTTTTTTACTAGTTGTATAGGATGTGGGAAGATTTTTTCNTTTTTTTTTTTTTTTTTTTTTTTTTTTCCTGGTTGGTTTTAAAACTACAACAGTATTTATGATCTTGTAACACCACTATTTGGTGCATTGCTTAAAATGTAAGCAGGATTTCTCACAGTATATAAAGCAAAGCTTGTTAAGTGCTCTTTCACCAGACTGTGATTTGAAAAAAATTCTTCCCTAAAATCTTTTTAAAATTCTAGTATTTTTAAAAATTCTTTTCTTCCCTTTGTGCATATATGTGTGTGCATGTGTACACGTGTGTGCATATGCGTTTGCTTTTTGTTGTTTGCCTAAAGAAGCAATGCTAACATAGCACGCTGTAGATTAAGGCTTCAGGGAGCTAAAGCAAGCGTGAAGTTCAGTCTCTAGCTAAACATCACCACTGGCCTAATCTACGGTTTACAATGATCCATCACGAATATTTACAAGTAGGCAGTGCACACTGCAAAATTAAACAGCATATGGGTACAGTTATTCCTGTTAAAATGACCAGCGCGCCTTGTATTGTGTATGGAAGATAACGGGACAGGTGGTAATCTGTCTTCTCTGAGCAGAGACAGCTGGTATTTTCCTTGGGTTTTCAGCGGTGCTTTTCTGTATGGTCTCACCTACCAGCTGATATCTTGTTTGTTAGAACAATACCAAATATATATTAACCCTTTTATCTATGCCTCTGTGATGTCCAAAGGAGGAAGTATCAGACTGCCTGTCCATAAGCATATAATAGTAACATAAGATGCATGCAGCTTGTCTTACTGACCTCTTTACATGCATTACTGTGATGATATTTATCAGTAGATAGTAGATAAAAATCTTAAGAATTTATAATTTCTATAGATTTCTTTTTTTTAAATGTCTGAAGTTCCACACTGGAGGAACGTTTGGGAATCAACCCTCTTTCATTTAATTTGGGAGAATCTGAAAGGTCATATGGTAAAGAAATAAAATTGTTTTGTAGCTTCACTTGTATTTACTTCCAGCCATATTGCTTAATAATTATGCATGTGTAACTTTTCCTTTCTGAACACACTAATTTAGTTCCCAGCACGAGTACAATGGGTTGGCTTCTCTTTTTTTCTCCTTTAAGGAGAAATTAGGAAGAGTTATTGTATTACTCAGAGTTGATTTTCTCTTATTTACTGATTGTCTAGCTTGTGGGGAACTGGGTACTGACATTCCATGAAAGGCAGCAGGCGCCACTTCAGCAGAACGGGCACTGCTTCTGTGGGACTTGGCCGCCTGCTTCCGTGCCCTGGCAAGCAGGAGCCAAACTCGCCCATCTCTACATGTGGCTGTGTTCAATTAATTGATAAAATTAATCAGCAGTTAGTTATTCTGTCACAGCTGATGGTGTGGTTGGAGCCCCAGACAAGCTCTGGTAGGCCTGTCAAATCAGCTAAGGGAGTGCTGGAATTGCATCAGCTCGATGAGGTCAGGTTAGAGAAAAACAGCAGTGTTACTAATTTTTAGTAGGTATTTCCTCATAACTTTTCTCAGTGTTTTTTATTTAGAGCAGACAAATGATCTGCTCTGGTCTGTTTCTGTAACTGGTCAGTGCACTGCACTTCTGTGAACGTTGGGAGGAAGCCCACCAAATATTCCTGCATTTGTACATTGCAGGGGTCCCCCAAACTATCACCAGTAGTAATGAAAGGGACTTGGCAGGAAAGTACTTGTCCGGGGCCCTGAACTCAATTTTGTAATGGTGAGCTACTGCAAGGGACAACAGTGTTACAGGACACAACATGGTGGGTCCTGGGGAGGAAGCTCTAGGAATTATCATCACAGAGGTGGTCTTTAAAGCCATATCAGTGAGCTCAGCTAACACCAGTCCTGGAGGAAGGAGGAGAAAGAGGAACATCTACTGAAGGATGAGTCAGGGGGGGATGAGAGGAATGCAGGGACTGCAAAGCCTGAGGGAGGCCAGTGTTCAGACACTTTTATTTTTAATTGGGGATAACAACGAATTTCATGTCTTTCTCTGAATAGACTGAGTGGTGGTGGTGGTGGTTGTTGTTTCAGAAACCATGTTTATGCTTAGACTTTTTCTTTTCTTCTCAGTAATAAAAATGAATGTAATAAACTTGGAAGAAAAAAAACAACTTAGATCTGAAGCTTTGGTAGAAGGGTTCTGTCCCGAAGAGGAGCATGAACTTTGTGAAATTGTAGCCCAGTGAGTCCAGGCAGAGTGCTTGTTGAGGCTTAAATTTCTAATAAAGATGAGATAGGTAAAAGCAGAAATTCTTCAGGAATTCTGATGAATTAATTTTAGAACTAGAAACTTTCATATTAATCAGGAAAGTGGTCTCAACTTTGAAGTCTTCATTAACAGCCAAATGAGTTATCTTACAAAAGAGTTGAAAAAGGTGTTTTAGTGACCTTATTAGAATGAAATTATTACCTATAGACTCTACAATAGAGGAGATAAAACTAAATTGCTTAGGAACATCAACAGCTTCGCAAGCATTTTGCCTGGTTAATTGCCATTTGATATTTTTCTTTTAAATTAGAGGTAGAAGAAACAACAGATAAAACAACTACTGAAACTAACCTTCATTGTGGAAGACCATTGTAGATATGGTTCTCCTAAGCAAGCTAAATTAGAAAATATCAACATTGTTTTCAAGCTTAGGAGCGGATCCCAGATTTTTCAAGTTAACCTTTTGAAGGTATTCCTGAAGAAAGCTTTATATATATATATAGTTATCATGAATTAGCATGGAGTAAAAAGAATATTAGCAAAATGTTATTTTATTGAATAAGTAAAAATATAGAGGTGTTTTTTCATATCAGAGAAGCGAGATTTTTAGGGTTTGAACGTGCTCAAATTAAAGAGTTCCTGCATAAACAGAGTATGACTTAGGGTTGTTTTATAGTATTACTTTTCAAATGACCAGGTTTTTTGAAACCTAAATAGACAGCCAAAGCAATATTTTTGTCTTGACTATAAATATACTTTAGTGTTACACTACATTAAGTGTTGTACTAAAGCTTTTGGAAATAATGTTACACAATCTCTTCTCCAATGTGAACACTGCAAAAGTAACTTTTTACTTGTGATTGTCGTGTCCTGTGTAGCACGTGCATATTTAGGCAGCACGTAGCCACCCAGGGAGGCATGAGCAGAACTTTGAGGATCTTCTGTTCTAATGGTTTTCACTTGACTTTAATTGGTTCCAGCTTGTTAATCATATGTGTCCTTGGAGAATGGCTTTTTTTTTTTCCTGATTACTGCTCACAGATCCACATTTAGCAAGTATTTCCTAAGCATGAAAATGTCTGTACAGTTCTGTCCATGTGTTTTTTCCACCCATGATCAGCTACAATGATGAAAATTCTTCTCCTTTTCTGTTTCTAGAAGTTACATTAGAAACATCTCATTTTCTGGCTAGGCTTCCAGGATAAACTCTGATTGATTTTAATGTCCAATATTTCACAAGCCAATGCCTTTAGATGCTAATAAAGTTCAGTGCTGCTTGAAAGCTGGGTTTTGGCCTTAAAAGGGAGAGTACAATGAAAGCAGTGGTTCATAGATTAGCCCTTTATGCTTTGTTAGTTGCAAATAATCAAGCTTGGAATTTATCTAATGAATCACAGCAAACTAGTTAAAAAAAAAAAAACAAACCCCAAATAAACAAACAAAAAGAAACCCAAAACAATTGTAAGGCTTCCAGACCTATCAGCTCTAGTGTGAGGAGTATAATAACACATTAGAAATAGAAAATTTCTAAAGTTGGCTTGGTGTATTGCTTTATTTTCTACCTCTCATTTAAAATGTGTCTAATGTTAATGATGTCTTGCTTTCATCTGTCTTTTAAAGTAGCAGCCTTCCCAAGAAGCCTCAGCCTTTGGCCAGTGTGGCTTTATTTTCATTGTATAAAATTCATTGCACCTCAGAATCAGAAGAATAATCTAAACAGAAGAAAATATTGAAATCTGCAGCCTGACATTCTGGGCTTTTCTCAACAGATTTTTTTTCTTATAGAATTGGTTGATATGTGCTGCTGGAAGTGTTACTGTAATAATGTGTAAAGTGACTTCTACTGTCGTTTGAATTCATATAGTTCAATTAGTCAGTATGCACAAAATATGACAAGTATGATTAACAGTATGTATCCACTTAAAGCACAGTCTGTGAAAATTTACTTTGTTGTTAGTCACAAAGGAACATGGCTGTAACTAGAACAACAGTCAGGTTGGTTCAGGGAGTCACAGAAATATTGATGTTTGGTTTCATAAACAAAATATAAACAATTTTATGCTAGAAGTGAGTCAGGTGGAGGAGAGTTCAAAGGTGGCAAAAGCAGGTTCACTGAAAGGGACCAGAGGAAATGTGAAATTTATTTTCAGCTGGTCACGAGTTAAAAGTTAACGCGCTTTTTTTTGTAATAGTAATTATTATTTATTTATTTGTTTCCATAAATACACAAACTTATTACTGAACCAACTTCAAAACAGTCCAGATGGCCAGGGAGATGGTTCGTGAGGATGTGATGATACACAGGCAAGAATTTTGACCGCTGAACTACTGTATGTAAAGATGGTACATTTCCAAATGTTGCTATGTTTGGAAATAATCGCTTCCTTTTTCTTTTAAAAGAGGATTCTTATCCTCTAAATCTAGAGGATTATGATTTATGAATTTGGTGATGAAACATATGCCTAAGTCTCTAAAGGGATGAGATTTCATGTGCTCCTTGTTCAGCATTTACTAATTTCAGCAAAATTCTTCTGCCCTGAAAGTTTTAGTGAACGGGTAGTCTCAATTCACAGAAGGGCATCAATGTTTAAAGGAAGTCATAAGCAGAATTTATATACTGAGTCCAGGAATGCAATGATCCTTTTGTGTGAATCCAGTTCTGAGCCATCTCTTTCTTTTCTGTAGTGAAATGGGAACTAAGGCACAGGGTAGTAAAGTACAATGTGGAATTAAGATTCTTGAAAAATAAGATGTCCTTTTGTGAATGAAACCTTTAATTTCGTATGAGTGAAATGACTGTATGGTAATACTTTTCTTCTGAATCTTTTAGCCTTTCTTCTGTCTGGCCATCCTGATGAAAGAGGTTTATATTCCAAAGTAAATAAAATTTGTGATTTGCCTGCAGTAGAGCAAAGCTATAGACTATTCCAAATAAGTTTTATATATGGACTCATCATCTACGATACCTGACAAATCATTAAGGCTTTCATGAAGTGTCGCGTCAGGGAAGTGAAGCCAATGTCAGTGACAAGCTTTATGCTTCTCCTATCCAGAACGAGTTACTTAATGTATTCCATTTTAATTGTTATCTTGGAGTCAATCGTGATCTCACACTACAGCTACTGACAGGAATCATCAGTTATGTGCGCAGTGTTTTGCAAAATTGCAAATTCACAATACATCTCTCTTCAATGGCAGCAATGTTTAGCAGCTCATTAGCTTTTGGGCTATGCCTTCTGGTCAGTGGATACTGGGAGAGACAGCCAGCCTAGTTGATTTGCAGACATATATTAGTCAAGATGAGCACTGCAGTATAACTGAAAGGAAACAATAGAATGAGGCAGCATTTAGAGAAGACTTCCATTAACTGGGAGATTAAAAAGATAATTAGAATGGGATTAAAAAAGAAATAAAGTTGATTTTTTTGCTTAGTAATCTCACAAAATATCCTTTACTGTCAAGTTTGACGTTTGTGATTATAAATTTAAAAATGGTTTATTTTATCAATTTATATTTGAGGAAAAGTAAGCATACAGCTAGAAACTGCTGCGTGCTTTCGTCTAAATGGTGGATGTCTTGAAGTAAAATGTAATATCAGAAATAGGTCCCATGTGTAATATATTGAAGATACTGTGTAATGTGTTGTCCATGGTTACAGTTTTGGAGTTTTTGTTCAGATCTGATGACTTAATATTACTTTGGTGAAGAAAGTGGACTGGAACAGAACTGTATAGTAATGTAGAGCCACTGTAGACATTTTTCAGTATTTAAAGCTGAGTGAGCGAGAAGAGGCTTCGGTCATTCAGAAAAATAGTAGGATCAGTAGGAATTACTACTGAGGAGCAATAGGATAGTGTAATTGCAAGTTATAGATCAGGTTGTAATGTTACCACTAAAAATGTGTGAAAGCTGCGTTAGTTCAGAAGAGGCAAGGACTGGAGATATTTCTTACCAAGTGTATGTTGATAATAAAGAACATGAATGCAAAAGGAGTTCTTGTCAAGAAAATTTTTTTCTTTCTTTTTTTAACTTCCTTTCCTTCTACTGTACTGCATCTTTTATGCTAACTTACTGAATGTGAAAGGGCCATGCTGGATCAGGCCAAAAGTCTGAACTAGCCTGTATCTGTATTAAATGTTGGGGGCGGGGGGGGGAGGGTTTAATAAACCCTTGGAACAGTGCTTGGAACACTTTTGCAGCTTCTTATGATGAACAGAAGCTTGTAGCTAGAATTTGTCTGCCTTACTTTTTGGCCTTTTATATTACTTTGAGGCAATTGAACTGGGCAAAGACAAACTTCATGAAGTTCAGCAATGGGTAGTGCAAAATCTGCCACCTGGGGAGAAGTAACCTCATATACCAGCTACGGGCTGGGGGCTGACTGGCTGGGAAGCAGCTCTGTAGAGAAGCACCTGGGGTCCTGATGGACAACAACTTTACCGTTACCCAGCAATGCACCTATTTGGGTAAGAAGGCCACCAGCCTCCTGAACTGTGTTAGGAAGAGTGTTGCCAGCAGGTCAAGCAAGGTGATCCTTCCCCTCTGTTCAGCCCTGATGAGACACATCTGGAGTGCTGGATCCAGTGCTGGGCTACCCAGTACAGGAAAGATACAAACTTACTGGATCGAGTCCAGCACAGAGCCACAAAGATGATTAAAGGACTTGAGCATCTGTCATACGAGGGAAGGCTGAGAGAGCTTGGACTGTTTAGCCCAGAGCAGAGAAGGCTCAGGGGGTATCTTAGCCATGTGTTTAGATACCTGGTGGAAAGGGATGAATAAGAGGGAGCCAAACTCTTCTCAGCAGTGCCCAGTGACAGGAGAAGAGACAATGGGCACAAATTAAACCACACAGAATTCCATCTGAACACAAGAAGGAACTCTTTTTATTGTGAGGGTGGAACAGGTTGCCCAGAGAGGTTGTGAAGTTTCCATAGGTGGAGATATTCAAAACCTCACTGGGCATAGGTTCCCTGGCCTGTTCTTGGAGTCCTCCAGTGACAAGTCTGTAGACTTCCCAGGCAGTCATAATGCTTTGCAGTCTTCAGTGTTACAAATATTTTCATAGTCTTTCACTGGCTGTGTCATTATTATTGAAATAGCAAGAATGTACTCTTTTTCCAGTATTTTGTGGAGATGGAGAGCTGGTGTCTTTTTTGCAAGAACTTTTTTGTCTGCTTGAAGACCATTATTACTTGTTGTAAGTTTGGCTTCCTTTGCCTAAGAAATCCTAACTCTCTTGATCTTTCCTCTTATGTTGAGTTTTTCGTACCTACTAGGCATTCATGTTACACTCCCATGGACTATTTCTGATGTCTGACTCCTTTTTTTTTTATTTATTTTTTTATTTTTTTCTTTCTTTCTTGAAGAGTGATACCCACAATTGGAAACAGTATTGCAGAAGAAGCCTGACTGATGCAAAGTATCCGTGTAGTCTCACAACAGCACTGTATTATTGACTCATCCTCTTACCTCCTACAGGCCCAGACTCTTTTACAATTCCAGATTATACAAAGAGTTGGGACACTGTGGGGAAGAAAAGAGTGGATCTCATAGATCTGTAGTCATACAGAAAAGATCTCTTTTGGTCTGTGAGTTCACAACTTGCTTACTGATGCATGTCACTAGATAAGGACCGTACAAGAAGTTTTGATCAACAGAGGTTGAATGAATTTATGTTCAATCTAGCTGTTCGGTCTGTTCAGTGAAAAAGCTAAGTTTACTTATATAGTATGATCATTGTAGTAGAACAGTTTTCTGAGACGAACATTATTTTTCCTCTGCATTCACTGCCAGTTGCCTGGCATGAGTTTGTACCTGTAGCTTCCATCACTGCTGCTGTTGCTCGCTAAGGAGTAGGTTTGGCATTTCATCAGTAGGGTATCTATATACCTAATGATAAATGAGCCTGTATTAAGTAATTCTTCCTGAAGTGTGATTTTTTTTTTTTGTGTTTACATTGAGAAGCAGCATGAAAATGTTAACCTAATTATTGAAAACACAATCCCACAAATGTTATCCAAGTCATTTTTGCTGGAGCAGCATATGAAGCTCTGTTGAAAGGGACCACAGGGAAATATATAATGTTTAACATAAATTCTTGATAATCTTTTTTGCATGTGATATTTGGGCTTTTATATGATAAAAATGTGTTTTATAGGCAGTTGGCTATTCACTTATTTAGTTGAGAAAAATAAGGGGACGCTTTCCCTCTAACATCTTCTGTGACTTTCTGTGATGTTACATCATTCCTTTTGGCTGGATATTCATTGTGTTTTTCCAGTAGAGACTAATAAAGCTTCTAAAGCTGCATTTATTTATAGGCAAGTTAAATATTCTTTTGTTCTATTCAATTTGTCCATTTTAGGTAAGAAGTTGCATTGTAGCCATTAGGCCTGATTTATTGCTCAGTGGCCTATGTGAAATGAATAAGTGAATATTCACTGATTTCTGGTGTCCAGGTGCTAAAGTTGTATATTAAGTGCTGTAGTAATTTACATTAATTGGCAAACTGTCATCAAAGAAACACCAAATATTTAAGCAATCATTATGCAAAATGTTGAAGCTCATTCTTATGTTACTTTGAAATCAAAAGGTTTTAAGTATGTGAAACTTACGATGAAGTATCTGTCCAAGTCTTTTGCTTAACAGGATCACATTGCTAAATTAGAGCATGAAAACTAGCACTGAACCATTTGGCTGAGAAATCTCTCCTTTACGATTATGGTTTAGATGGATTACATTTTTAATTACACAGAAAAAGAAATCTTGTTCTTTGCTGGCATTGTTCTGCCTCTTTTATGGATAAATAAAACATAAGATACATTAGATTTCGTACTCTCATCTTTTCACATTTATTTAAAAATAATTTTCAGTGATTTTATTCACATAGTGTAGTCACTGATAGTCATCAGCAAGTATGACATGCTTTTAAAGATAGGTTGTAGCAATTGATGATAGTGTCAGTGACATTGTGTGAAATGCAGTAAAATCTTGAAGCCCTTGATTTACAAATGTTATTAGGAAATTATCTCAATGACTGTCACAGCATATCAAAAAGCGTTATTTTTTTCAGAAGGGCTACCTCTAGCTAACCAATTAAAAAGTATTTTTTTGTTGTCGTGTTTTTTAAGGGATATTGAAATAGCATTTGCAATATAGAAAATGATGAATAGATATAGTGACTTAACACTGTTGTTAATCAAGAACTAAACTAAAACGTAAACCATGATAACACCTAGTATCAGTCTACGAATTTCAGAGATAATGAATTCTTATTTTTGCTGCCTTCACTCTCTTCTAAATTAATTCTTAATAGCAGTGTTTAAAAGTAGAAATTTCTTCCCATCCTTTGTCTTCTGAACATTTGTAATTATTATTTTCCACAGATGAGTGACATAGAAGAACTGATTTTGTGATGAATCAGTTTTTCATAATGTGAATTTTAGGACAGTATGAGAAAATATATGCAGATATATCTCCCTTTAAAATATGTTTTTGCTTCAGTGCAAACCTAGTTATAATTATGCAGATCTCTTAGGAAAACAGTAATGTAAAATCTTAGTAAAAATATTTTGCTCCAGACTGGGTGAGGTTTAAGGTTATCCAATGTGTACTGAAGCCAGCAGAGGATAAGGAAAAGGAAACCAATTATTTGTTCTAGTTTTATAAATCTCTCTTTATTGCCTAACCTTTTCAAACAAGAAATGGATTTATCCTCTGTGGAGACAGTAGTATAAATAATGTCATTCTCTGGCTAGAAATGGCTCTAAAATCCTTTGATCTGAAATAGGGTTGCTTAATTGTAAGTACATCCTGTTCTAGTATGTGCACTCTAACTAGATTTTAAAAAAAAAAATCCAGCTTTAAAAATTCTTGTCAATAAATATGTTTTCTTTAGACCAATTTAATAGTTATAAATTGGTACAGTTATTGCTGTATTTAATTTCTAATGATTCCTTTTGATGTTTTGGACTTTTTCTGAAAACTAGGTTTACATTTTCTTCTTGAACTTGGTAAAAATATTACAGAACATCTTTAAATGAAAGGTTAATTAATAGGAAAAGTGTTTAGTCTATAAAGGTTGGACTATAGTGACTCTAGAAAAAAAGTCTTCTTTTTCCTGTGTTTTGTTTTAATTTGTGGATAAAGAAATCAAACAGCATATTCACCTTCCCTTGGACCTGGCCATTGTCTATTGCATTTCTTTGTTTTGTTTTATTAAACCAGTATTGGAGGAGGAGGGCATAATGAGAGCAAGAAAACAAGCATGAAAATAGCCATCACAGAGGGAAAATTGGGCTATCACAGCAGTTATTAGAGCAGACACTTGATGTGGTCTAATTTACCAAAGGTACGGGTGTGAAGAAATGATAGCTCATGTGTCTTCTACATATCAGAAGACAGAAGCCAATTCATGCCTGTCAGGCTAACAATTTGTAGATTTAAGTATTTTCTGTGCAAGATTGTTTTCCCTCACCTTAACGATAATTTTTGTTCACTGTCAATTTTGGAGTATTTTGCCCACCCACTTTAAAAAAAAAAAAAAAAAAGTTGATTGGAACTGGCAGGTTTTTTTTGCAATAAATATTAAAATTTAATGCATTAAAATCACCAGTATTGTGGTATCCTGCTAAATTTTGATTAGTTCCTAGAAGCTGCTGTTTCATGGTTTTGAAAAAGTCATTTCAAAGTTCAGTCCTTCAACAAAAGTGTTTTCATCTTTACTGTGATCTTCTCAAAATTTCTTCTTTTTCAAAATGGATCATGACTGCTTTTATGTTCTGATACTGTATGCCACTGCAAGGTGATACTTAAATGAAATGGAGCTGTTTGGTTAACTCTCCATGACTTGCAGAGGTGACTGTCGCTTCTTGTGGCCATCATGTCATCATGAAACTCTGTGTACGAGCTCTTGTCAGAGGGAACTTCTGAGTTTCCATGCTGACTTCTACAGAGATGGTGGCCTCTGGGTCATGGAGATCTTGCTGCAATATCCACACTGTGTATTAGTTTTTTCTAGCAGGAATAAACCAAGGATACGTCTATGAAATTACAGTTTATTAAATACTGATTTATATATTATGCAATTTCCACTCTAATTATGTAACAATAATTGCAGGGGACAATATTGCGAGAGAAAGAGAAAATGCAAGACAATAAAGCAGATATTTATGAAGGTCCCTACTTTTGATTATTTCCGTCTTATTTTTTGGTAGATTACATACAAAATACAAACATTTGTTCTGAGTTTTCAGATAAGATTTGTACTTTTGTTTATAATTTAATCTAATAATACAAATATTTTTTCATAGAATTGCATAATTTAAAATTATCCTCTGCAAATGTGAAAACTGAATGATAATGAAGTAATTTTTCTCTTCATTATGTTAGGTGAATAGAATTCTCCTTTGGCCAGTCACTCCTAGGTTTTGGGTTCAGTTGGTATTTCAGGTTACATCTTCAAACTCAGGAAACATCTGTATAAAGCAAGAAAATGTGAATACTTGGTGTTGTCTTCTCTCAATGTGTTTTGTTTGTTTGTTTGTTTTTAAATTATCTTTAAAAAGCCAGATGATAAGAAGATGAAACATTGTCCATCTTCCCAGTCAAAAAAAAATAGATGATTATATGTGAAGTCAGGAGAAGTGTTTACAAATAACATGGATGATTCAGGGGAATATTCAGTGAAGCAGTGCAGTGTTCAAGAGATGCAGCAACCTAATGTTAGTATCACTTTCCATAATTGTTTCTCATGTATTTTAAGAATGATACTTTGCCAAAGGCTTGTTAGAGCAATGGTTTTGAAGATAAACTTGAAATAGATATTATTTTTGTAGTCTTCCGACAGCAAATTAGAGAGACAAGGATGCCACATATCTGTGATTTGTCTTTTTGTTTAAATTAATTTGAAACACACTCAAACAAAATCAAAAACCCCTTCTCACTTCCTTTGTAGAAGCTGCACCCTAGCTGGACTTTTGGCACATTTAGGACTTCAACTCGTGGGAGGTTTACAAGTGTTATACATTCATGCGCATGCACTTGCTACGCTGTGTTTACTTTTTAAAGTATGTTTTGAAGCTGACTTAACTGAGTAAGTTTAGTGTCCCAACTGAGTATTTGTACTGGTTTCAAACTGCTTATGTCAGCTTGGCTTATTTCTGTGTATTTACTGACACGTGTTAAAATATACAAGTCAGTGGTAGAGCCATTAAAGTGTGTCAACATGTGAAGTTGAACTGATTTATTAAAACAGTCCAACTTTGTATGTGGACCAGACTTCAGTTTCCTTAAGGATATTCTTTGGGCAGCTCCCCCTGCCGCTTGTTTCCCTCCCCACCCCTCAAATCTGTGCTTGTAGTGCCAGAACTGAGAATGAAATAATGAATTCAGATATGTACCTGTCAGGACATTTTTGTCCTAAAGTTCAGTTAGGAAAATAAAAAAAGTCATCCATTCATTAACCAGCAAATGGATTTTTTTTTTTTTTTTCTTTTCAGGATACATATCTGAATTCATTCTATGGATGTTGGAGAACAGGTTACCTCGTCAAAAGGACCTTGCTAGGAATAAAACTAAATATTAATTTAACCATTTTATGAAGGCTTATGTGGTAATACTGATATAATCTCAAGAGCCGCAGCTATGCATAATTGCACTTTCAGACTTCTTGTGGTTAAAATTGAAATTGCCATGTCTTCTGGTTTCTGTGTTTTCCTGGAGCTCTGATCACGTTTCTGTCTATGAAAGCCTAGAAATAATAGCCTTACACTTTTCAAATTCCCACAGGCCTCTCTGCTTGCTTTCAACATGGACTGTTTTTCTTGCGAGCAGGAATTCTGTGCGCTGGCAGGATATGAGGCAAGGCCAGTAGCTACTTTTGTTCTGTTTTTGAAAGATTATTTTTTATGACTTAATTTATTTCTGTGTTTCTTACACATAGAAATGTTATGGTAGTCTTGATTTACAGGCAGGGTTAGCAGTCTTACTATAACTCTTACTCCTCTGAGTAGTATCAGTAAAATCATCTGAATTGTTTTGTGACCAAAGTGTATGCCTGCGGTGAGTGCTTTCGTAATGCTTTTCCCATGACAGCTCAGGTAATAAAGTCTAAGTTGGGGCTTTTATGAATTACTGACATTGATTCAAGAACTAATAACAGTTCTGAAATTGAGAGGCTGCATCACTGTTCTTTAAAATTTGAGCATGTTAAACAGACTCCCATGAAAAGGAAAAAGGGGGAAAAAAAAAAAGCACTGAGATTGCTTTGTCCATCAGTGAGCTAAAACCATACCTATGTAAAAGTACGTGCGCTGTGACTAGCTGTGCTTCTCACAGAGTTCAGTCACAGGACAAACAGTTGTGGCATGGGAAAAAAAGAATTTCATGCCCATTTGAATACCTCACTTGCTTTTTGCTTGCTGAAGTGTTTCATCAGGTCTTATTTAAAGTTTCTATAATCCTGAACAGCTTTAAGAAACTGACAAATCAATGTGTCTTCCCTTCAAATGATGCATTTCTTCCACAAAAATTACATCAGCCCAGATACAAAATAAGCAAGCCAAATAGACAAGAACAGTATCCAATTTAAAGTGNCCCCCCCCCCCCCCCCCCTCGAATTTCTGATTAAAGCTTAGTAACACTGGAAAAAACAACACATATATCAAACCGTGTCAAAGTTACATTGGGGAAGGTTGTGTTGGCCGCTTGTCCTTGTGGCCTCTTTAACTTCTGCATCAGTAAATGAAACATTAAGAGTGATGGCCAATAATGAACCATCTAGATTTCATGAGGACCAATGGTCACACTGATCATTTAAGGTTTTTAATTAAAACCATTGTTAAAGAGACTGTGGGCCGGCTGCAGACCTGCAGGTGGAGGGGCTGCAGAGCCTGGGAACTGTCTCACTGCCCTGTTTCTCATTCAGGTCCATGTGGTGGGAACGGTCTGCTTGATCTGAAACTGAACCAGACCAGGCTGCAAGGCACCAAGGGAATCCCTTAAAACAAGGGGGAAAAATCATTTATATCTGTGTATAATAAATTAATTGACTAAAAACAGTTCAAAGCAAGGTACAGTGGCAGAAACAAAAGTGTTGTGTTTGAATATAAAGATTTTATGGTATACATGTGAGATCACACCTCCAGTAACAGCACAAAGTGTCCTCTTTATTATCACTAATATGCTAGAGTCCCGAGTCCTCCAGTGTTTATCCTTGATGTATAATCTTGAAAAATTTAGGTACTTAGACTAAAGCTAGTGTGTAACGCTTTGTGGAGGTTTCTTCCTTTGTCTCAAGAAGTTAATTAGATTTTATATTATTTGTGTAAATTTATTCTCCTGAGTTCTCATTAGCTTGAATAAAATTATTCTGCATATGGGTTCTTGTAGCTTCAATAAAATTTGGATGATTAAGAGATGACCATTGATTTGATTTTAGCACAGTATTGTGATTAAAACAAATTCCTTCAATTAAAATGTGTTGTAAGAACATTAGTTGATCCATGAAACATCTTATCAAGCATGGCCTAAATGTATGGATGGTTCAATTTCACTTTTAAAGGACAGCTTACTTGGAGATTTGTAAGATTTGGAAGAGATCTTTTGTATCATTCAGTAACAATAGTTTGCATGTCTTCAAAGATTCCTCTAGGGCACCAACCCTGTTAACCAGACAACTCCATAAATGAATGGGATTTATAGTATCAAGAGATAGGATTAAATTGAAGGAGTTGAAATTGAAATACATACTTAATCCCATTTAGGAATTATAACTAACTTATATTGAGAATTTTCTTTGAAACTGGTTTTTGTAATGAATATATATATTTTTATCTCAACTATTAAGGTAAAAAGTTCACTTTCAGGGTTGTTGTTGTTTGGTTTTTTTTAGCGGTTCCTTAGAAAATGTCGTCTGATAAGGTTATTTTTGCATTTCAATAAAATTATTCAAGTAAAATATTCTTGGGAGACGTAATTGTGTAACTAAAACTTTGGGGGTGAAAATGAAATTTTTGGTTCATAGGATATTGAGATTTTAATTTTTAAATATAACCTGCTTTTTTAACAGCTCTCCAATGAAGGGTGTTTCAGAGTTTTATTAACAAATTGTTTTGTCCCCTTCCAGGTATCTCTAAAACATTAATATGCATCTACTGTAAATGAGAAAAAAATAGGAGACATTGCAATACTTCACCTCTTTGGACAACAAATTGTATCTTAACTATTTTTTTCTGAAAAATATCTGAGTCTACGTGGTCTCCTAGCCTTTTTCCTTCTCATGCTGGCATGATACAGCTGTTCTACTGGAAATGTACATCGTAACAACCTCTCCACTTTAAAGAAGGGCTTTTCGGAACTTCACCTGGGAGGATCTTGGGCCTTTAGCCCCTACATTTCCATTTCAAATGTGAGTCACAGTGACAGCACTCAAACTTAGCAGTTCTACAGAAATCCTGATTTACAAGGGCAAGTAGTGATAGGACAAGGGGTAATGGCTTCAAACTGGAAAAGGGTAGATTTAGATTAGATATCAGGAAGAAATTTTTCACAATGAGGGTGGTGGGACACTGAAACGGGTTTCCCAGAGATGTTGTGGATGCCCCATCCCTGGAGGTGTTTAAGGCCAGGCTGGATGGGGCTCTGAGCAGCCTGGTCTAGTGGGAGGTGTCCCTGCCCATGGCAGGGGGGTTGGAACTAGATGATCTTTGAGATCCCTTCCAACCCAAACCATTCTATGATTCTATGGTTTGCACACTTTCTCATCTGCGTTACAAAAAAAATTATCATTATAACAAATGCTTTTCTCAGTAGTCTCAGTGGAGGCCAAGGAGCACCTCAGAGTGTACTACCCTTCAATTGTAACTGTGGACCCTTGAGTTTAGGATTTCCTTCAGTGGCCAAACACAGGGCGTATTTGCATGGGTACACAGTGTTTACCTGTTGCGTTCTAGGTTATGGCCTACTAGTTAGAAAAATTAATTTACCTGAATTTATTATTCCCTGTCAAAACACATGATGTAACTGTGAGGCAAACACTACCTTCTGTAGGGTTAGTAGGAGCTGTGTATCATCTAACTGTGGCTGTTTGAATGGTGAATACTACTTTTCTAGACTCTTCCTACAGTAAATCAGTAAACACCACATGCTTCCAGAGCTTTAGCCTTGACTTACCTGTCCTGCTCCCTTTATTTCAACAAGGAGCTATGCAACCATCTAAGGCTAGTAGACGAACTTAACTAGTTAAGTGAGGTAAACATCTTTTTATTTGAAGAACTTAGATTGAATTAGCTTGATTTCCTGTGGCTGGAGCTTTGATTTCTGAGTCTTATGAGAGATTTAATAAATTTTATCCTCTGTTGTTCTATTTCATCCTGTAATCTGTTTTTGAAAAGGACACTTGTTTTTAAATTGTTCCATACCTAGCTAAATATTGGATTCTTGGCTCTTTATAATCCTCTTAATTCTTGCCTTTTTTTCCCCGAGACTACTGTCACTGGAGTAACTAATAAATTCTTTATGGCTGATTTCAAAGTCTGTGTACTTTATGTACAATAGGCCTCAGACTTGCTCTGGCTTTCTTTTGCACTGGCATCATTCAAAAATTAGAGTAAATAAATACCATAGTGAATAACTTCATCAAGATTTGCATCAACTGCAAATTGACCCAAGTAATACTATCTGCATTTTTTCTCATTATAATTCTAATTTGTACATTCAATTATATTTGAGAATCTTACACTCGTGTCCTTTTCAGTTTCTCTTTGAACCAAGTAAATACTGTTGTCGTTCATGAATCCTCATATACAGTACTTTGTAATTTTACTAATGGCTGCCTGAAGCCTGTCATCCTCCTGGAATCACCAATCACAGTATCACAGAATGGTCAGGGTTGGAAGGGACCTCTGGAGATCATCTAGTCCAACCCCCCCTGCCAGAGCAGGGTTGCCTAGAGCAGGTTGCACAGGATGGTGTCCAGGCAGGTTTTGAATGTCTCCAGTGTGGGAGACTCCACAACCTCTCTGGGCAGCCTCTTCCAGTGCTCTGCCACCCTCAAAGTAAAGAAGTTCCTCCTCATATTAAGATGGAACTTCCTATGTTCAAGTTTGTGCCCATTACCTCTTGTTCTATCATTGGGTACTACTGAAAAAAGACTGTTCCCATCCACCTGCTACTCTCCCTTTAAGTATTTATAAGTATTGATAAGATAATCTTCTTTTCTTCAATCTTCTTTTCTTCATGTGAGTTTTTCTTGTGAGTATGTTGAACACTTTCCAGGCTCATTCCAGTTTTTCCCCTGTAGTTCACAGTTAAATTGAATATGTTTTTTTAACCTCAGTGCAGAATATATTCCACCCATGTGCCTGATTTTGTTCATACATTTCTTCAAACACAATGCCTTTCTCTGCTTCTGTTCTTCGATGCTTTTACTCTCCTTGATTTCCACGTCATTTGCAAATATAATGATTGCAGTCCTGCTTTCTTCCAAGGCTTTATAAGACCTAAATTTGCTGTTCCTCAGGGAAGTAAATTTTTCTAGTTTCTGTAGCTCATGTTTATTATTATTTTTTTCATTGCTATACCTTGGTTTATGCTTCCCCTGTCAAGCAGGTTAAGGTATTTAAAAGCATATGTGTATGCGTGTATATGTATTAAGACTTACTAACAAGCGTGTAATGTACCTCTTCATGGCCAAATTCTAGGAATACTTTTTCACTTTCTCATATTTAATTCGTGTAATTTTAGAAAATGCCATAAACTTTAAATTGTTTTTGTCTTTGTAATTCTGAGTGATGTCCCTTCTTTGGGGAATATTTTAAACATTCAGGTCAATTGCAGTACAATGTTACACTAACCAGCCATTGCACTGAAACACAGTGCACAGATTAATGTTGTGATTGTAGCAGTCTCATTTAATAGACTTGCAGTGCAATGAAAAAAAAAAATCTGTGTACTGTGTTTTATGTGTACTTGTATGTACTTGCAATGTTTTTGCAAGTGAAACTTAGAAATAAAAAGCATAGAGAAGTGGGGTTTTTTGATAAAATATCTTTAAAGAGAATTTTTAGATGAGAATGCATGGATGAGAAATGTTTCTTTAGGCTCTGAAATTTGAAGCTGTTGCTTTAGGAAAAGTGTACAGATTTTTCTAAGACATATTTGTTTAGAATATATAATAAAGTTTTCCCATAAAACTTTGTGAGAATAAAGGTATTGAGAGGACTAAACCCAGAAACTCAGAGCACTTTACTTGGAT
Source organism: Himantopus leucocephalus (assembly GCA_003993805.1). Taxonomy (NCBI): domain Eukaryota; kingdom Metazoa; phylum Chordata; class Aves; order Charadriiformes; family Recurvirostridae; genus Himantopus; species Himantopus leucocephalus. The sequence continues at coordinate 118,016,701 of RSEF01000001.1, read as the reverse complement.
GAAGATGTTGGCTCAGATGATGTAGAATTTGGGAAGAAGACTACTTTTTTTAATTTTAATTTTGTTTCAAGGACACCCAGTAGACAGTGAGGCAAATCCAGTTAGTGTAATATTAATAGATCTAATGCTGCGCAGCCAAATACTGCATCTGCTTTTGCAGTGTTCTTTCAACAGCCAACGAAGGCACTGAAGACTCTGTGTGTGTGTGTGTGTGTATTGTATTTAAAGCAGAATTATCGGGGGGGTTGTATCCTTTACTGCAAAATAACAGATGATTGAAGCAAACATGAAGACTCACTTCTTGAATGGAGATCACAAACCTAAATTTCCTGGAAATAGCAGACTAAGTGTAATTGTCCACAGGCTGTGGTTATATTTCCTTTGAGTTTTCAGACAAATGAAAAATAAAAAAAAATTTACATTTACATACATTGCACAGATGGCACTTTGCAACAAATGTGTTTTGGGCTGGTGTCAGAGCTTATTGGCTACACTTTTAAACTTGTGACCTCTGGCTATTGTCATGGTCTTTGTATTTTGAGTTGCAGTGATTTCCTTTTTCTTCCTGAAACAATTTCTTATTGTTTCTTCTTTGTGCAACGCATGTGTCATAAGAATTCTACCATGTAATTTCAGTTTTTCAGTAATTTGTATCTTATGCAAAAAAAACATGTGAGGTGTGCTATAGTTGTATTTTTGCTTTAAAAATAATCTGTACATCTCAAGATAAAATTTAAATATTAACTGCCCTGTAATAATAGAAATGTGCAATTGTTCTTTTTAGCATTTGTCATCAGGAAAAATAAGACATTAGAATTTTACATATGTGTATTTTTTTGGTCAGAGAGCTTTTTGCCCTTCCTCTCTTCTTGAGCAATATTTAAGAGGACTGGACTTGTGGAGAAGATAATATATTATCATGTCTACTCTGGGACATAAGTATGTAACCAGAGAAGTGATTTCAGAGATAAATTTGGTTAAAGTTTTAAATAGAAATTCCCTAGTAATAAAAAATGAAAGATGCTTTTGAAACTTCCATCTCAGGGTTAAATTAAAAGTACTTGAACAAGAATTCTAGAACTACAGTAACATGGAAAACTGCTTTTATTTTTCTTTGTATAAGAACATACAGCTTTTAAAAATTCCATAGCTTTCTGGGGGAGGTGTAGATATCTTAATTTATAACCTTGGTTCCGTGTACTTCTAAATGACATTTAGGACATTATGTATACATAATGGCAGCATTCATGACTGTTTGAGCTTTAATTTTCTGGAGTCTCAGCAATTACACAATTCTGCTAATCAAAATGAGGCATTGAGTCCCTTGGGACGCTTTGTGGACGTTTGCTGAGGTGATTGCCAACATCACATTTCCCCTGCGTGACAGTTAAATGGAGCTGGTTTGACTGTGCCTCCATACACCCACTGGCACATCCCTCTTCTGCTGCCTGTTGGTGGCAGCTTCCAAAGTACCAACTTGTTTCATATCGACTGCGTGTTGGGCCCAGTAATAAATCACCAATGAATAGCCAGCTCTGTACTTCTATATTTAAAGCAGTCCTGAACATTGATTGATGTGGCTCTTCAGTGGGAGAACAATGCTCAAGGCACATATGCACGTGAAAAGCTCCTCTAGTGCAAAAGATAGCTTTGTCCTGTGTGCTCCCCGCCCTTCCCTTTAAATGATTCCCTTCCTGGGCTAGCCTGGACCTTGGCTAACTGATTACCAGAACTTCAGGCAGGCAGCGGTTGGCCTCAACCTGTGGGGTTAATGAGAGCCTTTGGAAAGTCTGGTTCTCAGCTCTAGAGAGGCCAGGGGCATGTGTCCCAGCCGTGGTCCTCACAGCCACGAGGCCACTTACTGTTTGGGACCCTTGGCTGTATTTAATACATAATCTAAGGACTTTTCTTGTGTCAAATGAGCTTCAGCTGGCAGATGACTAAATGGCTAAGACTAAATTTAGAGGAAGAAGATTGGCTTTGNTTTTTTTTTTTTTTTTTTTTGGACAGGTTTTATTTTAGGCTTGGGAAAGTGTGTAGAGGTAAGGAATGGGGTTACGTGAATTCAGTAGTTCTCTCGCCTCGTGACAAGTTACTGTTCCTAACTTTATTTGTATTGTTCATATACTCCTTTGCTGCTTTGAAACAAACCCCTGTGACAAGCCTTGGAAAATAGGGCCTTTCCTGCCCTTGGGAGGCACCTCAGTTTGTTAGCCTCAATTAATCTTCTGAGCAATCCTGCAGAATTCAGCCAATTAATGGAGCAAAGCCAACACAGAACAGGAGAGTATTGTTACTCTTTTTAAAACTATTCCATGATTTCCACTACCTTATTTTTAATTGTCTTCGTACAGAATTTAAGTATATGTGAAAATAGCTTTAAAGTGGCAGCTCCTTACTGATGTAAAATGGTTGCTACAAAGTAGTGACTATCTAGTAAAATCAACTACCTTATAACTTTTTAAGTGGCACTATAGTTGAGATAAAACTGTTCTGCAGAATGCTGAGAATTTTAGTATAACAACTTTTCACCTTACCAGTTATCAGCTTAAATCCTTCCTTTTGCTAGTCCACTGTGAAATAATTGTGTGAATAAATAAAGAAAAAGTATCTTTAAGAAACCCCCATATGCTAATTAGAAATGGCTGTAGTCTGAAATGTAATTTTTCTAAAAAAATGCATGCTTGTTTGTACTGTAGGTGTACTTATACTTCATGCTGTATTTGTGCAGACCTCAAATTGTGGATTTTTTTGCATTCCCATCACATTTATAGGCAAAAATATTACTGTTGGAATTGGTAACTATAATTATAGTTGTAAATACTGTGTGTTTTCTTACTATGTAGTGGCTCATAAGTCATATTTTTATTATTGTCTTGAGTATACATGCATACTTTTTTAATCCCTACCTCCAGAAGAATTAGCAATATCAAGGTGTTTTCTTTCCACCAAGACCTGAGGTATCACTGGATCCCAAAGTTCTCATGATTTCAGGGATGTGCATTCACTCTTTAATTTTTGCTTCTTCCAAGTTGTCCTAACGTTAATTTTGAATGCAGAAAAATGCAGCAGCTTCCTCTCTCTGTTCATCTTGTCCCCAAATCCAGGAGTCTTCAATGATCTCTTGTTTGACTATTCAGTACAAGAAACAATTCGTTGTATTTCTTTGCAAAATTTTCTTAGAGATAGTTATTTTTTGTCACAAGAAAGACACTAAAAATAGTGGGGTTTAATATAGCTTGTAACTCGAAACTCTGATTCCTTTTGCCTTCTGTAGTCTTTGGTGTTCATCTGCTCTATTGGTAACTTTTTTTTTTCCTTTAGAAAAGCTCCATGTTTTTTAGGACTGTCTGAATTTCCACTTAGGGGTAGTGTTTTGGGGTTTTTTGCTTGTGATATCTTGACTGTGTCTTTAAATCTTCAAAGTAGAGAAAAAGAAAAGCTAAGATCTTACATACCAATATTTGATTGATGTGCCCATTATATAATTTCATCTTTTGTATTTATCTATCAAAATGTTAATGTTCTGATTATGTTTTAATGTGAATTTGACATGATGGAATGCTATAATTATGAAGTTTTGAAATAACCTGATGGTTCTGTCTGAACTTGTATCTAGTTTCAAAGTGTAAGTCCTGTTTTATACTCATAAGTGCACTGGTGATGTTTGATGCAAGAGGCGGAAATATGCTGAATAGATTTTGCTTTGGGAGGTTGGGACTGCAGCTCAAATATCCTGGATTTTGGTGTTTTGCACTTTGTGTCGTTTGGAATCACCATTCCAAAGAGTGTGGATGCTCTTCTGGAGAATTGTTTTGAGAGGGGAAATGATCAGAAAAAGGTTCACTTAATGAAATGGTCTTTTTTTGAAAGCTCATGGCACTTCGTAAAGAAGTACTTTGAATAGAAACCGAAGTCAGTATTAGAAGAGACAATAGCAGTTTCCAAAAAAGACCCGTTATAATATTTAAGAAGAGAAAGAAGAGGCTGACTTTGAATATCCCAAGCCTCCTCCTGTTGTTAGGATCTGAACCCCTGTTAATCCATCCTCCCATATGTCCTCTTGCACCTAGCTAATGTTGTCTCCTTGATGTCTGACAACTGTATAGGCTATAAGGTTCAACTTCCTTTGGTTAAACTCTGCCAGCATAAGCCAAAGGACACTTAGCAAGAGTGTGATGGTATTGATGTTGACAAATACTACAGTGCAGTAGGAATGAAAAGGTTTGGGGTAAGGCCCTAACATCAGCTGTTTGTGGCTTTTAGGGCTTCTACTTTAAACTAGGTTGGGTCCAGATGCTTGGCCTGAGTGACGTTAGCTCCTCTCCAGGACCCTGTCTTCTGCCTTAGCTTCATCTGAAGGGAATCCAGTGGACACACTGCAGGACTGCTACACGATGCAAACTAAAATAAAGTGAGTGGGGATGTTTCGGAGTAATTTCAAAAGCAGACTTAATCTAAATTGAAAAACTAATGTATGCATGCAGTTTGAGGCATAGCAGGGGTAACGAATGCCTTATGTGGCTGAGTGGTCCTTTTACTGTGGAAGGTGACCTAGACAAGGAAATCCATCCTTAGTTTGCAAAATAAAGTCCTAAATTACTTTTTTGTTTGTTTAATGCATCTTCTTTCCTAATAAATCCCTGATCTAATACTATAGAAGGGATGAAATCTATTAGTAGGGAGACTGGAAGGAAGGTTCTCCTATCTCTTTCTCTTTCATCATCTGCCCCAGCTTTCACTGCGATCTTGTTACATAAGAAAAGTAGACAGGACCTTGATGAAATCCACTTATCCAAGGTAGTATTCCCCCCCTCTCCCTGCCCCAGTGGACTGTTATGATCCAGGACTCTTCTGAAACATTCAGGGAGATTCCCTTTTATGTGAATATTATTGTAAGGTCTTTATGCATTGCAGCACAAGCTTGGTTTGGTATTCTGTAACTGAAATGGCCAGTTTCGCTCTGGTCGAAAATGGACTGTTGATAAAGGAATTCCAAGGCTGTATCTAAAACTGGATTTTCTGGAAATTAGTACAATATAGTACCTCCCCGAGCTCTACATAATTAGCTCTTTCCATTTTCATATGTTCATCAATTTACATTCATTGAAGGATTTTGAAAATTGGATAAGATACAAAGTTAAAGCTTAAACCGATATTTAACAGTGAAAGCATTTAAAAAAAATAATCATGTAGACGCAGTGGCAGTTACTGGCTGATGCCAAAAAAAGGATAATTTTGCTCTGTTGCTGATTTCTGCACCCAGCCATAAGCTTCATGCCTCTCCTAATTAACTTCATGCTGGTGAGCAGATTGAGAATGGCTCTAGTCAGCGCTAAAAATGCCTGGAAACATGCTGTTTTACAGCCGTATGCAAAGTTGCTGAATTTTTTTTAAATCACTGCCAAAAGCCACAAGACATAGACGCATAAGTTTCATGCTAATCACAAAATAATAAGGTAATTGATATTCAACAATTTAAAACAATAAACAGAGCGCATACTCTAAATCTGGCTGGCTGGTTTTAATTAATGCTATTGCCCACTGTTTGAGTGGAACCACAAAGGAAGTGGTGGGAACTTGGTTTTGAAAGACAGGTCTTTCCCAAAATGTTGATAAAGGATTTAAATAACTCTTTATGTGTCCAGGAAGGCAGCTGAAGAACTGTCCTCCTTTCTCTGTTGCTCGCAATAAATTTGAAAAGCAAAAGCAAGGTTCTAGGATGGTTAAACCTTGAGAAGGTCTGGGAGGAGTTTTGTTTCTTCCTTTCAGATTAGCTAGTGTCTCTGAAGCAACTCACTTCAGGATTTGTCCAGATTTTCTAAGTGATGTTTTAAAATTAATTATACCTGTTCTAAGGGAGTATCTGTGAAGCACATTCAGTTGTTTTTGAGACCGCTATTCATCTACATCACAAAGGAGCTGAGGGTAGAAACAGTTGTATACTTGATGGAAAAGTAATAAGAAAGTGAATATAGTTTACTAGAAGGGAACAGGAAAAAATGGTCCTGGCATTGACAGATTAGGCAGAATTAGTATTCAGAATCAGCTCTTGAGTTAAGGGGATTTAATTGGAGGGGGTTTAGTTGTAGTAATTCTGTCAGCTGTAGTAGTCAAAATTCTAGGCTACTGTGAGATGTCAGAGGTTTTTTTGGTGACACTCAGCCCTTCCAGTCATACTGGCAGTTAAACCAGCCAATAAGTGTATAAAATTTGAATGACACATCTTCAATTAAAAGTCATATTTCTAACAGTTATTAGACTTTAACTTTTTTGTTCTGGATAGTAACTTTTGATAAAATTTGATTCCTTTCTCTCTTCTGGAAGACAACTAAGAACGTCTTGAATTGTTCTGCTGTGTGAAGCATTAGACCATTGCTCTTGTTAGCTCAGATAGTTTCATTTGGTTATTTATCTGTTTTGTTTATCTGTGGGTGTTTTTCTGTTTCTTTGTATGTTTGCTTTTAAGGAAGTGGGAGAGGACAGCCGTAGAAGTATGACAAAGAACCTTTCTCATTGTCTACCCATCCTCCCCTATGGTAGTGATTGCCTCATAAAACCAAAAATTTTGATAGGTGAAATGATTGTTGCAAAGCCCTGCGATGAATGATTTATTAACTTCCGAGTAAATTGATAAGATTCTTTTTCATTGGAAAAACAACTCTGATAACATTTTTAAAAAGCTCTATTCAAGGAGGAGCTTAGGTAATTTTTCTCCTGGAAATGCTTTGGAAAGGTAGCTTTTGTTCATTTGGCCAGATTAATCAATTATGAGGAGCAAAAGGCTCAAAGGTCCAGTGTGGACATGGAAAGTACGTTTTCTAAGCTTTTCTTGTGTCTTGACAGCCTGCATGTGACAATCCAGAAAAATTCCATTGCTGCTTTTTAGTTACCCTTGCTAATGAGAATGTAATTTTTAAAGATTACATGGTTTTGGAGATGACTGTCAGAAAAAGATTTTTGTGCCTATTCTCTCACTCACATTAAACGGAGAATGATGTATCATTTTGCTTAATTGAGGTATTGTTCTGGAGAAACTCTGAAGAAAATTACCAACTTACTGAATTGGAAAATCTCAGACTGTTTTTTTTTCCTTCTAGCATGATGAAATGGCTTCATTGGTACAATATACTAGTACAAACTATTTCCAAAAGGAAATAAATGACTATGAAGAATAGATCTGTCAATGGCTACTAAATATGTAAGTCCAGATGCACACTCTTTCAAACCACAGTTTCTGGCTGCCAGAAGCTGAACTCTCATGTATTGGGAAAACAATAATGCTATTAAATCTGTTACTTAAGAATCTGCAACTCACCACTCATGGGGACCTAATACTAAGCAAAGCAGGCCTTGAGCCTAGTCCTGCAAGGAAATATTTTGTGTTCTGATGTTTTATAGGTAGAGATATTTTTGCTGTAGAGGCTAATGGAGAAACAACAAAGAAAATTATAGTATGTGGTATTTTTTAAATATTCAAGAGAGTTCAAAAGGTGACATGAAGAATACAGCCTGGAGTCAAACTGAAGTGGCTTTACATGGTCTTTGAGCCTTTCAGACCCTCTGTTGCCTTGGGCTCCATTTCATTACGTAGGTAGCCTGCTAGGTCCACTGCATGCACCAGTTTTCACAAGGATGCAGAGTCTCAGGATCCTCAATACAGCATTGTCAGCTTCTGAAGTAAACATAGTAGCTTTTTTTTTTAATGAAAATTTGAAAGTGGTATTTTAAAAACATGATTAAGAAGAGATAGGCTACATTATTAAAACTAAGGAACTGATGACTTACTTGAGGCGATCTACAGGGAGAAGTGCTGAAATTCTTCCATGCTTCTGTTGTTACTCATGAATTTAATTTCCTCTGGCTTTTTCTACTAAATGCTTGATAAGTTAAGCCTAACTCTTTTTTTCTCATACCAATTTGCCTTTGGGAGGAGGGAAAAGAAAGCAACAGTGTTTTGCTACTGTGTCCTTCGCTCTAATCCATGGCTATGGTGAATAACCCAGTGCTGGTGTTTGCCATTCTGCAGCCAACTTCTTGTGTCTGTATCTTCTGGGTGTGCTTGTCATAGTTAGAAAATGAAGCAAATCTTGCTCACTTTTGCTGCTGCTGCCACGGGGCTTGAGTACCAGCACCTGACGTTGCCATTAGACCCTGCCAGTGCCCACTGTGACCATCATGAATGCGGGACTCTTAACAAACAGCGTTGGTGGAGGAATTCGAATCTAGCAGATTCGTTCCAGTTGCAAATAGTTCATTTATGTAGCCCAGAGCTTTTTTAATGCTGTATTTCTGAGAAAATAATAATATGAAGTTGTAAATATCAGGAAACCCAAACTGGTAAAGCTTGTAATGAGCAGTTCAGTGAAGATGAGTATAAAGCTAAAAGTGTCAGTCAAAAAGCATGCTTTGCAGAATCAGGAAAAAGAAATAATTAGTTTCCAGGTCACCTTTGGAATATTTTTTTCTGTAGAAACTTAAGGAGTTACAAATAACGACTTCCAACAGGTTTCTGAATCCTCTGCTGGTTTGAGTTAGTGGATATTTCAATGTCACTTAAGATTTTATTTTATATATATGAAGTCCAGAAAATACTGGCTTTAATAATACTTTATTTACCAGTAAATATGACATTGTTTTTGTATCTGCACTGGTGAAGATTATTATTTGCCTTTCTATTATGTTGCAGATAGAACTTAGATTTCCATTTCCTCCCACATGTAAGCTCTCAGAGTGTCCTTCAGAGATTTTTGCTCAATGATTTTAGTTGTTATAAATGTCCATGGAAAAGCTAAAAACGCAGGTCAAGGCTGGACAAAAAAAAAAATAATACTGAGGAGGCTGAAAGTTTTCTGGAACCCAAAATACTGTACAAGTCCTATATTGCACTGTTAGATATTGTACAAATATATACTTTGTGTAGGAACTCTGTAACTTGGGTGTAGAAAATCCATGTCTACATAAAGAAAATAAAAGTTGAGTATAGAGCTTTCCATATTTCTTTCTTTCTCTGCTGAACCCAAAGCAGATAAACTTTTTTATGTTGCCTAGCTTACGATTCTGCACTTGAATACTCCCACTGGCAGTAATGCTTTTATCAGCAGAAGAGGAATGAACGTCGCTTAAGAGAAGTTCCTTCTCATGTGGCATACTTACAATTTGAAAGATCAGTTTGCAGCTTCCTTAATACATGCGTTATTTTTGATCATTTGCAATTAGATACATAGAGTTCCTGTTAATAAGTTCCTGTTATTTCTTTCCTGTGTTGCTGATTCTGGCTGTCTAACTAAAATAATATTTAAAATAATTAAGTTGTATTAGGTTTTAAAAAAAGAAAAAAGTATTGCTGTGTTGGCTTTTTCAAGTAGCTGTTAGAATTTTCTTGTGGTGTAGGTAAGTAAGGTATTTTGGCATATGTAATATGGTAGGCAAAGATTGAGGGGGAAGCAGTATAGCAAGTGCTCAGTCTATAGCAGTTCTTTGACTCATCAGGCAGGGAAAGGGAAAAAATTGAGTTTAGTACCACCTTGACTCTGTAGCATTGAGTTGGCTTTCAGAACAGCAAGGAAAACTTCACTTTCCCAATACAGAGCAAGACATTTCTTCTAGGTGAGGTATTGAAAATGGAAGCAAAGTTAGTCTGCCTTTGTTATTTTAGATTTTATTTTATGATCATAAAAAATGAAAACAAAATCAACCATGCAGAAGTTGAACTTCTAAGATCAGCAGTCATGTTGAAAGAATCTCTGAATTGCTGAAAAAAAGTTGCATTCCTTCTAGTTCAGAGCTTTGGGGGAAAAGGTTCCATACCTTGCACTTTATTTGATTTTATTACTGTCACTGGCTAGCTTTATGTCCTTGACTTTAAATGTATATATACACTGTTACTAACAATTTCCTCTCTGTAAACATTTGAAGAGCAAACAGCAGTATCTTGTAAAGGCTAAGTGGAGTTTGAGGTGAATACCCTATAGGTAATGTGGACTTGAAAGAGCATTCCATCAGGGCTCTGGCTTTTCCAATGCTATCTCCAATGCTCAGTTGTCCTTAGCCTTGCTCAGAATTGTACCATCAGTATTTTCTTCACATTATTGGAGAAGCAAATAAACCTTGCCTTTACTGGGATTAATTTACTGCAGCCTGAAGCAGCAAATCTCTTCTGGCAACCATTCATAAGCTGAGTAAGCAGCACCCTCACATCTGTTGACAATGTGAGTTCAATGTGGAAGCCGGTATCTGAGAAGACATTAGTGTCCAGAATGGGAGAGGGAATATTAGTCACTTAGAAGTGAGAGCTCTGAATTTGAACACTTTGAGTCAACTACCAACGTGGTGGAATATGGATATGGTATTTGTTATCTTCTGTTTCGCCAGTATTTATGTTGCTCAGCTGCAAAATCAAAGATCATTTTGGTGGGAGAAGCCTGTCTGTTCTGGCTTGGCCAATTACTGAATATTTACTTGATTAAAGTTGTATATTTTATTTTAATGAATTTACTGAAATTTTAATCAAAGCAAATCTTTTCAGGAAAGTTAGTAGAGCCCTTATTTTTCAGAGTTACTTTAAAATCTAGCTTAAGTAATTAAATTATGTTTGGGGATTTGCTTTTCTTCTGGATAGCCAGCTGTATCTTACCAAATCACTTCAAAACATTATTCCTTGTAATCAGTCTTTGGTCCTCCACAGCAGTGCTAGACTAAACAAGGGATAACATTGAAAATCAAAATCAGTTTCAGTGACATAATCATGTTGAATACTTAAGCATTTACTGACTTGAGTCATTTCCTTCTGCAGCTTAATTATTGCACTACATTGATCATCATTGTTATTAGACAGTGCTTTTAAAAGGTACTTGTGCTTTATCTGGGCACTGGTAAAGACCTGGTCCAGTCTTGGCAATGCTACTGGAAGGTCCTCGAGACTTGGCATTTCCTCCCTGCTTGGTTGTCTTGCACAACTTTGGGATATCACTTCGACTTTTTGTGTGGCATTCTGCTAGCTATAAGATTGGGATACCAATGGGCGTTACGTTTAATATTTCCATAGTCTGGAAACACATACTGCTCCCACAAAGGTATTCTGACTTGGCTTCAAACTGGAAAATGTTTTCAGAATACAAATTTTAGTCAGTGATAGATAAGATACATACATTCAGTCAAGAAGCAGGCTAGTTGCATAATTGTGATTCATGACCAGTCTCACATTTTGATTTTTCTTTAGTCAAAGTGAACTGTCAGCAGCCACTACAGAAATGGTAAAAAAAAAGTAAAAAAATAAATTTGTTAAATATGTTAAACAAATAGAACCCATCTGTTTGTGAGCATTCAGTGAGCCAAAGAGAAAAAAAATGTTTTGAATACATATTTCTGAGCAAGTTCATTGCTTAGCTCTACAAATTTCTGTCAAATGGTTGAATACGATATAAGCTGTTGAAACTTGTCAGAATTTGTGTTCGGAATACAAAGATCTGATTTTCCTTTAAGGGTTTTGGTTGCGTGTTGTTACTAGCATTCGTAAATTATCCCATGATTAAGAAAAATGACATGGGAAACAGAAACAGTTTTAAATTGATGGTGAAGAACGTTAGTTAGTGACTCTGTTTTAATAGAAGATTGCTTTGTACATTTATCACTTTAGTTTCTAAAATTAGGTGGTTCCAAATGGATCTTTGGTTTTGTGTGTAGTCAGACTCTTTTTATATATTCAGTACAGCCTTTACTTATGTTTATACCTCATTTATTTTGTTTAAGAACTACTTATGTGCTTTTATCATTTAGTTTTCTATTGTTGGTGCCAAATCCTGAAAAATTGGTCCCTGTAGTATGCTGCAGCCATTAAATACCAGTTGGTTGCAGAATATCATTTGAACTTATTAAAATGTGATTCATCTGGTGCCAAGTTTATTCACAAGCCTTGTGCTGGGCCAGGCATTATACATCAAGGGAAAAAAATGCAAACTCCCGTGGGTAGAGTTGGACAACTAAATTCTGTGAGGGTGGTTGACTCCTGTCCACATTGGATCCAGGAGGGTGCTGCTGTGCCTTTTCTCCTCTTCTTCACTTAAGTGGCCAAGGGAGCAAGCGCTTGAACACGTGAGCGAGCAGTACTTCTGTGGTCCTAATCCCCTAATTAGACTGTCTTGCACAGATGGTATTTAGATTCCTTTTTGTGTGTGAAGAAAGCATGTGGTAACAATATTCATGAATTTTTATAAGATCAAACATGCTACGGAGGTTTTGCTTGCATATTTCTTAACCTTGTATTTGAGCCAGACCACTGGGTGGAAACAAATGTGAAATTGAACCTAAATACACAATGAAATTCTTACCAAATCATTTTACAGCATGCAATAAATAAGTAAATGCATTGCACCACACTAGTGGTATGTGTGACAGGGCAACAAGTATTTTCATTATCTTGGTTATTGACCCCAAAAAGTTAAATTCAGTGATGTTTACATAATTGCACTCATTCCAATGTTGTATCCAATAGTATATTAAAAAAGGAGCTATGCTTTACTTTTGTTTTGAATAATAAAAGCTGACAAAGACATACTGAATTTTAATGTTTAAAATATATAGTAGGTTAATTTTCTATAGAATGATTTAAGCACTTTGGACAAAGGGATTATATAATATAGATGTCAGAGTGAGATGTGTTATTGTAAAGCACTTGTATTGGGAAGTCATTTGCAGACTTTTTTTTAATCTATCACATAAATATCTCCAATATTATATATATATATATGAGAAAAATTGCATACTTGCTTTAAAAATTACTTTGATGATGACAGTGTTTTGCATTTTCTTTTGCATCATCCATGGAACCAACAAGTAGCACATAAATGAGCCATAATAAAAGCTGAAACTTGCTGTGTTTATATCTTATATTGAACTTGCCAATTACAGTGACAGTTTATCATTCTGTCTGGTATTTATATGGTGCAATTGGAATAAAATTGCAGCTTTTAAATTGTCCAAGGTGGACTTTCAGTAAATGAAATGGGATTTTTCCACATTGTTTTGATAAAATGGTGATTTACCGAGTTTTGTTACTGTTACCGAACATATTTGAAGTGTTGAAGAGATTGTCATAAGAACTTCAAAGGAATAAATGAAAGAAAAAAAGACACACACATAACATCCAGAGTGCAGAATCAGAAGATAAGGAGAGAGAAAGAAAAGTCAAGACAAAATGGTTATAGCAAAATGTTGTGAATTCAATGCTAACAGAATTTGAGAGAATGATGTAAGTTCAAGTATTTTTTTAACAGCAGAGAGTGGAGATTCTAGGGAACATCGGAGTAGTGATGCAGGTGGAGAAAGAGAGTAACAGGTTTCCTGTTCTAGGGAAGGCAGATGAAAATTATCTCACATAACAGTGAGGCAGAAAGAACAGTCATGGTGTAGAGGGCAGGAAAAAAGGGATGTAGGCACCAGTTTATCTTTTTTTTTTTTTTTCCCCTCCAAAAAAAAAGTTTAAATACTGTGCTAAAAATAGCTGAAAATTGAAGGCTGGGAAGGGACCTCATGAGAATGTGTAATATAGTGATGTTCTAAACTTTTTAAACTCTGCGTAGAACTGAAATAATAGCAATTAGAAAATATTACGTGCATCATCTCAGTGCCTGAGAACTAATGGGTGAATTAGCATATATTAAAAATAAATAAAATGCTGTTTAAATGACCAGATTCAGAGAGAGTGTTTGTGGGTGCCATTAAATTCTTTACAGTCAAAACAATATATTTTAGAATTATAGGATCGTTTAGATTGGAAAAGACCCATAAGGTCATTGAGTCCAACCATAAACCAGCAGTGCCAAGTCTACTATTAAACCATGTCACTAAGCGCCACGTCTACATGTCTTTTAAATACCTCCAGGAATGGTGACTCAACC
>RSEF01000001.1:117960871-118002703 GCA_003993805.1 Himantopus leucocephalus | reverse complement strand
CACTCAATCCCCTTGTCCAGGTCATTGATAAAGATATTAAACATTTTAATGGAGATGGGTGAGTGGCTAAGAAATATTGTTCAACACTTTCTAAGCATGGAAGGAACTTGATTCCTTCTGTGTCCTCTTGAGGAGACAGGCTCCCCATGTGTTACTAGAAATACGTAGCTGATGATTTGCATTTGAAAGATGATAAATTATATGTAATAATGTTCATATTTCAAGTCTTGATATGTGTGCTCTCCCATGTTTGAGAATATTTTATTATATTTCCAAGTTACTGGCTCTCCAGTAGAAGAAAAAGGCTAGTGTTTGTTTTGTGTTAAGAACTATCAGTTCTTTTAAGAGGTGACTCTACTCTCCTTACATGAAGTTTATTAAGACATTTTGTATTTACTTTGATTTGTTTAGTGCCATGGGTAAAAGAAAAAAGTATAGGAAGTTGAAGGAAGTTATTTTTGTTAAACATATAAACTCTGTCTTTCCATATATTTTTTCTAAAATGCCTAAGAAAATGTTGGTGGTTTATGTGCCCCTGAAGCAGAGGTGTGGAATACCTTGTTTACCACGGATATTTAACACATGGCTACTGTGACTATTGTAAAGAAACTTGTAATTGTCATTATACAACTGTTGGCATTGCCTGTCTTTTGTTAGCTTGCTGCGTACTACCACAGTTTTTCTCTTGTACTGTAGGCAGCAAGCCTTGCAAAAAACTTGTCCTCCAAATTATCTTGTCTCCCAAGGAAATGAGAATGGACAGTGTTTGAAAGCTACGCATTCATTGTGAGTGTATATATTAGTGGCATATTTTTCAGCTAGTTGAAGGGTAAGCCTGGGAGAAAGTACCAACAGGAGACATTCTGCACTATTGTTCAGGAAGAATCGCAGAGCAGATCTCTTGAATCAGCCTCCAGTATCAATCCCAGTAAATGTCTGTCTAATCTGTTTTTAAAGATCTGCAATGTTGGAGACTTCACTATTTCCCGAGTGTAGTCTATTCTAGTGTTATTATTATCTCATTCCCTAACATCTAACCTGAATTATCCTTGCTGTAATTTAAGTGCGTTACTCCTTGTCTAGTCCACTAGGGAAACTGAGAATTGTTCTCTTTCTCCTTGCAGCAACCTTTGCATATTTGAAAACTGTTAATGTGGCCCCATATCACTTTTCTCCCAGTTAAAGTTGTGGATTTTGAGAGATTAATATCATTTGCATAAATCTTATTTTCATAAGTCTTATGCAATGATTACAATAGCAAAAGCAAGAACACATTTTCACATAACTAAAATAAGTAAGATTTTGAAAGAACAACTCTGGTTTGTAATTGTGATCATCTGGCAAGATGTGAGAAACAATGAACTTCTTTTTGGTGGGGTAAAGATGGCCCTGCAGCTCTATTGGCAGAGGGCCTTTGCTGTTTGCCCCTGCCTGTTAGTCCAGCTTTGTTACTCTCCTGGTTCTCCACATTGAGAAAACAGAATGATTATCTCATGGTGCCCTTGCAAGGTACAGGTTGCGTATAAAGCACGCCCACAGTGGTAGAGCCACTGCATTCGTGCCACGGCAGGGGTATGCTGGAGTGGGAGACAGGACGTGACCTGCGCACTGTTCCTTCCAGCTGCCAAGAAGGGAGGTGAAAGAAGGAAGGATGAGTCCTTCCTTCTTTGGAGTTACAGACAGAGATTACAGATGGAGTTACAAACAGAGATTTGGGGCGGTATGTATTAAAACACAGATGCAGGTGTTCTCCTTAGGCTGATACTTAATGACAACACATGCGGATATCGAGTACCAACTCAAGCAGGTATGTAATGTAGCACTCTTTCACAGTAGGATTATTCAGTATCCTTCCAGAATATTCTTCTTGTGTAATATACCAATACTAAAAATATTCCAGGGGAAACTACTTTGCTAAAAAGGAGTTCTTGGTATAGTGAGTTGATAAGTGGAACCGCTAAGATTTCCTTAACTCGCTTCCAGGAGACAGAAAAGTATTTTCAAGCAGCGCAACTGACAACATAGCATAAGCTTTGCCACAGGAAAAGACATGAGACTATGCCACAGTCATAGAATCAGTAATTGAGGGGACAAATACTTGTTTTGTATGCCAGGTGTGTTGCACAAAGGTGAATTAATTCATTTGGGATGTAGTCACACTGGGCAAGAGGAAGCTCTCTTCACTGGGTTAGAGATCAGATTTTGCTGATTCAGAAGCTCGTTGGCAAGCTTTCTGCTATTTAGGTGTCTGATTTTTAATCTAAATAATGAACTATCAGGGATGGTTGTAAGCATGAAAGGAACCTTGAAACTGATGAACTTTTCAAGCAATTGTTTAGTGATCCCAGTGGTATTGAAATGTTTATACAGTAGCCTGGGAAAAGAGGGAGAGCTGGTGCAGGCGTACTACAGCAGACAGAGCTTCAGTCGATAGACAAAGGAATACCGGCAACCCAGAAATAAGATCTAACAGTTTAGCTAGCCCATCTATTTCTCTTTTGGCGGAAGAGAGACAGCAAAATCTGATCTCTCCAGAGGGAGATAGTAGTGCAAACGAAACAATAAATCCTTCTGAAAGTCACAGTTACCTCAGTTCTCTTGAAAAGGTGAATAAAATAAATCAGACGTGTAAGAATAACACTCTTTGTCAGGCCTTTTCTGCTTTGTAAAGGAAAGAGAACATTCAAATTGGAGAAAATGAGAAGAGGGAATTTATTTTTAATTGAGTCTGGTAGTTTAATGCAACGGTTTTATGAGCAATTTGATGTTTAGAGAATTTTTGAAGGTAAATGAAGTGAGAAAAGGACCATGAGTAAATACTTTTCCTTAGTTCTGTGTCCTTTTTCCTCCAATACTGAAAGATATTACGGGAAAAATAAAAGTTCATAGTAAAATTAGATGGCTAAATTATAAAATCATCTACACAAAAAGGAAACCATACTGGCCTTTGCTCAGTACTGTGTAAACTAGCAAGAAGAGAGATGTGTTTTCAACCCTATGCAATAGCAAATAAAGCTACAGGGAAGCTGGTTTTAAAAAGCAGAGTTTGAAAAGTGTACAGCATCAGCAGAAACATTGTTTAGTTTCTAGTGGAAAAACTTCAAAATTGACATTAAATGTGAGAAGAAATAGTTCTCCTGCATGCAATTTCTGTAATTCTTTCAGTATTCTTGACATTGAAAATGTTGGATTTGCAACAGCAGAAGTTGGGACATAATTCAACAAGTGGAAAGGCCAAGTTTGAAATCACTAAGTAGGTCACAATTTTATGGAAAGTACCACATCTTGGGATTGTATCTTGTAAAGAGGTGATGTTACATACAAATCTTCCTCTGCTCTACAGCAGTGATAGCATAAAAAATGTGAGCTTTATGTTCGCAAGAGTGAAGCAAACCCCAAAAGACCAGTCTGCTTTTAAATTAGTCTGTGGTTAATGATAATGATCCATTATTATGAATTTGCATCTTTGTAAGCTACTGGCTAGGATCTCCCTTACAAATGGAGATTCCAAAGTGACTGCTTTAGTGGTGGGGTTTAAGATTGTTTTCCTCAGCATTTCTGTTACCTAATGACAGGGAGCTTTCTGCTGATCATGCTGACTTTAAAATTTTTATTCAGTGTGATGGCGTTTTGGCATCCTACTCTGAATATGTTTTTACACTATTGGTAGTGTCTGATGAGAACTGCTGCATTTTGGTGTTAGGGAAAAGAGATTCACCCAGCATTGCAAATGTCTGACTCCCCATAATCCTTGCCTTTGAAATTTGGTTTCAATAAAGAATATGGTAGTGGGACTATCAAGTAGTATAGAACAGAAGTGAGAGGGAAAGTGAAAGGTCAAAGGAAGTTAATTTGTTTTCAGTTTTGGAAACTGTTTGGGGTGGTGGAGTTTTTTTAATTTAACAAGTGAATGTTTGATCGTGCTTTACTCCCTCACCCTTTTAATGATAGTGTATTTTAAGGAAAAGGCATGTTAGTCTCTCATTAAATTACATTTTTTTCCCTAATTTTAACTTTAAAACATTGTCACTTTTGGTCTTGTGTGATAGCATGAGTCTGCACATATTAGTATTAGTACTTCACCCAGCAAAGAGGATTAAATAATTTTAAATGCAGTATCGGCTGAAGCTCGTAGCCCTGTACTAGAATGACGAACAGAGAGTCCTGCATTTAAGGTGAATAACAAAATTGTCAAATATAAGCAATGATCTTGTGAAGCAAACATGACTGAAAACGGGAAGGTTTATGAGGGTATCAGATCATCTGGTGAGATTAAGTTTTAAAATATTATTATTAAGTAGATAAGGAAGCATTTGTGCCATTGTAGAAAGACTAGGTGAGACCTAATCTGAAATACTGTATACAGCTTTTGTTCCAGAGACACAAACTGAGACTAGAAATGATACTAAGGAGAGCTACAAGAATGTCTGGAAGAATGATGAATCAGGGTTGTAAGAAGAGAAGCTTTATTTGGCTTATTGAAATTGAGATCTAAAAATTGGTACTGTATGAATGGTGTAGAAGAGGAAGGTATTACCTTGCTGTTAAAAGACCAGATTTTACCCAAGAACAAATAAGTAGAGAATGATCTTAAAGAAAACCTGACCAGAAATTTTAAAAGGGGGTTTAATTTTAAGAGAGAGGAGGTTTTGAAGCAGCTTTTTGTTTGGAGTACTGGAAGCAAAAGTGTAACTTTCTAAGACAGATCTCAATAAATATATTAGACAGTTTATATTCTTTGTATTGGAACTAAGGACTAGCCTCATTAATTCAGAACATCTGTACTTCACTTTTGTTGTTATGAAGTACACCATACGTCTTTGAATAAAATTTAACAAAGAACATATCTCAAAAGCAGATTTTTTTTAAAAAAAAAACTACCCGATTTAACTTGCATTTAATTAAAACATTGGCAATGGAAAGCAAAACCTTGTATCCTGCGAGTAGGATGCTTAGTGTTTTCCATTGCACGTGAACGTTATGTACTGGAAAGAGTACTACACTGTTGCCTTATAACATGCAGTTAACTATTGTTCCTTGTGTGTCTTTGTTCCTAGTGTGGTCTGAACATGGATAATTACAGGTAATGGAAGACAGCTGTGATGTGCCAAACATACTCTTTTTCCCTTTTATCTTTTCTGTGAGTGCATAATGTCTATGACTGTCCCTGTCCCTGACTGTGAAAGCTATAGTTAAAGTTGCAACTCAAATTCCATTGTAAATCTCTGGTTTTATTCACTTATGGATTTCTTCCATAGAGCTTAAGCTCTTTTATTATTTGTCTTTTTGCCACTTTTGACAATGTTGATATTTTTTTTGTGTCTTGTAGTAGCATACTTTAAAATCTTGGAGTAATGTGCATCAAGGACCCCAAATACCAAAGTTATTTTACAAATTTTTTAAAATGGAGACATTTCATCCTGAAAAAAGAGGAATTTCTGTGGCACTGTCATAGTCCTTATTTGCCTATTTTGTTGAGTAACTCTCAAATGTTTATGATGCATGTTGTCAGCTGAATAAATCCATCAATTTCTTCGTGTATGCGCTTGAGATAATAGCTGAAGCATTTGTTTCTGCTTTCTGTGTACTAATCTACTATATATGTCCCATCAGTCTTTGGCATCCATCCTTTAAAAAAAACAAAGAGATTTCAGGGGTGAGGCATTTCTTTTGTTTCATGCTAATAGAAGTCTGGATAACTGTTTGAGTAACCTGGTCACCTCAGTCAGAAAGTTTAGTCACCTCTGTCAAATAAAGAGCAAGAAAAATTCTTTTTGCATTGATGGAACTTGTACTAAGAATGTTTTATGTACAGAGCCATCCTGCAGATTCCAGGTGCTTTTAATTTTCTGTGTGTTTGTAAAAAGAAAATGTTCTGTTAATCAAAACAGTTATTTATTCTTTCTTACCAAACTTTAAATTTACCATGAATGTTTCACAATTATATCCTATGATATTGCAGATGCACCTGAGTCTTAGTTAATCAATTAACTAAGTTAATAGGTAAAATTAATAGGTTTTCTGATAGGAGAGGATTTACTAAAATGGATACAAGCCAACATACACATATTCTAGACATTAAAACTTCAAAGCAAATTGTTATATACAGGTAAAATTTGAGCTGGTTGTTCCTGCTCATCGCTGAATGTCAAGTATATTTAGTTTAGTATGGTTACCTAGTTTCTTCTTAATCACCATTTTACATAGTTTAGTTTAAAAGGCTCCTTTATGAGTCACTCTTTCTTTTATTGAAGAGGAGTTTTAATGGTTTTGTCTGTGAGCGTACATATATGCCCTCTGCATATTATTTTACATTTTGAAAAGCATCTGCAGCTAGTTCTATGCCGATTGCTTTCCAACATACAGCATTTTCTAGCTGAGATGGTGTTACTCTTAAACAAGTCATTCTAAGTCTTCTGAAGCTTTCAGTTAGTGCACAAGAAGTGAAATGGAAAAAGTACGTGAGTATTCCTAACCTGTTCCCTCCAAAGTGAGGGAATTTGTACTCAGTAGTTAATGTCAAAATCTAGTTCTGTTGCAGCAATTACCTTACTGTGTCTTTAGAAGGAAAAGGTAACCATTTTTTGTGCTAAAGAGAAAAAAAATGAGTAAGTTCTAGACAGGAATAGGTTTGGTACTTGGGTTTTCTTTGGCCGATTTCAATGGAAAAACTTTCCTTCTCAGACTTACCTGCATCAGGGTTTTTGTTTGGGTTTTTTGCTGTTTTGTTTGTTTGTGGTTTGTTTTTTGTGTATGTGTGTTTTGGTTTTGTTTGTTTTTTTTTTGTTGTTTTTTTTTTAAGGGCTCCTTTTCACAAATTCAGCTAAAGCTTTGGGTTAAGTATAGGGAACTGACTATCAGGATAGTCTAGTATGAAACAGTGGTAATGATAAATAGCTTCACTTAGTGCCAAGACTGTCCAACTCAAAGAAAAGAAGTACGGCCTAATTGCAGTATTCTTTACTGGTTTCCCCTTGTGTTTGTATTCAAACTTTTCATGTCACAAGTGCTGTTGACTCAAATTTTGTATTTACTGTGGGACTTTGCGTGGTTAATTATCTGTCAAAATGGAAACTTCAGAAGCAGAGATGAGTAGCAGGGAATGCATCTCAGCAGAGAACTTGCTTCAAAAACCTGTCCTTTTGTTATCAATCCTGTTCCATTGAGTATTTTCCAAGGCATAATAGGGAATATTTAATGCAATTGTTTAATTAAAGTTAAACTGTTAAATCTCTTTCCTTATCTCTGATTAAACCCCTTTGGTTTGGCCTAGAGATATTACCTGTTGATGTGGTGATTACCTTTCTCTGAGGTGACCTGAGTTTCTCCTGCCTATATTGTAATGCTTTGTTTCTTTAGGTTAAAGACTATCTTGTATGAAACCAGCCAGCCAGGGTAATAACTGTTCATTTCTGAAAAGGAACAGCTTGTATTGTTGATTATTTAATGAGATGTTCACAGTGCTTAGTGGTGTGCCTGGGTGACGCCCAGCTCCCAGAATATCTTTGATCTGTAGCGATGAAAGTCTAAAAAAGGCAAGTCTTATAGGGAGACTTATAGGAAAGAATTAACTGAGGTTGAATTTCTTAAATGAAGTAAGTTTTCAAATATCTGCTTTTTTTTTTCTCTCTAGTACAAGGGTGGAGTACATGCCTAGGAATTAACCTTACTGAATGCCATGAAAAAATTTATGTTAGAAAGGTGTTAAGTGAACAAAGACACTTGACCTGATGCGCTGAAGCCTTGTGAGCTCGTTTCTTGAGAGCAACGTAGAAAGAAACACACAGAGGTGGAGAGGACAGCTGACGGATAAAACCAGCGAGAATTGAACTGTTACTGAAATTGTATAAAGGAACAGAATAAAACATCATCTCAGAGCCGATGCCTTTTGTAGTAGCACTGTGATGTGTTTCACCCAAGCTGAAAAAGCAACTTACTTGGGTTTTGTCTTGGACATGTGACGATAGCAAAACCAGAGTGGAAGCTAGTACTGTAAGCTGACTTTGTCAGCTGCTTTACAAAACAGAACAGCGTTTAAGGAGACAAAAAGTGCCGCATTTTGCTCACATTAACTGGAGCTTTCGGAAAGTCTTCTGGAAAGAGAAAAACCTAGTAGGTGGAATTAGAGAGGAAATTTATCTGCAGGACACTTCCCATCTGATTGATAAACAATGTTTAGGCTTAACACAGAAACAAATCCTTTTTTCAGTCGGGAGTTTGCTATAATGTCACAGCTTAATAGGGTCGTTCTCAGAATAGTCCCATTGTCTGCCGGCGCAGCATGGACTTGGGTGACATGACAGGAAAAATCTTGGTTCTGTGTACCACAGCAAGACTAAGTCAGATGTTTCCATTCCTGTCTGCTGGAACCAATTTTTTGCAGACTTGGCTTTTAGCATTTTAGTAGCTACTTCTAAAGGACCGGTATCTAATGTGGTGGCTAGGAGGGTGGTCTGGTTTAGTAGCTGCCTGATGCAGTATCTAACTTCCTGACTGCTATCTTTTTAAAGGGAGAGAGAATTGTTTTGTTGAATAGCTCATTGCCGTGAGGATTATGCCACGAGAACTAAGCAAAGAAGAGAAATCTTCATGAGGTCCAGGCCTTTTGTTAGGGCTGGTGATATGTATGCTAAAATCAGTGGGAAATATTTGTGAGCGTTAACGGTAACAGGAGACACCTGGGAACGTTAAATGCGTACCAGGTATCTAGGTGTACGCTTGTTGATACATAAAACATCAAATATGTAGAGGCACATGTAGTTATTTTCCTTGTAGCTCAAACATTCATAATAGAAGGGGAAGGGGAAGGGGAAAAACAAAGCCAAAACTTTCCTTCTCCTTTCCATCCAGGTGAAAAGGCTACAAACTCTGGAATTTTTGTTGAGCTGCTGTTTTCTTGTTCCCTCCCTCCCTTCCTCTTGTTGTTTTTTTTCTTTTTTCTTTTTTCTTTTTTCTTTTTTCTTTTTTCTTTTTTCTTTTTTCTTTTTTCTTTTTTCTTTTTTCTTTTTTCTTTTTTCTTTTCCTCTTTTCCTTTTTTTTTCTTTTTTTTCCTTTTTTTTTCTTTTTTTCCTTAAGGTATAGGAATAATATAGGTATTCAGCCTAAAGAAGATGAAAACTTGAAGACAGAAAACATATAAAGCAAAGAAGTAGCTTTCAAAACTTTTTTCTTACTATATTTGTAATTAAAGAAAATACTCTTATTTTCACTACTGAATTCCAGACTCTTTGTACAAGGTGGATTGTAAAAGTTTTTCTGTGTTCTTTTCAGAATACATGATCATTTATTAACAGAAGTAAGAAATTGCACAATAAGATAATTAAAAATACAGTTAGAACTTGTATTATCATTGTAGTAATTATTTACATACCTTAATGCATACAGATCACATTTACAAATTATATTCTTATATCTTCCAAGTAATTAATAACTAATTTCAGGCTGTTAATTATTTTAATATACATAGTTCTTCCATAGATAGTAGGGTACCATTGATCTGTTAGAAAGACCTATTCATGTTTTGAAGTCTTCCTAAATTGTAACGTTACACCCTCTATGTTTTTTTTACTAAGTAGCTTTTCCTATATACTGCTTTTGTGAACTTCTCATAAATTTCAGAGTTTTGAGTCTGACTCTGTCACAGAACTTGCGTGGATCCCTACCCCTGGAAAAATGGACTTGTCTTTTCAAATGTACTTTATAGATTGTGGAGCTGGTATGCCAGAATGATGTTGGTTTTGGCCAGCAAGATTAACATGAAGTTTAATTAGTTAACTTCACTAATATCAAGTTTGCTATTCCGAGCATCACAAGGGCAAGCTTTCGCGGACAGTAGAATTATACAGTTATCACTGAGAGGAAAAAAAATAAAATTGTAAAACTTTGATTAGAGTATGCAAAGTGGAGAATCTAGAGCTTAGATGTTGGATTCTAGTTTGATTTTGTAGCTCCAGTAGTAAGGTTGGTTGGTTTGTATTTATCCCTGTAAATGGAGCATATTTGATAAGTACATTTCTGAGAGAGTAATCATGGAATTTCACAAACAAATGTGAACTTTAAGAGGGAAGATTGGTGCATTTAAAGACACTTAGGGTCCTCCTGCTGTACATGGAGATATGTCTTTTGTGAATTCAGAAATTCCTGGGAGGGCATTTAGGTGCGTGGTTAATTATCTAAGTTGGACAAAAATACTTTTGAAAGTGTGTTGCCAACTAATGAGCATTTATGCCTCTAGGAATATTTAGGTTCTTGTAGCTCTGTTCATAGAGCTCTCGGCACCCGACTGGCACTCATCTTGGGCCAAGTAGATAGGCTGTTTCTCGTTACTGAACTGTAAAAACTTGCCTAGCAAAGAATTGGATAAAGTTTGGAAGATGCTATGGTATGAAATAATCCCATGAGAATCTGATGTCTCCTTTTCCTGGCTAATGCTTTGCATTCAAATAGTGGATTCTAGTTTATAAGAGCAAATGTCTGGTTTTGTACCTCTCCATGTCTACAATGCNGAAAATATGCACACGTGGGGGGGGGGGGGGGGGGGGGGGGCAGGAAACGCAACAACCAAACAAAACAAACCAAATAAGCACTGTTAAAACCCCAAATCCAATATTTATGTAAAATAATGCAGGGAAGATACAGCTCAATGTGCTCATTTTCCAGTATTTTTTGTCTGCTCACTGAGCGTGAGATAGAATTTTCAACTAGCAATTTCAGATAGACTTTCATCTTGCAGAAACCATTTTCTGGCAATTCAGAGTGTATGCAATATTTGGTTGGGCAAGGCAGAGACATTGTATCTTGATTTGATGGCTTGTCACTCAGTTAGTGAGGTGCTCTGTTTGAGGCTGGAGAATAAAGCCTGAGCCTAATAAAGAAAAGATCTTTTGTGTGTGTGTATGTGTGTGGCCATGCACCTGTGCATATACTCTCAAACTGAGAATAAGAATTCTTCACCTCTGCTAAATTTATGCCCTCTAAGCTTGCTTGCCAGTTTTTCATTTGGCTTAGCTTGTTCTTTCTGGATTTGTTGGTCTCATCCAAGAGAGAAATATCATTCTCTTTTGAAGAATAAAGTTGCCTCAAGTTTTTATTATGTTTTTACTGCTTAGGTTTGTTATAAAAATATGCAGGTTACCACAAAATAGTACTATTTAGGTTGAGTAGCATTCATGTCTGAAGAACATCAATGTAGTGTTTTGAATTTTGATAATGATATTACAATAATAGAAAATTAATGGTACAGTATAAATGCTGCAGGCCCTGAAGTACAATAAAACTGAGCTTGGTTGCAATTCCAGCCTGTGTGCAACTTACTGCAATTGCTTTCTCTCTGACTTGTCATCACCTACTGAAATGAAGAGGAAAATCTCAACAGTATTGATTCGTATCTGAAGGTTTTCACTTATGCTGAACGTCAGCTGAAGGCATTTCGTGTTTATTTTACAGTGGGGGGAGAAAACTATAGTATGATTTTTAAAATACATAAATTACGTGGAAGACAAAGCACATAATAGTTTGGATTACTCTTCCAGACTCTATTAATTATCCTGAAACATATATGATCTTTATTTCTTACTAAAATAGAAGAGAATAGTTCTATTGTGTTTGCTGCAAAATTGGGGTACGTAAGAGGACACTGAAGCTATCCACGGACCTTTCATGAAAGGTGTCTCAAAAACATTGAATTAGATGTTTGTAATTTCATTTAATACAGTTAAATGATTTTCATTTACTAAAGATAAATCTTGTTTAGTGTCATAGATGATTTTTTCTTTATTTCTAATGGTTTTCTCTTTTCTATGGTATTTAATTTTTTAAAGGGCTATGTCAAAAGTACTCCAACTTGGAGGCCAATACAAGTAATATTTACCTTCTATTTCACTTATTTCAGAGTTATAGTTCATGCAAATTTAGTTATCCATCAATAGAATACCATTTACTAGAGAGAAAGACCCTATTTTGTCACCTGAAGTTTAAATGCGTGTGTTGATAATATTTAGCACATAAGCACTGAGCATGCACGCTGTTATTTCTGCATCATGGGCAGTAATTAGCAACACAAAAGAAATGTGATTACTTTGTAGTTACCGATGATGGTATTTTATACTTTTGCTCAAAAGGCGTTGCTTCCCATACACTGTCAACAATCTTTTTGTGATGCATCTTATTTCAATATCATTCTTGATGTTAAGGTAGCAGAATCAAAAGTTTTACTGAGTAGAGGTGGTACAAATGATAGGTATTCTTTTTTTCATCTGCTTTCAAATGGGATATAAAACCAGCCTGGGTATTGGATGAGACCTAGCTGAAGAGACTTAGATATTGGGTGAGACTTAGAAAAAGCTGAAGGTTTTCTTATTGTGCTCTGCAATTCCATCCTACCACTTTCTGGGACTCACTATAAAATGTTTGGCTAAGATCACAGGTTCAACCACTTGCTTGCGATGCTAGCACTCACCAGACTGTCTTTTACACCCTGGCAATACTTTAGAAAACATCTGCTTGTTAGAAAAGCCAAATATTTCAAGTCTATTACTCTTTTCTAAGCTTTGCCCCTTTCATCTAGAGGAAAAGCCATTTTTTCCAGGATTTGGAAAGTACATTTTTTCAAGTCCAAAAAAATATTTTCTGAATTCAAATATTTGAAGAGACATCAATTTTGTCTCCTGCCAGCTGCCGATCTCAAATGAGCCAGAACAAAACTACTTCCTTTTAGTCAGTTTGTTACAAGTTTGCCTTGTTTTTGAACTGGACAGTGTCTTNTTTTTTTTTTTTTTTTTTCTTTCCATAAACAGTCTCGTTTCTGCCTGTGAACACTGCCAAGATGTAACCTCTACTTAATATGGCAAGAGACAGTTTTTGCACAAATGTATTTTAGTTTTCATCTTGCTTGACATCCTGCCCGTTGTCCTTGGCTTGCTGAAATTCTCTTGGTTTCTCCTCCGCTGGTGTTTTCCTTTGTCTGTTCGTAGTTCTTGGCGTACATACCTCCTAGGAAGGCAATCTACAAGGGAATTTTTCACTGCCTCCCATCCAGTAAATCTAAAACTGATTCAATACCTGTAATAACTAGAATAATGCCGTATGTGATGTATTGCTGGTTTCAAATCTTGTTGTTCGTTCTTTGTGTCTAAGGACATAATTGATAAAATGACAGCCTAGGAAATTTGCTTTTTAATAAGACTTCCTTGTGTGCTGTGTTCCTCCATTTGGCTTTTTTTCCTTTATCTCTATTTATACAAATCCAAAATGTCTCGGAAGTCTGCAGACAGCAATGGCAACTCTCATGAGTGAGAGGTGTCACAACCCTGCAGCAATCTCTCCCTGCAATTCCTCAGGCGGAGCAGTCATCTTCAGTGAAGGGTGACACAGCGCTCTTCCAAGGGAGCCCTGCAACCCTGGAGGAGAACAATTAGAGTGCCTGGACTTAGTAGCCATTATACTTTTTCCATGACAAGCCTACTGCAGCAGACTTTCTTTAGGTTAGTATGAGAATCATTGCATATATAATTTCCCTTCTTCAGAGTGGTGAGCAACAACATTCAGAAGTATTTCCCATTTATTTTTATGCGGGCTTTACTGGAGTGATGCTTTCAAATGCACAAGTGGAGGTTGCACTTACCTGCCTGCTGGTTTCGATAAAAGTTTCCCTTTTGCCTTAGAAAATCTTCCCATGCGACTGGCTACGTTCAGTTGGAAAACCTCTGTTTTAACTAAACACTAACAGTTAAAAGTAGGTTTGTATTTTGAACATAGATAATGGGAAGTGTTGAGTAGATAGCTGTGGAAATCACTATCATCTTTATGGGCTACGTTTCACGTTGCTAGTTTTCTTAAGGTAACTGTGAATAAAATCATTTAATTACTGTGAATGTGTAACTGTTGTTCAGATATAGATCTGAAAGGACTGACTTATTTTTGCTTCCTGCTATTTTCTCACTCCATATAAATACCAGAAATGCAGAAGATGCTACTGTCATAGTAAGTAGAGAGTACTACTTCCTCTAATACAAGCTGGGAGAACTTTATCGGTTTGAAAATAGTTATAAATCCAGGTTTCAGAGAGAGGATTCTTCAGCAAAAGATCAAAACTCAAGTTCCCCTCCTGGCTTCCAAGCAATGTTTATTCTGTACATTAGAAAGAGAGGATATGGCTACCGTGCTCTGTTTCTTTTCTTCTGGGACCCTATTTCTACACTTAGGATGAAGGAGGTTCAGCAGAGCCTGCAAGCCTGTTCAATTCAAGTCACAATGTGAGGTATGTAGTGGCAAATCATGTGTTGAAGGCTTTCTTCTTTAACAGCTTTCCTTTTAGACAGCTATTGTGAGCGAATGCAGGCAGTTAGTTGTGTTTCAGCAAGATGAGACAATAAGGATTGTGAATTTTTCATAATCCTCCCAGTGTGTGTGGAGGGGAAACAAACCCCAAAGTTCAAGCTCATTTTTCCATTTTAAGTTGTATTACTACAATTTGCTTGGACAAAAGTAACTTAATAAAACATTGTTCAAAAGGTAATGTGTTTTCCATGATAAAAATGAGAGAGCAGTAATGCATCTTTTAAAGAGGATTGGTTATTTATTGTTAGCTCATTTTAGTGACATTGTATAATTGTTTCATTCAAATATGCACTTGGTTGTTCTTCAGTTGTTGTGCTTCATAAGATACTAGAGTTTGTTTTCCCTCTGGCAAACTGCTAAAGTGCAAGCAATTTTTGGCTTGAAAACCCAACTAAACAATCATCAAATCTGAGTTCATGAGAAGGTAAGCTACTTACTGGCATACATTGCAAATTATGTTTGCCTTCTCAATCCCTATTTTGAATACTGTGGATTTATTAACTATGCATGTTTGGAAGGATTTTACTTAGCGTAGTATTTTTGCAGTCAAGTAGTAGATTAACTGGAAAATGAGTCATTAAACATTATTAACATTTAATTTCTGCCAGGTAGAGGCACAGTTGATATAACATTGTACTTCCCATGACAGCAGAAGTGAACCAAAGAAAGGATGATCTGCTGGCTTATGTTTAGAATAGTTTACTGCAGTGAATGGCAGTCTTTCTCTTCAGGACAGAGTTTAGTGGCTTGTAATGAACCTTTGTCTTGATCTTTTCTTTATTCTTCCTTACGAAACCCTTATAAACCGTTGGTTGTGATACAAAGGAAACCTGCAGAACTGAATATTAATGTGAATAAGTATTTTATAAAACTTAAAGTGATTATTATCCTTGGTTAGATTGATCCTGTTACTTTTGCTTTGATAATTGAAGACAACAACCTAAGAAAATAATCTCTTTTACAGTCATTAGTTTTTTGTATTGGATAATCTTTACCATTCATTTCCCCTTTGTTTGATTGCACTACTAAATCTTTTTTTTTTTTCATTTTAATACAGTAGAGTTGGTCAATTTATAATTAAATGTGCTTATTTTTGTAAAATGATGCCACATCTGGAGCTGTGTTCAGAATAGTTTATTTCCTTGCCAGTATGATAAACTTACAGACATGGAATTTCAGTCAAAAAAGTTCAACACTTCATACTTCCTGTCAGTATAAACTTCTGAATGTAATATATCCAGTGTACCTTTCAGGTATAAAGAAATATTGCTTAAGAAATAAGTGTATGTAATGCTAGAAACTAAAAATTTCCATATATTCTTTTAGAGTAATTTGTTATTTAAGTATTATTACCATGCCCGGTCTTATTCCCACCAGTCACTCGATATTGCCAAATGATAAGAATTTAGGAAACAAAATTATTATAATTGTATGCAGAAAATATATTGCATATAATTCACAGGAGTTGATACTTTTTGACTGTAACAGTATTTGGCTGAGTATTATGAAATATTCATTGCTGGAGAACTCAAGAGTCAGCATCTGATTAGGCCTCTTAAATCTGAAAATATATTAAAAGCTGTTGAGTGTTTGATCTGTTAGCACTTAGTAGGTCAAAGACGTTCAGGGGTCACTGCGCTTCCACAGATAAAGACATCAGAGTAACCAGGGGGGTTGCATAAATAATTATTTCTACAGTAGTCCTGCTGGAGGATTAATAGGTTAGCTTTATCGGTTTTGTTTAACAGCTTTTAGGGCAGTCAGATGACTGAACTTCTTCCACTGTTTATTTAGGTTTGGGGTTTTTTTTCCTTTTTTTTTTTTTTCATTTTGGTATAAGTGTTCGCCCGAGTTACAGTGAGTGAAAGGGATGTTTTGTTCTGTAAATCCTATTATGAACCTTGCCCTTTCCGCTTTCTCCATTTGGAAACATTTTGTGACATTTAATGAGCTCGAGCACTGGATGGAAGAAGACTTAGACTTCTTGTATACATGCTGCTGGGCTTGCAACAGCAATGCAGATAAAAATGGAAGTATGTTGTACTGAAGTAGAGGGTTTGCCACAGGTCTTGCCCAGACTTTCCTAGCGGTCTATAGAGAACATGTGGCTGTTAATGTTTCCTGCCTGGAAGCAGCAACAAAACGTCAAGCATCTGTTTTGTCCCAGTTGCACTCAATCACTCAGTTACATGTATAGCTTGTTGCACAGGAATTGAATTCTGCATATATTCAGTGGTTTTAGAAAAAGCAAGTTGGGCATCTTTCTCTTTTTGAATTGTGTCTTTTTTCCTTTTTTTTTTAATTTTTATTTTATGTCTTTCTGTCTGTCTTTACGAAAAGCAAATATCCTCTATTCAGAATAGCAGAAATGGCCTGATGTTATTTGTATGAAATGCCAAATTAGAGAGAGAGACAAGCTATTAGTAGGCTGGAACTGTTTACTGATATTTATGGGTTCTCAGATGCCATTTGTTATACAGGAGCAATCACAGCTGAAAGATACGTGCAGGATGTACAGTGTGTAGCATGATGTTATGCCAGTTCAGCTTTTGCACGTCTGGCAGAAAAACTGCAATGATCTGTTGCCAAAATGCTAACAAGGGCCTATGTGTGTATCTTTTCCACTGAAATATTTTCTGAATCACTAGCGATCCATGTGGCAGGCGCTGATTTCAGAATGCTTTGTTCATGCAAAATCCACTAAATCACAGTCTAAATTCCGAAGTCGTATATTCCGTCATCCCTCACTGCTCTTTCATCATCTCAGCAAATGTAAATATTGCAACATTTCTTGCTAACCAGTTCCTAGATGGAGGAGGAGTCCTTCAGGCAATCATAGGGTTAGTCTGGAAATTTCTGTGTACATCTGTGATGGCGTGTAATTTGGCTTCTGATATTGTGTGTAAAATCACCAACCTGTAAATGAGTGGAACCTTTCAGTAGTAGGATAAATGGCCTTTGCTCATTTTGAACCTTAGAGGACTGTAGGTCTTGCCTGGAGAGAAAGGCCCACTTCATGCTGGTAGGCCAGATGGCTTTTGTAGCGATTCCATTGTACTTTTAAGCAATGTAAAGGCACCTTCAGGTTCAAATATTTACACCATTATGCAAGATTCTTGTGCAACATTATAATCTTATGAAATATGTTTTTACAGAAAATAATTGCCAGTAATTCAATATATAGCCTAATACTTTGTAGACACATGAGGTGCTTTGCATACTAAATTGTTAGCTAGTATGGCAAAGTCCACCCTGATGTGTCTTGCGGTGGAGACGTTGCTGAAGAGCAGGTTTTTTGAGCACTTTTCAGTTTTCTATTTCTTTTTAACCTAAAAAGAATATTATCCCAGTGGGTGAAAGTTTTGCCTCATTAGTCCTTGGCAAAACTCCACAAATCAGTTGTGTGACTGAGGCCACCTTCTAGGAAAAACTATTGTGAATGTTAAGCAGAATAAGCACTCCCCTTCTTTTACTTAGGATTTTAACTCTCCTGTTGTCTTTTTCCATCTCTCCTGCTCTCTCTCATGTATGCATATAAAAGAAAAGTATGTTGTCAACTGTCATTTTTTTCCTGAAGTATTTTTTGCCTGGTTTATTTTTTGCAAGTATGCTCACTGTATGCTGCTGCTGGAATGACAATGTATTAACTCTGAGATGATGAACTGCAGGAAGGCTCTCTGGCAGTTGTTGCTGTTCTGAACTCTAATGCATTTTCTAGTTGCGGTATCCTTTGATGCTTCAGAAGTCATATGTTTTCTAAATTGACAGATACAGAGAATCAAATGTTACATTTTGATTAGAGATAAGAGCAGTGCTTAAGTCCTTTTGGACAATAGCCATGACACGCTTTAATGAAAGTGCTGTAACTTTCACTTAGCGCTCTTTTCAAATCAGTACAAGCACTTTCCTACATGCAATAAATGTATGCCAGAGAGCTCAATTGCTATTACTCTGAGCTGCAAATTCTAAAAAATTAGAATGTATTACTCTTATGTAGGAGAGTACTCAGATATCCGAATTATTCTCAACTATGTTCGGTTTGATTTGGATTGGTTTTAAAATTTTACAGATTAATCACATTAGTGTGCTTTTTAGGAGGTAAAAGACAATACTTCTTATATATGTGTGATTGTCTCTCAGCCAAAGAGAAACTTAGCATTTGGTGTTTTAACAAGAACAGATAGCTCTTCTGCTTTCTTCTGCCTGTCTTCAGTCCCCTGTCCACTGTGAGAAAACAGGTGACATTCTGGTCCCATGGTTTCTTTCACTGTCTGTTACCTAATTTCTAAACACATTTGTGGTCATTTTCTCTAGGCCTGTTTAGCGGCCATCCCATTTTCTTGGCAAGATTTACTTTCCCTCTCACCTTCTCCCTGTGTTCTATTCAGTCACTCTCCATTTTGCCATCTCCATCTCTGTTTTTACCCTTTAAATCTGCAGCTGTTTGCCTCACAGTCTACAGACCTTTCGTTAAAAAAAAAACACCCAAAAAAGTGTTTTTCCTTCTCTTTCCCTTGATATGCTCACAATATCATGAGGACTTTGGTCTTCTTTCAAATATGTTTTCTGCTACATGATTATTTATGAATGGTCTATAATTAAAAATTACATAGTTTTTGGCTTCTAATACTATACAAAAATAATCTGTAAGATATAAAATCCCTTAAATACCTTAGGCTAATGCTATGTATACTTTTTTGTGAAATTAAAATAGATGGGTTGGGTTATTTTACAAGTCTGAAGCAAAGAGTATAATAACTTGTGCTAAACAATGCAGGTTCTATCTTCTTATCTGGTTGAATTGTGCAGATAATTATGAGAGATGGTCAGACTTGTTTTGCTGAAATATTAGTGTAATGTTTCTCTTACCTTTCAGTGTTTGCTTTAAGTGGTTATTCCAGTATGGTGAAGTTCACCTGTCTTCACCATAGTGCCTTACAGGCTGAGTTTCAGCTGAGGTACAAAATAGTTTAGAAGACACAGCATGTCCAAATTCACTTTTGTTTCAGCTATAATATTTTTTAATATCTACAGTAGTTCTATATGAATGCTAACATTTCTGTTAATTTAAATAGAACATTTATGTTAATAACAGAAAATTGTTGTCATCTTCTGAATGTTTTAATTAACCATTGGGACTTTTGTACAATCTGTGTTAGTTGGGCATTATAAATTACTGTGTTTGGCTTGTTAAAGGCAATGTAGTAGCTTAACTTGTGGATCCATGAGATCCAAGATCCTTGGCTATAAGTAGAGAGTACCTGGGTGGAAGAAGAGCCTGCCTTTAAATAACAAAGGGGAGAACTTTGTCTTTCAAGAGCTGACTGTGAGTTGATTTCCTCCACAGGTTGAAAGAGTTGGCGGCCTTAGCCTTGTGGGCCAGCTGCTGGCACTGCTTTGGTGTATCGTTGTATCCAGCGCCTAGTATTTTCAGGCTAAGAAATGGCAATGCATATCTGATTCTTTAACTGGTTTTCTTGTTCGAAGTTACAAGATATGTGCCCATTCTGTAAATTTCAGAGTTCACATTAAACCATTGATCATAATTTCTGTATGTAGCCAAAAGCAGACGTGGTTTCCACATCTATATTCTTACCATCTGAAACCAAGAAAAGAAGTGATAGGCCTTCCTTCTAAATATTTTAAATCAAAACCCCACTAAAAATAGTTCACTGAATTTACTTTAACTGGAACACATTCCATTATAATTTAATTCTATTTCATAGTTTTAAATATATATTATAAACTTAAAATACAGATTGTGGCTTCTTTCGAAGGGAATTAAAAAGCAACATTGGAACGTGTTTCTGGTGCATAAATCTTTACAGGATTGAGGTCTAAAAATATATACAAATGATGACAGTGATAAATGCTTTTGAAATTGCAGGCAAATTATGAAATAAGTGTCGGTCTAGGTGATTAAAATACATTGTTGATTGAAATTAATGATAGCTTTATTATTTCTGTTGAAAGCATGCAGTTTATTTACTTAGACGGTGATAAACTTTTGGTTGTAAATGAGTGAATAGAAAATGCTTGTTTGCAGGCTTTCATTTAATAGCTGTAATCATTGTCAGAGGATTATTGAAATGAAGGCAAGTAAAATGAGATATAAGACTTAAAATATTTGCATTTTTCAGGGTTAAAGGCACGGACCTGAGCTGTAGTATTGCCATTCATTTTGGTGACTTTTGGATCACTTACAGATATATTCTTCTCTCAGGATTCATTTCCTTTGAAAACATACATAGGTGGTTCCCTTGTTAGTGTACTGAAAAATATTTACTATATCATTTACAGCCTTAATGATATTTAAAAAAAATATTCTTCATAGAACAAAAATGAAAATAACAGTTAAAAAGAAAAGGGAACATTCAGAGTGCTAATGAATGTGATTTAATTGGAAATTACTGAGTCAGCCATATACCTTTTGAGTGGAAAACAGCGTTTTGATAAATGATCTTTTCAACCTTCCTTAAAACATACTAAAACACTTATCTTAAATGTAAATGTGGCGTAGTTCTAAATAAGAACTTGAAATGGCTTCAAGGGTAGCTGCAAATTGCTAGGAAGCATTAAACAGTTCAACTGCCTCCCAGAAGTGGTGTTTCATTTGCCAGCTTCTTGCACAAAATTCAGATATTTCACTGACTTGCAGAAAGGCTGATTTAACCATAGGAATAGGCTTTAGACTCGTTATATATAATGCATAACATTTGTGACGTAACTGTAATATTTATAAGAAAGAAATATGCGTGGTTAATGTTGTATTTTTTGGTGTAGAACTTATTTGGAAAAAAAAGTAGTTATATATACCAGATGCTAACCAGTAAGATTGTCTTGTATTTTGTTCTTTATGTAACTTTCTTTTAGACATGACATTTTTAAATGTCTGGTATTTCAGATGGATTTTGTGTGGCCTGGAAATGGAGTTGGGAGTCCAGATACTTAGAATAACTCAATATTGTAGGCTTTTTTTTTTTTTTNGGGGGGGGAGGTGAAAAAGTCTGTCTGACACGTAATTATTACAAATCTGCTTTTGTCCTAGCATCTGATTTGAAGCTTTTCATTTTTCTGCTCTTAATGCACATATTTGGAGTGCAATGATAAGGTCTATGACAAATTGGATTATCCCATTCACTTGCCTTTGTGATCTGTTTAGGGTTAGCAGATTTTGTATGAACATAAGCAAAAATACATTAAAGTCAATACCTGTACCACCTTTAGTCTTGACTTTAATTCAAGTACTTCCCCATTATTTTCTTAAACGTCAGTCTACATCGGTTTATTACAGAGACCATTATTTTAATGAATTCTCTTAGAAAAGAAACATCGAGATCATCTATTTGGAGAATAGTCTGCTTAGTCTGAATAAAAAAATGTAATTTTATGGGGAGATCTTCAAAACATGGTAGACAAAATTCTGGAGGCCGTAACCTTTTGCCCAATATCCTTGTCATACCAATTGTTAGGTTTAGCATCTAGCATTGATCGGGTTCTTGTTCAGCACTTCATAGATTTGGTTTCAGCGAGTGTCTTTAGACACTGAGGGTGAGATGAGACGGAGCTCTAAACTTCTTTCACATGGCAAAACTTCTTGAGAAATAAAAAAGGAAGACAAAGTTTTGTGTTGGCTATTCATCTCCATCTCCCAGTCCATGGCTTTTTTTCCCCCCAGATTCAACTTTTTGGTCATGGTTGCCCACAGTAACATCAGATTTTAGGTCATACTTCCCCACAAGTAATGGTATTTCCTGACTTTCTTAATGCTTGGATTTATTTTCAGGCATTTGACTCAGCAGTTGTGTGGCATTGGCATAATTATTTACAGTTTTACTGCTGCCCACAAGATTCTGTAAAAGCAATAGCAAAGCTTGAAGATTTTTTCTTAACTTCATAGAAAGAATGCTCACAAATTATGTGCTGTAGATGATGGTTATGTCACGTTTTTAGTTAATGTCCTGCTTACATTTACCAAAAAGGAAAGAAGTATTTTAAAATAATGACTTAAATTGTGCAGGTGATGTCTAAGACCCAGATCTAAAACATTTCAGCAGAATTTTTTTTCTTAACCCAAATAAAGATTTCAAAAACACTTCATCAAGTTGCTGGTAGCCCATGCTTTTATCAGTTGTCTACTTTTTTATTATTGTGGGGACTTGCAATTAGCACTGTCCCAGCTAAGGTAAGTATCTCATACTGAATTAATGCTGTCAACGGCTTGGGACACACAAACTAAATGCTGCTGTGCTGTCTGAAAAGTTTGATTCCTGAGGTTATCTCCTTTATGTGGGATGGGTTCTAAAGCATGGCAGCTTTGTCAATAGTATCCATCACTTTATAAAGATAATGGCTGTAATTTTTGTTGTGCTGCTTTGTTTTACCTGGTAGCCTATTAGACCACTTGTTCAGGAAGCGACACTGCAAGATATAGGAGCGGAGAATTTGAATTTCTTGTGAATCCCAAAGTAGTATTGAAAGTCAGTCTAACACTTCTTGAACAAGTGCTCAAATCGCAAAGGCCTTATCTGGTAAAGGCAGAAATAGCTGTATATTTTAACTGGAAAAGTATAAAACCATTAAAAAAAATGCCTTGAGCGTTCTCACTTACAAACTCTTAAGTAGAGCTGTGCTTTTGTTCTTAATATAAATAGTATGAGCTCTTGTCTGTCTTTTTGCTGATAGTGCCTCATGGATATGTAATTCTGACCTAAAATTCCAATAAAAGTGTAATTAATAGGATCTTTTTCTTACAATTGGCTGATAATAATTTCTGAATTCTTACTGGTAATTGATTAATTAAATAGTATCTTTTTAGGCTAGTTCTTTCCATTTCATTTAAATTTCAACATGTGGTTTTACCAAATTTTCTGAAGATGTAATTTTTCTAGCATGGTGGACACTCAAAAATGTGAATTTTGCTGTCATACACTCTAACCTTATTGTTTTCAGTTATTTTAAGTTCAAGAAGATTAGGTGCTTTATTTTGAAAACTTAAAATTTTGTTGAAAATAATCTAATAATAATGTAATAGATTAATATTAATAGATCTAAGTAAGGATTGGGTAGAGTAATTCTTAGTATTTTACTTTATATACCAATGCTTCCACTGAAGTCATGGAGGCAGAATGAACTCAATGGTAATTTTTTCAAACCTGCTTCACTGCTGGACATTCAAGGAATAGTATTTTAATGGCAAGTGTTCAAAAGAATTACTAAGGTCATGACGTGTTAGTATTCTAGTCCTCTGAATTCAAAGACTTTGTTTAGATATTTATTCCTCATCTGAGGTCTGCAGCTGTGTTTGGATGTAAAATGCAGTCTATGAGACTGAAAAACAATTGTTCTTTTAAAATTGCCACAAATACTTGTGCATCATAATAACGTTCTGTAATGGGTTCCCTGGCTGGCCAGGAGTACAAGTGGTGAGGCCCAAGTCTGGCTACTACTGAAAACTTAGGTTTTAACAAAATATAAAACTAGAGTAGAGTAGCGGTCTTCTGTAGGAGGACTAAAGAGCTGTTGGGTGTGATCTGCTCTGTGATCATTTTGTGCTTTGCATGATAGTCTTTTGCTATTTTTTTTTCTGAAGTCTGGTCTACCTCCAGAGGAGTTATAGCATGAGCAGCGCAAACTGCACATGGATCCTGTGGTAAATCAAGCTTTCACAGACTTCCCCAGCTTTCGCCCTGTCAGGGCCAGGTGTTGTCTGAGTCTCCCCATGTCTGGAGGACCTGCTGTGCTCTGGCTCCTGTGACACTGTCTCTTGCTTCTGGCTGTAGCTAGTGCTTCATGATCTCTGCTTAGATGTTTGCACCATTTGCTGTATATAACTATTGAAATAAATTATATGGTACTTCTTTACAGACTGCTGGATGTGGTGAATCCATTTCAGTGGAGGCTTTGTCTTTTGCACTGAAGTACCAGCAGCGCTTCTTGTACTGATACAGAAAGCTTCTAAAGCCTGAAGTGAGAAAGTCTAGAATATGGGCGTCAGTTGCTAACTAGAAAGAAACATACTTTTGAAGATTAGAAAGAAACTCTAGACCCACAATAGCCAATTGTAGACTCAGTGAGGTCCAGAATCCTACTGTAAACTAAATAATATTTACCTCCTGTGTCTGCATTTCTCAGGAAGGGTGTGCTTTTTTTTTTTTTACTGACTACCTCTTTAAACTTAAAATTAGAGAATGTGTCTGAAAGCTCTAAAAGCCATTTATCTGAAATCCATTTTCCAAATATAGGCTAATTAAAACCAGCAACATTAAAATTAATCACTTCCCACACTGCAGAAACAAAAGCTTCAAGCATTTGCACCTGCCATTTGAAAGTATATAATTATTTATCACTAACTTCTCTGTGAAGTTCATTTCTTGAGTGTCTGCAATAAAACATATAAAATCTTTTTGTAGAAACGAAGATTCTGCCTTTTTTTTTAAAAAAAGAGTACATACTTTAGTAACAGGAGAGAAAGAAAGGTTAATTTCTGTTTATTTTAAAGCCTGCTTTATGGAGAAAAAACATGATTGGATTAATTTCAGACTCGACAGACTTCTTCAGGATGTTCAATCAAACATAACTTAAGACTTAAGTGTATCGTACATAATTAAACATAAAAAGTTTTTTGTGTTATAACAGTAGTTAATGATGTATTGTTGCTTGGTGGCTCTTAAATGAGGTTTACTGTGGAGCAGGACTTATTATCATGAACCAAGAATGATGATTCTGTAAAATTCCATTATCCATCCTGTGCCATAAACCAACACTGATCATATGACAGTTAACAAGCAAGTTGTCAGTAAATAGTTTTGGATTTTTGACTGTCTAAATGTGTGTTTTCATGCATACTGACTTGCAGCTTTTACTTCATATTGATTTTGAACTGCCTGTGTGGTTTAGCTAACTTAATAGAACCATGACTACTTTGATACAAGTGGTTATTTGCTTTCAGCTTTTTCACTATTGAGAAAGAGAGGGAATTTATTAATAAAGTCTTGAAGGATACCATTTATCATAGCCAGTGATGAGTTTATAAAAGAACATATAAGCATTTAAAACTAATCAGGGGTAATTTAAGATAAAAGAAAAGTTTGTTAGTTCTTTGGCTGATGGCAGAGGAATCATCAGCTTCATAAGCTATATTTTCGATGACTGAAGAAAGAAAAAATAGTTTTCTGATAGGTCTGATGCAATATCATTGTATCATCTTTCAAGTACTGTTGAATTTCAGTCCTCAAGTTTTTTCTGTAATTTGGTGGCTAGATAGTTTCTTCCAGAAAAATTTCCCTACTAAAATAATTTCCAATCTCCTTTAAAAGAAGATTATTTTTTTTATTTAAAAAAAGAGGAAAGGCCACATTTGAAATACATTCTTCTTCATAAAATTGTCTACAACACAGTACAAATACTTCTACCAGTGACTGGAGGTGTTTTTTGAAGAAGCCATTGGTGTATTTTTTGAGGAGGGTGATTTGTGAAGAGGGTGTTTATTTTCTGACAAACTCTTGGTTGCTGACTGCTGTGGGTTAACCCCAGGAGGCACCCAGCCGCTCACTCAGTCCCCTCAGTGGGATGGGGGAGAGAATCAGAACGATCTAAGTGAGACAACTCATGGGCTGAGGTAAAGACAGGTTAATAGGTAAAGCAAAAGCTGCACGCACAAGCAAAGCAAAATAAGGAATTCATTCACTGCTTCCCACTGGCAGGGAGATTTCATCCCTCCCGAGGAGAGCAGGGCTCCATCATGCCTAATTGTGATTTGGGAAGACAAATGGCATCATTCCGAGTGGCCCCACTTCCTCCTTCTCCCCCAGCTTATATTGCTGAGCATGATGCCATGTGGTCTGGGACATCCCTTTGGTTCGTTGGGGTCAGTTATCCAGGCTGTGTCCCCTCCCAACCACTTGCCCACCCCCAGCCCACTCACTGGTGGGGCAGGGTGAGGAACAGAAAAGGCCTTGAGGCAGTGCAAGCACTGCTCAGCGACAGCAAAAGCATGACTGTGTTATCAACGCTGCTTTCAGCACAGACCCAACCATAGCACCATACCAGCTACTATGAAGTGAAGGAACTCCGTCCCAGCCAAAATCAAGAATACAACACTGCAGAAGGCAGATTCCCAAAGTTGCTCTGTTCATGTTTGAACACCTAAATTGAACTAGTGTTGTCATCATCATCATTATTATTATTTTATGTTCAGCAATTTGCATTGTTCTCAGTTGGGAACTGAAACCTTTTTATATACTGAGCCTGAAAACTTGAATTTGAGTTTCTAGTTTGGTGCTTTCCTCTGTGCTTTAACAAAGTTATTTTCTGTTCCAGCATTTAGATAATTTCAGTTAAAGTAATATGAATTTGATATTGGTTAAATAGACTTAAAAACTTTAACAACTGTAACCATGCTACCATTTTGTTTTAAAACCAATACTTGTTTGTAGATAAATTCCGAAATATGCAGTGTTGTTGAAATTACATGAATGGAATAGGATGCTTATTTTCTTCATATTTCTGTGTTTTATCTCCCTCAACCCCCAAATTTTTCATGAAGGTCCCAGAGGGGAATGTACAGTGTCACACAACCATTTGTGAGTTGAGGGCTCAGCAACTACAACAGAATAGCGGTCTTAAAAGTTCTCAATTCCTTTCCTCTTAAGGTATTATTGCTGCTTTTTTTGAAAATGTGCTTCATATCACACCTGCCCATGATATCTGCCTAGATCAACATTTAAGGAAATCAATTGAGTTTTTTCCTAACATACTACAACAAAATTCTATAATTATTTCATGTGTATGCTGCTGTATATCAATAAAAAAATGTGGGGTTAACATAAACAAATGCTGGTAATTTTAAAAAAAGAAAATAGTAAGTACTGACTCAAACCAATGGCAGTTTCATGCGGAGGTGGAAATTCAGTATGTAACAGGACCCAGTTTTCCTAAAATCAGCCCACTTCAATTTCCAGAGTAAAAGCCTAGTGTTTGATTAATTATTTTGGGGTTGGGTGTTTTTTTTTTGTTCTATTTCGGGACTGTTTTTGTTAATGCATTCTTCAAACTGAGACACCAAACATTATCGCTTTCTCAATTGCTATAGTAAGTGTTGAGATCTGAGAGGACCAGCTGTAGCAGCTGTGTTCCCCCTTGAATGTGGAAGCTAAAAAACTTTCATCTCTGTTGCTGTCTCAGCTGCCGGTCTCGGGCTGTGGCCTTCCCATAACTCAAACCAATTTCAAAGCAATGTAAGCAACCTCGTTGGAATGCTTTTGGAAAACCACAGGGAGATATTTTTTTTCTTCTTCTTTTTTAAATAGTGCCTGTCCATTTTAAATGAATGTTTCCATTTTAAGGTAATCTATGCGTGATGCCGGTTATGAACTGACAGACCCATCCTACGGCCAGGATAGGAATTTTGTTGCTGTTTTTAAAATGAGGAAGAAAATTCAGTGATTCCAGCAGGGCACATGACACGTAAAGACTGAGCTTAAAAGGTTTGCTTAAATCTTTTTGATAGTTGCATATAAGGGTATGACCTTTGAATCAGGTTGCACACAATTGTATTTCAGACAGTTTTAATCTAAAGAGAAGATAACATCCCTGAAAGACATACAAATCATTTATAAGTTACATTGACACGATGGGCAGAAATGCATTAAACAATAGCAAAGCAGTGGGAGGAGAGCTTCTGAGACCTCATGGTAAGACCATGCACTTACATGGGGTTTACTCCCTTCTTGATGTTTCTGACCTCAGAGAGAACCTCAGACTTTTTAACCTTTCTTGACTGACTCCAGCAAAGTGTAAAGTAGTAATAGTATGGGACTTTCCAGGAAGGGACAAATTCCTGCTGCTGAGCCTCATCAAAACTGAGAGAAAAGCATTTGTCTTTTCTTCTGAATCCTAAATTTGTGATTGCCAAGG
Organism: Himantopus leucocephalus; assembly: GCA_003993805.1. Taxonomy (NCBI): domain Eukaryota; kingdom Metazoa; phylum Chordata; class Aves; order Charadriiformes; family Recurvirostridae; genus Himantopus; species Himantopus leucocephalus. The sequence goes on along the minus strand of RSEF01000001.1, from coordinate 117,974,449 downwards.
TGGCGAAATACAGGAGAAAGCCTCTCTCTCCCCTGCAGTGTAGTGACAAAGTGGCTTACAGTCTTGCTGATACGAATCTGTCAATGGGCAAGAAGCTGAGTGATAACTAATCTGAATGCTATGTCAGTAGCAAAAAAATGTTGAAACTAATAAAACTTTAATAGAGCAAAAGAAATGATCAGACAAGGCACTGTCTTTCTGAATGCATTCACAAAGTAAACACTGGAAACCCCAGTTACCCCAGAATTTGTACGAATAGAAGAGCCAGTGATGACTCTCTGAAGGTTATATAATTAAACGGTTTATGGTTTAATTTTATCTAATAATTTGCAGCAATTTATCTCAAGATAGGATCTGCATGTTTTCAGGGTAGACAATGAGCATATTTGTCTCACAAAGGACAGTCAGCTACTCTAGATTCATTGAGATGCTTCTATTTTCAAAGTAAATGCCGTCTTCTAGCCTAGCCCTGAACTTTCTCCTCTTTAACTTGGCTCAAAGCACTGCTTTGTGATGGGATGATCAGGGTATTACATTAAACATAACATACATATATGTACATATTAAACATTAGCTGGATGCCAGAAGGGTTTGCAATGTAAAGACCCCACATCCTTCCAGACGAGTTCAGCTAGTATTGCTCCAGTGATCTCTTCTCCTCGTGTAATTGCAGCTGCATCCCATTGCTAGCAGCTCCTTTTAGATGCATAAAATTTCTCTAAGCGGATAGCAAAAGCATGCTTGAGTGGCAGACTGTCACTGCTGACTTTCACTTTCTGGCTATTGACCCAATTAGTAGTCTCATGGTGAATTCCAAATTAAGTGGTATTTTACAGCACGGGTACAGCGCTAGTAATCACTCTCTTAGGCCAGCAGGGAAAGGCATCATTCTCTTAATTTCTGGTGTCAGGGGAACTTTTAGAGTTTATGGATGATGATTTCTGTCTCTCCCATTTATGACTGGTAACTGAATGACTTATAGTTTATCATTTCATCTTTCTGTTCAGTGGAGGACTAGTACAGGAGAAGTATATTTTGGGGCTGTAAAAAAATGGAAGAATTTAAGCACTAGGCTTCATTACTATTCTTTGAACCTTCTAAATGATTTGACCTTTATCCATAAAGCGATCGCTGTGGTCAACAAAGGCTGGTATTGATTTACAGCACAGCTAACCTGTCAATTCTGAGCTCAGCCTTTGACCTTTTGTTTTGTTGCTGGAAAAATTATGGTACATGCCTGAGTCATACTGTTTAATAGGTTTGTTTCTATATTCAAAAGGCCAAAAGGCTCATTTTAAATAAATCAGCCAGTTTAATAATCTAGGTGGCAGTAGCAAGCAAATTTTCCATAATTAAGAAGTTCAGAAAACCTGACTGCCAAAATTATTTCTCAGAATTAAACACTGTGTTTTTTCAAGAGACAGTAAATGTGTGTGTTTCACAACGGGTAGCTGCCTTCTGTTATCACGTGCATTTTTCTTCCTTCTTGTTTGTCTTTTAACTCGCATCTGTACCAAGTGGAAAAAAAGTAGTAGACAAGATCCTGATTGCTGCATTTTTCATGTCTTAAGCTTCCTCCTTTTTAATCTTGCTCACAAACAGAACAGCACCGAGAGGGTCTGTTTCCTTCCCACTTCTTCTTACAGATAAAGTGTATGTTTGCCCTCTTCTTTAGAGCAAGGTATGCCACTTCATAGCAACTCTAACCTCAAACACATGAAAGATGCATATTTTTTTTGCCAGGATGTCAGCTCAGGGAGATAGTGTTTACATTGTTCAGTAATATGGCTTATGTAAGTTAAATGTGCTGACTGACCATTTAATTCTGCAGATGGCTTCTTTTCTTTGGTTTGTCTTTATTTCGTTTGTTTGAAATTGTTTGTAAAAAGCAGTTAATGGAACTAATCTGAATGAATTACAGTCATTGCCCATGTGCCTCCCCCCCCCCCGAAAAAGAAAAAGTAGTTTTGTACGTTGTTGTTTGTTTCTGAAAAAGTAAGTTACAGCATTATCATTGGGTGTGTATGGAGATATAGCATTATGCATATAGCAATCATCACAGTCTCAAAGCTTATTAACTTTTGCTTCATGATTTTAGTCTAACATTTCACGTTTAGTAATGGAAAGTACTTCCATTAAAAGGCGAGTAAAATTTCGAGGGAATACAAAATGTTGCGAAACATCATTTAGAGCAAAATTTAACTTTTGTATTTTGAAGGGAAGAATGTGATTGGGTTTTAGAGAAGACAAAAGCCTTAACTGTTAGGGTTCTGAACTAGGTCATAGTTTCTCCTTCTGAAACAATAGAAAACATAACTGTCCCATGTCCCTGCCAGACACTACTTATAGTTTACATATGCTTCAAAAAAGCGAAAGGATTGACTATGAGGAAAGGCTCAGCAAGTTCCCTTTGTTACCCTAGATGTTTTTACGTAGTTTATGTGAAATAAAATGCTCTTTTGTTTCTTTTAAGCTGTGTGGCAAACTCTTGTTACATGTCACAGGTAGCTGCTAGTACCTTTAGGTCTCTGAAGCAAAGAATATTCTTTTTATTGAACAATGACTGTCATTAATGTAGTGTTCTGAATATCTGGGCATCCTTCTTACCCCCACCCCAGGTTGCCCATCCATAGATACAGATATCCTTGCAGCTTCATTTTCATCTAGGACTCAGTCTAGGTCTGTATGATAGGGAATTAGATACGCTTGCAGGAACACACAGCTGTATCAAAGAGTTTGTCAATACTAACCTCCTTTTAATGATCATTCATTTTGAATTCCAAATTCAAATTGATGCTTGGATCTTGTTTCCATGACTACAATTGCAGTTCTCTGAGATTGGTAATATTTGATGCCTATTTATGTCAGCAATTTGTGTACTAGAAATATGTAGATAGGTGTAAATCGTTTTAGATTCTCCTCTGTGCAAAGACTGGAACAGAATATCGTGACAACCCAACATATAACTAGCAGTCATGATGTTAAAGACAATGTGAGGATACATAGTTCTGTGCAGTATTAATATACTGAAAGGAGTCATATCTAGACTTGGCTGATTTGGTTAGGCAGGCAAACTCCCTCGTTCTACTTACCCCAGGGAAAACAGATGCCAATGCAGAGGAAGAGCTTTAATAATAGCGGTAGATTTGCCATCTGTCACCTTGCTGGACAAATAATCAAGGATTAAAGATTTAACGCCTGAGAGGGATTTTTTTTTTTTTTTAATTTCTGTTCTGGATTTTGTATGTAAATCCCTATGAACACTATAGTGGAGTTTATTGCACTTACATTTTCCTATGGAGAGCAACCTTCAACAATCTTCAGAAATCCCACCTTTTGTAAGCAGCTTTGGAACACATGTAGTTATCAATGGGTGCATCATGGAAGAGATATTGTTTGATTCCTTTGCACCTAGATTTGTCCCTCTTCGTTATTTCCCTGGAATGAAAAGAAGGAAGAAATTGACCGATCATTACTATGTGTTGCTACAGAACACGAGATCTGAAAGCACTGTTTCAAGGAGTCTTACCTGCTGGAATTAAGTGCAAAGGTACACTTAGAAATAAAAACCAAACACTTCTTCCTGCTCTAGTATTGCATGACCTCTTTGTGTGATAAGTTTCAGAAGTTTTAACTTGCTGAAATGTTAGACAATACATTTTGAATGTGGGTGTTAAAGATGGTGTTGCTTTTGGGAGGGGTGCTTGCCCTTCTGTCATTTATTAACACTGCAATAAACAGTTGGCTGTAGTTTAGTCATTTCAATTGCTAAATAGAGAAGGAAAGCAGGAGGAGAAGAAACTGTACACAATGTGCGCTGTATATGATACCACGTACAGTGCAGGTAGGTCTATGATGTGAGGTAGTAGATGGGTAAAGAAAAAACAGCCAGAGGGAATATAAGCTAATAATGAAAGAAGTAAATGGTAAGTGACGATGACAGCCCATCAGCAGCCTAGCAATTTTTGAGTTCTGTGTAAATATTGCAACAGGACAACTTCGATAGAACTGCTTTGTGACTTTGAGACTTTTGTGGGAAGCATAACTGTTACAGGGATGCTATTTAGAAATCAGAGTTAGTTGTCTGTGGGGAAAAATGGAGTAAAGAAAATATTGATTAAACAAAACACAGATAGAGGGGTAAGATGTTAAGGGGCCTCAAAAGTTAAGGTTATCATAGAGAATAGCATTTGAACGGTTGTCATAATAAAACTGTAAAAATGTGCACCCTTCAACAGTGTGACTAAACTCACAAGGGGATAAAGAGAGCAGAGTCTTTCTAAATATCTGAGTCCAGTTGTGAAATAGGTTGTAGAACAGGTTCCAGTCTCAATGAATAATTATTTCATTTTTTCAGTCTCAGTTAAGAAGTACTTTGTTTTTCTGTGCCAGAGATGCGATGATATGCCAGTGATTCTTTTTGACAGTGTTTAACTAAATTGAGTGTAAAAACCTCAGAAACAATTTTCCTATCGTGGTCTGTGTCTGTATAACATGGAAACTTCCAAGTCATGTGCATAACTTTTTCACTTTCTTTGGAGACATTTGGCATGGAGAAAACGTCATGGTGGTGTAAGAAGGGTATGCAGAACAGGAACAGTGTCCTTCAAACTGAAAGAAAACATTGGTTTGCGATGCTTACAGTTTTGATACTATGCTTTTCCCAAGAGAGGCAGCACTGGGAGTTCCTCGCAATTCCTTCAGGATCCTTGAGGAGAACAGAGTTGCTTGCGTTGCCTTCAGCCTTCTCATAACCCTGACCCTTCAGTCAATGACTGTTCTGTCTGGTCACCTGCATAGTCAGCCAGGATGTTGCACTATTCCCTCACACACAGCTGATCAAATGCTTATTATTGTCTTTCTTTTCCTCTTTGGCTCTGTAACATCCGAATATCTTCAGAGAGAGGCACTGAGCGTAAATGAGATGGTCCAAACCTCACCCTTTCTCCAGTTGCCACAGAGAGTGAGGGTTCGCAAACAAGATGGGAAGGGACTTCAGAAAGGGGTTTGCTTTTTCAAACCATGTGAAATATAAACTATCCAATAAGAGTCCTCTGATCATGTTACCTAATCGATTCTTTGATGTTTCTGTGCTTCAGGAGTTCAGTCTCTCCAGTTCTTTGTCTGTGGTAGAAAACTGTTTCTAACAAATGGAAATGTTTTGGCACAGCTCAAGCTAGTGGATTTGTTATTACACTATATAAGTGAAAATTAACAGTACTCATGCAATGTTCACTTGACTTTATACACTACAAATTTTATACCCCAGAAAGGTGATAACTTTGCAGAGGATATCATCCCTCTTGCTTTTGTGGCAAAAAGTCCTTTTCTTTGCTTTCAAGGTATTATTTACAAAGTAATTTACGACTTCTTAAGATTGATGGCAAATTAACTGAACCAATATTTTTAGTTGTACAGTTGCATCATGAGATGAATACATTATAATTACAGTCTTAATTTGACTCAGATGAAGATAATACAAAAATTAGATATTGTGCATGTAGTTGGCCTCCCCTGATTTTATCAAATAGCTTCGAGAATATTTAGTTCACAAGTGACTAGCGGGTTGCGAATTAGTCAGCATATTACTACTTCCCTTAGAAAGAGCCAGGATTCTTTTTAATGGTAATATGTACAGGTTGTCTGTCTTTGAAAACTAGGATTACAGGCCTCAGCTGGGATGTTCATTGAGAGGACAAGTGGACTCCTCTGGAGCTGGTAGCCTCCTTTTGCCTAGAATTTTATTTTCTCTTTTTTTTTTTTTTAATTACTGGGCTTTAAATTTACTGTGTGCAGAAGAATTAAGGAGTGGGATTTTCAAAAGGCTCGGCAATGGCCTAATCTGTACTCAGTGAAGTTAGTGATAAAACACTCAAAGCTGGATTTGATAGGATTAAGCCGATTTACACCATCTGTGAATCTGGCCCCCATTAACTTCAGTGGTAGCAGATTTAACCAACACTGAGAGCTTTTGAAAACCCCATCCTAATTTGGTAGTAAATACTCTGACTATATAAACAGTAGATGTTAAAGAGCAGTTAAAAATAAATCTGGTATTTTCAAATCATCAGTATAAATTTCCCATTTTCCTTTGTACTTACATCTCCTTTTCTGTCTTACAGTTCTAGTATATTGTGTACATGATGATGTGTAGATTTTAATTTTTTTTTTTACTACTGTTGTTTTATTATATCCAGTCACAGGCAATCTCAAACCGCAGGTTTAGAAGCAGGTTTGGTTTTTTGTTTTTTTTTTCTGTGGAGCCAAAACCACAAATAAATAGATATTTGGGTTTCATGGTGTACGTTTGTACACCTGTTCTTTTGGATGAGGGGTTTTGGAAAACAGCACAATTTCTCCCTTAAAAGACAGGTATAATGAATGGTTAGTTTATTATTATTTCAGCAGTATCATACAACCACACAAAGCTAACTTGCTTTCTTCGTATATACATGTGTCTGTATATTTCTGTGTGTATGAGTGTATATATATTTATATATCTGTTAGACATAGCTCATCTATTTTTATCTATTTTCCATGTCCATTTATCTTTATCACTCAACAAAGTTTGAGCAAGAAAATGCATTTCATAGCAGTACTTAAAGGACAGGTGGTATGTCATGAGAAACTGAGTGAAAATCATTTTGATTTTTGGAATAGTCCTAATTTCTTCAATTGAGTACTGAAATAAAATGATTAAATACTTAATTTCATTGTACTCCTGTAGAAATATTTGCTAAATTGATAAGTAGTCAAGCAATGTAGTTATTGCCTATTTCACCCTTCATATTCAAATATTTTGTGTTTGGGGAGCTATAAAGTACATATTTTGAGTTATTTCTTAACACAAAAATATTTTGTATTAAATTCAGCAGAGAGGGTTTCCCACATATTGGGAGTCAACCACTGCCACTGCTAAAGCAGTTCAGTACAGACAAGGAGCAAAAATAATATTCCAACTTAGCAATTTCGGAGCCTTTTCAACAAGTCAGCGTGGCTTTTATATTTTTGTATCTAGGATTAGAATTTATCTCAAGATATCTGGCACTGAGTGGAGGAGTCAAAAAACCGCCACCACCAGATTTATGAAAGATATTATGGTCATTCTTTTGCTTTCATTTGGACCCAAGTTACTTAAAGAAGAAAGTACCCTGCTGTAGACAGCCTTCAGAAGACACACGGCATAAACAAAGCCTCCATCAACACTTCAGTTCTCAAAGCGGTAATTGAGATTTTAGCAACAAGACTCTGCTTTACTGGAACCCAAGTCAAATGAGTAAAACTACCTTCAGCTCCTTGAACTGGAGCTCCTTCATTAAGGGACTTGGAAAATGAGCTCTGTGTTTGCTCAAATGAGAAACAGATCTTTTTACACCTTGAGCAAATTCACGTCCTTTGGTTACTTACTGTATGCTGTTTTAATCTTGATTTCTTCAGCAGAAGTGTACCAGAATGGTAAAACTGGAAGTTCTTGAAACAGGATTTTTCAGGTGCTATAGCTCTAAAAGATAATTTTACTGGTTTAATCCAAGTTCATTGTATTTTTTACTAATATAAATTTCCAAGTCATTGACACGGTAGAGATTCTGCATATTTAAAAATAATTTTGAAAGTTAATTAAAATATAGGATGAGGTCCTGATACAATTTTTTGCATGTAACTAGAAAAAAATTAAACAATGCTATGCCAAATTTGTTTTTAAACTGATAGTTTTTAATGGGTTGTACAGCAGTTTTTTAGTTCAGCAGTTCTATCAAACTATCTATAATCTTAAGAGTATATTAATATTACCAGTATTAAACTTGACTGAAATAGTTTTCTCCTATTCTTATTTTCTATTGTTAATGTAAATTGCCTAATTATGGTTGAAACGAAATACAGATTAAGAAAAAAAACCCTTGAATAGCATTTTGTATGTCAGCATGATGGGGCACAGTGCAGCCAGCAATGATTGCATCATACAGCCGTAAAATAATCTGTATTCTCATGGAGGTGATAGAATTATTCTTTTGGGCATTGTACTGCAGTGATGAGGCATATTCTTGCTTTCGAGACCGAAACTGGTATCTCTGCAACGTGGTACACTGAGGGCTTGACAGGACCATTCAATTCAGGGCTAGTTTATGGCTATCTCCTGGATAGTTTTTCTGAAAGACAGAGCCTAACATGCGGAAAAGGCAAATCATGCTTTTCCTCAAATCTGATATTCCATTATTATTCAGTCCTTTTGCTATACATTGTTAATATAATTGAGGATTCAGTCCAAAGGCTTTTGTTAGTAGGCTTTGGAATGGATCTGAAATTAAACTTCTTAACAGGAGACGCCCTTTTGAGGTCCAGTTGTTAATTGATGCTGAAGATGTCAAACTGATAAGTCAAAACATTCATCTTTAGAAAAACACAATAAAACTGTCGTGATGTATTGCTTTTAATTAGGAGAAATGGAAAACTGGGCTAGGTAGATATGGACTGTTGTATGTATAATTGCATCGAAAGGGACACAAATTTTCCCTGTCCAGTCCTTTTCTCATTTCATTTGCTCATTGAAACTTGGCATCATTTAAAGCACATGAATAACACAAAGCAGTTAGATCATTAAACCCAAAATGTTTTTACTGCTCTGTTGGTCTGATGATGTTTTTGAAATGTCAAGAATATCCTGTAGTTATATAACGGTACCTTCCATTTGCCTTAGACTCTGTTGCTGTGTGTGGAGCTGAGCGTCTTACAGCAACAGAGGAAGGAAGGGGTTGGGAAGAGAAGGGGATCAGAGGTATTTTCTGCCTCTCCATGGCGGCTGTAGAGAAGCATCATGGAAAGCTTTCCTAAGATTAGGGTTGTACATTGGAGGGCTCTGTCCTGATATCTGGAGTTCTTCTATTAAAACCCCAAATTTACAGGCAGTCAAAGGCAAAAATACTGTTCAAAGAGGAAAACCTGAGTTCTGATGGTTGCTTCCTGATTCTTTCTCAAGGTATGGATAGGTATGCATGTAACCCCACTTAATTTCTATGTAGTCTTTGATGCTCAGGTAAGCCACGGGGCTATTGTGATTAATGGATGTTTATCCTGATTTGTGAGCCAGCTACTGCCTAATAGCTTTGATTGCCTTTTTCTTGCTGGAAACACTGATTTAGACTCTGGCTCTAGCTACTCTTTCTCACAGAACTTGTAGGAGTGTAATTATCTAGGAGACCTTAGCCTGATCTTAAATTTGGTTGAAAGTGACTATATTCCACAAAGTTATTAGAAGGAGACAGGTAATCTATCCATATAAACATTGCTTCTTTAGGAAAGCTACTTCTATTTGAAAGCATCACTCACACAACACTGACTCTTTCAAATCTCATTATGTCCTGCAGGTATAATAGGTAGAAACTGTGTAGGAACTTGTTCTTACAGACAGCATCCTGTAGGGTGGAAATATCCCCTGCAGCAATGGCAATATTTTAAGACTCCTGTATTGAACGGTTCTGCCTTGTGTATGTTTTTGTAGTGCCTTTATCATTGAAGTGTCTTCAAGTTATGCATTAGGCAAAATGACAGTGTTTTCTTATCCCTTTTAGCGAAACAATGGTGTAACAAATATTGTATTTGGCTTAGTTATTCTTATAAATTCCTTTTTATCACATATTAGCAATTTAAGAAGAAAATGCCCAATGAAAACACGTGTTGTGTTTGGATGCAGAAAGGCCCTATTGGAATTGCCCTCAGAATCTCAGCAGGGAGCTATATTTGCCAAGAGCTAGCATCTTCAGGTAACTTGGACTGTACCATTCACGTAAATATTTTTAATTTAGGTGCATTTGTCTAGTCCTGTGTTTTTCCATCATCATACTACTGATGTTTTGGGACGTTGTAATCATGCACATGCACATAAATGCACATGCATGTCTGAAATGGAAAGATTTATTCCCTGTGATAGTGACTAGCAGTATGAAGAAAGTCTTTGGAATTCTTATCCCTGCCAGTCTGCAGCGTTACATTTCTCTCTACATAAAACTTGTTAAACCTTTCAATATAGTGATTTTGCAAACTGTTGTGAAACCTCCGAAATTAGCATTTAACATCTGTTAACTTGCTGACATATCTCTACATTCATCCAGAATAAATGAAAAAAAACCTGAGTGAAAAGGAAAAAAAAAATAAAAAAAAAAATAAAATCAGTCTCCTGTCTCCAGATACTATCATGACAGACAAAACCAAGTTTACTTGGGGTCGTTGCAAAGAATTGTGGGATGCAGTTCATGGAAATTGAGACTGCCTCTGTCAATGACTTGTTTGTTAAAAAAATTTATAGTTTTAGATTATTTTTTTCAGTTTATGATTCAAAGTAAATATAAGACCACCGCTTAAAGAAAATAGAACAGAAGTCACAGTTTCTGCATTAGACAATACCAACCTTTAATTCGTTCAATGGCAGCATTTTGGGGATCAAGATTTGTTAGATCATTCTTCTAATCCATACCTCCAGAAAGAGCAAGCCTCAAGGGATCACCCTGTTGTCTTCCTGACAGAAAGTTTAAACTTTAGAAGAATTAAAGTGAAGCAAATCAAAAGCGGAGGTTTTGACACTTGAGAATATCATCCTACGTACTTTTGCCTGTAAAAATAATAATTTTGCTCTTCATACTTTGCATGCATGTCAGAGGAGGCATGCTTTGTAATAGGATGCAGCAGTTGTAAGATAACCTTTCTTGAACCATTCAGATCAAGCCTGCTCCCAAATCTTGAAACAGATAACTATGTCCAAGTAAAAATTCTCAGCAGTGTTTTAGAAACTGAAATGTGTCTGATATATTACCAAGTTACAGGAAAGGAATTTTTACATAAACAGGACTGTTATCATGTCTCCCTTTGTCTTATCCATTCTTTAGAGGACTGTTTCTCCTTTTCCTCTGAGGATACATCTAGACTTTCTGGTTATCCTTTTCTGGTCTCCTTTTAACTCTGTAGAGTTAGCTGACATCTTTTCTGAAGTGTGATGGCAAAGCTAAATCTCCAGCTAAAACCCTGCCAGAGTAATTGATTAAAGTATTTAAGGAGTTTCAGGAGACGACCAAGGTTTTTGATTTTATTACAAAGTTGGATTAAATATGGATATATTTTATGAATTCTTTAGTTGAGAGAGCAGTATGGGTAGGGATTTGGGGGAGAGAGATAAAGGTGCTATTGTTTTTATAAAGTTGATGGAAATTTCCTTTTTATGTTGGTCTTTTTTCTGCTATTCTTTTATGATATATTACTTTTCAAATATATTTTGTTAAGTAGTAGGTTCCTAAATACATGTAAGCATATCTGAATAATATAAATAATATCATAGCTGGTAAATACTGCCACCCATTCATGTCAGAATACGTGGAGGATTTATGATTAGTGGGTCATTTACACCTGGGTCCATGAACATGTACGTAGGAAAATGCCTTTAGAAACAGAGATTCCTAAACGTTTCCTATTTTCTTCCTATTTGCTCCATTGCCTACTTCTAGCATTGCTTGCTCTGTGATACAGATTCTGCAGTGCTGTCCCATAGGCCTTCTACATGTGACGTTGTTAGGAAATGAAACCTGCTGATATCCAAGCCCTTTTTACCCAGTGGGACGATAAAGAGAACTTTTGTTCCTAAACCTACAGAAACGCAATGGAATGACTCCTCGTTATGCCCAGATTGATGCAAGTTGTAAGACCAGAAGAATGGTGGGAGTGAGGCAGAGTTTCTGGGAAGCTGGGTTTGCTCAGCAGGATGCGTCATTTAAACAAGGTGGCAAACTAACTATAAGTAAGCTCATCCCATTGCCTCCTATTGCGTTATTTAATGGCATTCAAAAAGTAGTAAAAGCAGATATCTTTTGTCTTTTAATTAATCTGTCCTTTCTACTGCACCGTAATTCCTAATGAATACTTAAGCTTTCATAGCAGGGAATGTCTTTAACACAAACTTAAGATATATCACTGCTCTGTTCCAAAGTGTTTAATTGGACTGTCTGGGTGAGTTAAAATAGTGGAGATTAATAAAGCATTAAAAATACAATGAAATGTGCATTTCCCAGTCGGTTAAATACAGGCAACTTGGAATTCTTAAGTTAGTATAATTAATCTGTTAGACGTATTGCCTCTGTAATACTCAGGTTATATTATTTCCCAGTAGGACTTTTATGTAAAAAAATATTGCTTTAAAATTTAACTGTAAGTGGTCCCTGTAGAAAAGTTAGAATGCAGTCTTGTAATGTAAATAATGTAGATTACTGTTGTGTAGGCTTAGTTCAGTCGTCTTTGTATTTCTGCCCTATTCATAAATTGATTGTGAAGCCTGTGACACCAAATCACTTTTGGATTAGTGGACAAAATTTTCCAAACAGTAGTAATGTTTTCTCCAGGAACTTTTATTTCTATTCACTAGAACCTGTCCACACAAAGTCATTGCTTTGTGACTGCCTTTCTGGAGATTTCACAAACAGAGTTTTTCCTCTATTTTTTTCAGAAAGGCAAACTGCTAAACTGTTCTCCAAACTAACAAATTAAAGTACTAGATTTTAGTGAGAGACATATTTCCATTACCTGACTGTAGTTAAAAATGAGGGTAAAGTAGCCTTTCATAAAGAAATAAAACTTTATGCAACCTATTTAGCTGATTTTTATTTAGCTGTAGCAACAAAAGCTGAAACCCGAAATGTTGTCATTCTCCTTGTTACTGATTTTATTCTATTCTTTTCCACTTCCATTAATCTGTTCGTGTACACAATTTAGTAAATAGTCAACATAGACACACTGTAAATAGAACTGCAAAGCGGATGAATGACCTGGTTTTTAATCCTCATTACAGTTTAATTTGTTTTATTGGAGATGATTTCTGACCTTGGTTGTTCTGTTGGTTTTTTTGTAGCCACATATTTAAAACCTTCTGGCATGGGAAACATAATATATATATTTTGCTTTATTAATTTATCATAGTGACAAGGAAAAGATGTGTGTACCTTGAACCATTGGGTCAGTATAAAACTATGTTCCTGGAAATGAAATACTGTAATTAGAATTCCTTGGAGACAGTGTTTTCTTTTTAACTTGATGTTACAAGAGAATGACTTCAAAGAGTTCTGCTACTTCAGCTGATAGTGGAGCAACTCCCTAAGGCGATCTCAGTTAGACAGCTCAGGGATGGTCATTCAGTAGTAGATAAGGGAGTCTGTGAAGTTAATGAGTAATTCTGCCATTTAAAAATGCATTGCATTTTTATTCACTGATGAAAATTACAGCTTTGACATCTTAGTTAAAAGTTGAGTCGGGATAGGGAAATGGTACTGGTATTGTAAGAATGATCAGAGGTGATAATGTCATAGCACTGGCAAGTAAGCATTTTAAAATTAAGTGCTTTTCCTTCCAAAGACTCACAGAGGAGAGAAACTGGTTAGATCATCCCATCACCAATGCAGTTACTTCCCAAAGGAGAATAATTAAGTTAACATTTAAATTTCTTTAACATTGGTGCATCTTTCACATCACTGGAGCAACTTCCCACAAGCTAATTGCACATTATTTCATAGTGTGTTGTCCCCCGTCCCCTCCGTCCGTCTCCCTGTA
>RSEF01000001.1:117888159-117953571 GCA_003993805.1 Himantopus leucocephalus | reverse complement strand
CTGTGCTTCTAAGAGTACCTGCTTGAAGTATGACCAGCAGTCAATTTTTGCAGTTATCAGTTTTACATGTAGTTTAGTTCCATATCAGGATAGTACAAAGTACCAGATTACAGTAAGAGGAATTAAATTAATGCAGTGAGTTCTCTCCAGGCTTTCTTCCCTGTGAGTGCTGAGGTCCTCTTCCATAGTCTCCAAAGCAGAAGAGTTAGAAGGCTCATCTGATGGTTGGTTGTCCTTATTTCCCTATTCATTGACAACGTGTGTGACTGTGGACATGGTGACTTATCTGTGCTTCAGTCCTCTGTCTGTAGAAAGCATATAAAAGTGTTTTCCTAGCCCTAGTGTTATTTTGAAGCCTTCAAGTGCCATGACAAGTAAGATTAGAACAATACAATTGCTTATCACAGAGCGCGAGTTATGTGTCCCCTGGAAGTATGTTGTGAAAATTCTATTCGGCTCTAACTACGTACTCAGGCATCAGTCTTCTGGGAAACTCTTTCTCTAGGGACTGAATAACAATCTTGGAATAATATTTCCCTTCCTTTTGCTCACCGTGAGATGAATTCAATTGCATAGCCTTATTAAGATTTACCTGGAACTTTGGTGCTTTAATTTCTACCAGGGGATTGGAAACATGAGAATCTGTTTCAACATCCCAATAAAAGGTGCTTGGTCTTTTCAAAATGTCCCTTTCCTTTTTTAATAGGAAATAGAGAATCTTGGTTTGTTCCATGACAGCCTTCCTATAGAGTTTTGTACAAATTCTGTACCTTTTAATAACTGTCTATTATCTATCTATGTTATCTATCAATGCTAGCATTTCAAAAGTTTCTTTTTTCCTCATTCTTCAGATCAGATCTAGGGACGATAACCTGGTTGCAGTATCTCACTTTTATTGCCTTAATTCTTTGACTCATTACAGTCATCTTTCTTATATAGCGCTGACCTCAGGAGAACTTTTAAGTCCAAGACCGCTTCTACAGTTCCATATTTAAATTTTTTCTTTCTTTTTAAACATATGAAAATGTCTTTAGAAAGAAAACTACATTCTCCAATACCAGTCTTTCTCACTGTGAAGTTCAACACTGGGAAAACTGTTCTGTCTGTCTTTGGTGGCTCCTTTCTATTATTGAATTAACATTCAGAGTTCCAACAGTGCACTCTTAATGAGCTCCTTTCGCTACTACCAGCTCAGAGGAAAATGGAACCATTAATTTTTGCTACTCCAAAACTGCAACTATATAAAAACATTAAATGAGCAAATAATTATCGATACATAAAAAGGAGCTGTGGTTATGCATTAAGATCATGTACCTAGTTTTACAACTCAGTGCTGAAGCATCTAATTATCATCATCAGACAAGAATTTTCAACCACTGAAAATCCAATCTATATGCACACCAATGATCACGAGGTGTAATTTGTGTATCCCGTTAGAAATCTGTGGTATGCAGTTCTCCATGATGAGTTATCTTAAAATGTTTTCAGCTGTGTTCTGTTTTGCTTGACTTCCCCTTGGGACAGGATGAGCATGGCTGAATATTTTTGCTACCTGATGTGCTGCAATTTTTAAAACCACTTTTTAGCATTTCCTTACTTATATCCCATGAAAGAATACTTTGATTTGAACAGATTTCCAGGTCACCTGGTTAGATAAAACCCAAAAGAGTTTAGGTAATTTCCAATCGATATGTAGTCCTAGCCATTTAAGAGACAAACTGCAGTTTTGTTTGCTGCTGGCTCTGCGAGGGGCTACATCTTTTCAAAGCTGAAGAGCCATATTTGTGATGCTCTTTCCAATCTGTGACTTGCTTACATCTTCCATTGGTATTGAAACTGTTGAAGCAAATCTGTGCCTACTGTCTGTGTCCTTAAAAAGGAGTGGTATTGCAGAAGGAAGGATGTGTGAGCTAAACCCCCAATTTTAAAGAAATAACTGTATTTCCCATAGTTAAACTTTTTTTTTTTCCATATGATTTTGGTGGTTGCTGTTACTGTAAATTGTCCTTAGTTTTGAAAGTTTGCCTTTTAGGGATTAATCAAAGCATAACACTTGAGGCCAGTTTACATACAGATAGTCATACACAAATATACATAGCATTTTTAAATGCCTGTATATCTTTCAGCATAACCTCTATGTTTATAAACACATCTGAATCAGAACTGCTGTTCATTTCAGTAACCAATTTTGAGCTTAATGTATATATTTTAAAACCAAACATCTGGTTCTTTTGGAACAGAATCCTAAAATGTACACAATCCAATGGAACAGACGATGTTCCTTTTTTTTTTTATGTTGAGTTACCCTGACATCCACTTCTCATGCTATTTTCAATTCGTAGTGTGGGCTATCTCTAGAAAAAAATTTCCTCGTGATATATTCCTCACCTGCAGCAGCACATAGGTCTAAAGAACCTAAAGTTTATATTATTGATTGAAGAGAATCTGCAGCTGGCAGCAGTTCTCTGTTTATGTACATGAAGTCCCCACAAGTGGGCTTCAAGCCCAGTCTATATCGAACTATATTGCAGGCTGGTGATTTGCCTTTCTGCAGTATGTGAAAGACAGGTATTTCTTCTAATCAAATGATTTTCCATACTTCACTTTTATAGGGATTTGTCCGTGTACCTGTGACTCACTTTGTCACATTGAGGTTAGAGGTTGCACAATGTTGTCCACAGGACAAACTATTCAAAAACTGCAGCTAGTAAAAAAAGAAAATCCACTTACTAATGCTGTTTTTCTCCTCAGTGCATCAGTAAATGGTGTGTCCTTATTTGTACAGTTTGTCACATCTTATATTTGTGAGCTCTTCAGGACAGAAAGTATCAGGAACATGTCAATTTTGTGATCTTAATTTGAACTCAGCTTCTTTGGGCCTTCATCTGTTCAGCTGTCAGAAGTCTGACACAGACTTGCAGTCGTAGATGGTTTGAACCAACTAAGAAATGGTTCTTTAATTTGGAAAGGAAAGAGAGAAAGATATTCCCTCTAATTATTCAAACCACCTTTTTTCCCTTTCTTTTCTAAGTAATATGGGTTACTTTTGCCTTAACTATAATTCTAATGGCCCATATCCCAGTAGAAAGTCACCTGAGTCTTTTAGAAGTGCCCGAGTACTTGATTATTGCAACTTGTAAAAGATGTTTTTTGTTAAAATCCATTACTTTTTTTTTTTCCTTCGGTGTGTGAGTGTTCTGTGTTTTTCAGACATCTTGTCGAGCCTTGGTGTTTCTTATGAGAATGGATGCTTAATGTAGAATCATAGGCATAACTTCTGACCCGGAAAGAAGTCGTTCTAACAAAGGGTTGAATCTTCAGTGTTGAAGACACTGAAGTGAAAAGTAGCCTGATTAAAGACAGCAGTATTGAGTTTTTGCCATTAGACTAGAAAGGCTGAATTGTTACTAAAAGCCATGGAGAGGGGACTCTGGAATTTGTGGTGAAAGGAAATTGAAAAGAAACAGAACATTTGGATTCATGTTTCATGAAATAATGTGTGTGACAGAATAGGAAGGCAGTCTGAGGGAAAATTGACATAATTTTTTCCTACAACTGGGAAAGGCCAGATAAATATGTCAGTGTTAACAAGTGGACTATTGTATACTTAGAGAAAAAGATTCAGAACAATTTGTAAATATTAATTTGCATTGGCCTTAGAAGAATGTTTTATAATGTACAAAAACGTACATTTTCTCTGTTGAATCTTTATTAGCCCATACTAATTACAAATCTTTCCTTGGTGTTCTTCAGTTTTATAGGAGCAGTTCTTTATTCAGCTTCACTTATCTTAATTATGAAGCTATAAAATTAAAGATTTCCCACTATATTTTGTTACAACCACATGAGAAATAGAGAAATGCTATAGTATTAAGTTTTTCCGATAGGAAAGAACATTAGGGAAACAAAAAAGAAATTATTAGATCCTGAGTGTTAACTAAAAAGGCAAAACCCAAACCCAACAAAGACAGTATTGTGGATTTTATTTTTTTCCCCACAACAAAAGAACAAAGCACATTCTTTAATGATGATGCTGTTCACAGAGTAATGGAGACTATGGGTTACTAAAGTAAGCAGGAACAAAGTCATGCTTTAGTAATTGGAATAAGCTCTCCAAGTAAATCAAATCACTGGAATATCAAATTATTGTGAATAAATGGGCATAGGATAGCCTATATGTAAAAAAAAAAAAAAAAGAAAAGTAATTCTGTTTCAGCAGAAAGCCAAAAATCACCCAACAGATGTCCTGAAACTTACTTGTGGAGAGTGGCTAGATTCCAGAACCCAAGAGTTCTCAGTAGCAGCATCAGGATCTTGAATTCTGTATTTCAGTAGTACAAGTGCAAATCAGTCATCATTTCAACCACTCTGTCATTGCTACATGATAACACCAGTATTTCATAATTATTTTGGTGGTAAATTTCTGAACTACTGTCCTTTTTTGTGATTACTGAAATCCTTAGTTTTGTATATTGTTTTGAGCCATTTATATCAAACAGATAATTAGTCTTAAAATGAGAGAAAGCTAAGCTCTTTATTGGTATACTTCATTTCATGGCTTTTATTAACTGTGTTTCAGAGAATTTCTCAAGCATGGTGATGACTGTAGGCACATTGACATCAGTGGGAGATCTCACATGCTGAAGTTGTACATGTTTTAGATGTCTAGAAATTGGATTTGTGTAAGAAGAGGAGGAATTGAAAAGAGAATATATTTGTACACTTATTGCACAGCCATTCTTTAACTTAAACCTTTCACCCAGGTGCTGCTCAAGTCTTTTGACTTTTCTGTAGACCACAGGACATTCTTTTTTTCTCTTCAGCTACTTATTTTCATCTCTGATTAGAGAAAATGCCTGTATTCAGATAAAACGAGAGGCATAGAGTTGTGTAATTGACTTAAAACAAACACGTGCAGGTAGGTAGACGGGTATTGGAGCAAGATTTCTTGTTTGTATGTTTTCCCTGGCAGGCAATAGATACTTCTATAGATGGAAGATAGGCTGGTTCTCTTCCCTGATGTTAGACCCTGGAAAGCTTCTTGCTCTGAAACTGTCTTCTCTGTCTTCTGCCGCTGATTGCTCTACGAAATCCTATAGATAAACTCTGTAAATATTTAATCCACCAGCCTCGCAGGTGACACGGTGCATTAGTAGTGCCTGCATGACATGAGATTGTTTCTGTAGTTAGTTTGATGTTGTTGGCCTTGGTGACTGTAAAGCACAAGTATAAGCCCCTTGCCCATATACCTATTCTGTTTTCAGATCTGAAATCCATTCCTGTGTGACACTTTCCTGCTACTGTTTAGGAGAATGGAGGTACTAATCAGTGAAGAATTGAGATTTGAATGTTGCTTCAGAGAAGGAGTGACATAGAGGAGAAACAAGAAAGAGGCATAGAAAATGAAAGTAACAGCAGGGATGTATTGCAAAAGTTTTTTAATTGTATCATTTGTCAAGCAAATTCCATTGGTCAAGTAATCTGCAACCTCAGTCTGAGCGCGTGATGGAGGCAATGTTGCTGTTCTTGGTGAAAGAATTTGTAGATACCAGAATCCCCATCCAGTACATCCTTGTCATTATGTACGGAGGCATATGCCTTTTCTCAAGAAGGGAGCAGAAAGGATTATATTATTTTTAATGAACTTTGGGAGCCCTTTATAGAACATTAACAAATGTTTGATGGCTGCCGTGTTTTTATAAACAGGATTTTTTTTTTCTTGTTCTTCTGGGGCTTTACTCCGTAAACTGTTGATATTTCCAACCTCCCAGCCAAATTAATGCTCAAGAGGATACATGTGTCCGCAGTCTCCAAAGAGCTAGATATCACCCAGTCACATCCAGGAATTTCCTTTTAAAAGTATGTTAAAATTACTAAGAATGTTTCCCGAACAACCTGAAAGAAGTCTATGTTGGGTACTGGGTTAACATATGCCAAAGCATATTAATTTGATTACTTTTATTTGCACTTTCAAATCAACTGAAAATACATAGTTGATAACGTAATCATTAACAACACACAGACTTTTTTTTCTCAGGTTGAAGATGTCATCATGGGGAGAATTCACAGTTATAAGTCACAGAATTATAAAAGAATTGTATTTATGTTCTGAATGGCCATTGAAGAACTAGAAACGTTAACATGAAAAGTATCTGAAAACCTTGGGAATTTTGTCTGTTCCTTTCTTTTCTTCCCTTTTATGTTATGGCTTAAGAGAACAGAGTGCATGTTAAGGCTGACGAGAACAGGGTGCTAACCCACTTAAGAAGGACCAGCAAAAACCAGTTCTCGGATTGTCTTTAAAAATAGTACTCCCATTGTTTCAGCTTGCTAGGCTGCACAACTCATCAAATCATTTTTGGGCTATCTTTTCACATAAAATAATCTCCGAGTTTATTATTCAAATTGAGAAACTCCCTTTTTTATTTGCTATTGGGATGACTTCTTCACCGAAAATTTTCATCCCAGAAAAAACATTATTGAACTAAAGGGTTTCGTTCACTATAGTCAGGTGTTCTCATTTGAAAAGCTCTCTCTCACCAAATCAAGGATCTGCGTGGTGGTGTGTCATGGTAAGAATATGCATAGAAGGAAAGTCTCAATGCTTTTCAGAGCATTTCATATCCTTGTGTTCACTTGGAACTTACTGGTATCCTCTGTTAACCTTTAGGTTGGCCCCCAACATTTAGCTTTGCATCATCCGTCTTCCACTGCTTTCCACCCACATAAGAATGGTTCTTTTGCAGAATTAAACACATTCACAGGTAGTTGGGAGTGTAGAGTATGTTACAGCAGATAATTCTCAGTTATAGAAATTCTTAGATGAATTTGTTTAAGAAAAAGGCAGCATTTATTCTGAGGGCATTAAAATTGTACTGTGTCATTGGATATAGTTTCTGTAAGTGAAGGTTTACTGTGCCTAATGCCCTGAGTTACTGTGGTCAAGACCAAGGAATTGAATTCGGAGAATGCTAGTTATATTTTATAGAAGTTCAAAGTTGAGTTCTTTTGCTTTGGTTAGTTTTAGAACAGACCACTACGTTGCTGTGCAGAAGTTTGATACCGTATTTCATTACCTCACTTAAAAATGATACTCTATATCAAATCTATGATTTCAAGAATGAAAGGAAAAATTCAGGCATACATTATTTTTAAAAAAGAGAACTGAAGGGAAAGGAAAGTATTGGACAATGCTGTATGTACTGCTGATTCTTTGCGGGAAGTGATTTTGTGAGGGAAGTCTTGACTGCGCTAAGTGAAAACAGTGTTGATTAGGAAGAAGGAGATGGCAATTGATTGGAAGTGGACAGACTGAAAAAAATGTCCCAAGCAAGTTAATAGCCTCAGCCACATCTGTTGCTGCTTTTTTTATTGGAAATTTTCACATGAAAACCTGGTTTGCAAGCTGGAGTTTGGAATAGCTTTTCTTTACATTGGACCTTGACTTCCCTGCAAAAAGCAATTAAAACCACATGTATCACTTTTTTGGATGCAAACTTCCCTTTGTCCCACACAGACCTGGGAGCATTACGGGTAACATAAGAGTTGAATTATGAAAGTAGTTACAGAATAAAGTTACTTTTCCAATGCATTTTACAGAGTAATTTTTTCACCAGATGCATTTGCTTGCATAGTTTTTTTCTTTTTTGTGTTTTGTTTTGTTTTGTTTTTTTTTTTAACCAATGTAGAAATCTTGGTACCATACTTCCCTTTGGCATTCCTAGGAGCAGTTATTGACCTTAAATGGTTTTAATGTGTTTTAAATGCCAGTCCTAAAACACACATTTGGTTATTTAACACCTACAGAGCGATTAGGCAAATGTGTACTGATTTGCGTGGCTATGAAAACCACACGAGTGGAAGCCAATCATATTGATCACTTCAGCCAATTATACTTGTACAGCACATGGTTATCCCATTTTATTCACTAATATGCAGTAAAGCAAGCTGGCAGCTAAGAGTTGTTAGATGTTGAAAGCCTCTTTACTTACTAGTCTGCTATCACTGCTGTGAAGGACAAGTCTTGTAACATATTTAATGATCTTTTCAAGAATACAGCTCAGAGTTACTGAGACAAGAAAAAAATGTTGGCACAATTAGCGTTTGGTTGAGAAGTAGCAGTTCCCAGCCAAATAAAATGTTTTAGATTAAAGTTTGGATTCAGCAATATATTTTGAAAGGAAAACTGGTGACAAGGCTACAAATATTGTGCAGGGCTGCGGTGAGACGGTCTTGATCTGGAGTGGAAGTTCTGTTTGTCTCCGAGACTTCTGTTCATTTTGAAACTTATATGCCTTAATACCTCAGACACTGAAACCAGCCTACAGTACTAGCTTTAGCCAGGTGAAGTGTCAGGGACTTCACAATATATGGGTTTTGTTTCATTTCAGTGGAGACGCAAAGCTAGGCCTTTGCTAAACAGAATTGCAAAGGAGGTAAATCGGTATGCAGTTGCAAATGAATTTGGTTCAAGACTTAGCTAAATCTGAAACGCTGCCTGCAGTCGTGGGGATTAATTCCTTCATCCATTGTCATTTAGACTCCCTCTTTTCTTCTGCTGTAGGGTTTGCCATTTTATAAATCATTCTGTGGGGCTAAGACCTCCTTTTCAGCTCATTTGAGCTACAGTATTAGGAAAGAGTACCCCCCTCCAAAAGGTCAAGCTCGTTTTATTGTCAGTGAAAAGGTTTTTCTTTTTTCTTTTTTGTTCTGTCCTTTAACTTCTAATTCCATCCATGCCACCAACTAGCTTTGCTTCTCTCTGAAATGACCAGCAAGAGTACTGTTAAAATTTATGTGGCTTAACCTCTTCTCTGTGAAAATGGCCAGCAAAGCTAATATTCCGGGGCCCTTTCTGAGCCTGCATGCTCTATCCTGGTTAAATAATGTGTTTTAGTAATGCTTGCCAAAACATGGGTGGGAGAGGGGGAGGGAATTGTACAATCTTAATTTAGAAATAGCATCTCTGGAAAAGTTGATGGTGAGAGTTGTTCAAAATTGTTAAATACGTATTTTGTGCAGGGCTGCAAATACCTGAAAAAAAAAATCCACTTAAGATTCTCTTTTTAACATATTTTCTTAATGCTTTGTGTATGTGGAATATATTAGGTCTGTGTTATCCATCATTTCTCCATTATGAAATCTCAGTTCATTAAGTCTTATCTGCAGCCTTTGAATAAAATGCAGTCTTCCTTTTTTTAGTAACAGGGCAGGTTACTCTTTATCAGCTGTTAGACCTTGCAGATGTTTCCCTTGTAGCCATATATAAAATGGCTGATATGGCATGAATCTCCATATGACAAATAACCTTCAAATGCCAGAATCCTATTTTAGATTTCACTTCAACTCCTAAACTCTTTCTGTACACATCTTTCTATGATATGACAACTCAGGGTTACAAAAATGATTGACTAATTAAAAAATATTTTATTCAGAAATAGTTACAGCATTTTAATAAGGTATGCATGGAAGTAAGATTGATAGGATATGATCTGTTTTGTTGTAATGCACAAAAAGGACCAAGCTGTGTAAGGAACTGTAAAGAAAGACTTGTTTAGATCTTTGTGGTGGTACTAATATCTTCAGTATTTAAAAGCATAAAATAGCAAGTTGAACTGATTACATGTGCCAGTGAAACCTGTGCTCCACATTAAGAAGAATGGGCTCCTTACACTCTTGAAGTTAGGTGCATGCTGAGTTCCTTATTATCTTCAGGCTTCAGAAGTGGTTTTGTGACTGTCGCTAAATCCCAAAGCTAACAGATATTTGGTGGCACAGGAAAATGATAGTATGAATGCTTTTTGTTCTAAATTATATGGAAGAGCTGCCTTTAAGAATCTGGTTTTGCTTTAGAGGTCTTTTTCTAAGACCTGCAAGACGGATTTAGAAGTCAGATATCTTGTCTTTACAGCAAATAAATTTCCTTTCCTGACTCCCTTAAGGGTATTTTTTCTCTAGATGCATATCCTCATTAGCAGCATAGGTTTCACAGAAGAGTTCCTGGCTTCCTTACATTTCATTATGGCTGAGTAGATGCAAATCAGAAGAATGAGACAAGGATTAGGCTATTTTATTGTGCCCATTAGAATCCAAAGTCGGATTCATATCAGTGTTCCATAGCTGCATTGACTTCTGGGGTTAAAAGAGAGAGAAAGCATATGCGTGCAAGTGAGTGATTTTTTTTGGTAGATGAAATCTAAAGCAAGCTCCTATCTTTCAAGTATGTCGTGCCATATTTTCTTGTCAAAGTGCAACCATTTTCTCAGCGAGTGGGTTTGCCTGTGCCATCTAAGTAGGCACCTATGTCTGAAAACTTACTGGAAAAGTGAAGAGAATCTATCGGTGTTGGAGCACTACTTGAGAGAAGGAATGAGCCTTGGAAGAATCGTGAAATCCAGACAAAAGGGAACAAAGCTGCTGCTGACCTCCACAACTCATTTTAAAGCTTCGCCGTGTGTAAGATGCTAAGCAGAGTACTGCTAGTTAAAATAAGAGGAAGATGAAGGCAGCTGCTGTGCTGAGACTTGCACCACAGATTGACTCATTGCTGGAAGGGAACTATGAAAAAACTGGTGCCAGAATCAGCTCAGAAACCAGAAGAGCATGCGGAAGGCGGGAGTTGTGAGAAGGCTGTTGAGTGTAAGGGTTTGGGAACTTGATCCAAGTAGCACAGCAAAGAAATCCAGAGGACTGCAGAAGGCAAACTAGCCCAGAGATGCCTGAGTTGTCCATAGAAAAAGGCATCAGGAACCACAACTATTGGGAAGGCTTCCAGGAGGGAAAAGGACTTTGCCAGAAGCCAGAAAGATTATTTTTTAAAAAATTTGTATTAATCTTTTTTTCTTTCCAGTGAACTAAGCAGCCAAGCACTGGCAAGCTGATCCAGGATGTGCCAGATCCTGAGGCAGATGCAAAACAAAAATCAGTTGTATTTGCTTTACTTTAAGGATTCACTGAGCAAAGAGAACTTTTCTTTCATTTTAGGTTTTGTTTTAGTTTTGCTTTTTTAAACTGGAAAAAAGTGCCTGTCATTACTTCTTCTTTAGAGAGGGGCTGAAGTAATATTTTGATGCATAAAAGCATTTGTGTGTGAGTTTTACTGCAGAGAAATAGATCGTATGAAAATTCTTAATACTTTCTATATGTAAGAGTATACAATAATGAAACCAACCGAAACAATCGGAGGCAATATTTTCTCCTCTTCTTTCAGATAGATTGTAGCAAGTATTGCTAAACTTTTCAGAGGGATAGATCTTGCAAAATTAATGGGATGCTCCTGACATTGTGATCTGGCTTTGTGTTCTCTGTTACATGCAATTGTATATCGGTTTGTATGCTGCAGTGGAGATTGCATGGATCTGACAGCAGTCTCAAAAACCACACCCTGATTCTGAAGAGTCCAGGACACATCTGGGATGACAAAAGCCAGCAGATAGTATTCACATATTTTGAGGGGCGAAATATCTTTCTAAGAAATAATGTGCATTATGACTGTCAGATCATGTTAAGCTCATTCTTATTTTAAGACAAGATTACAGAAACAAAGAAGTTATCTTTATTCTAGCAAAGTAAAAGGATAGGCATGTGCTTACAAAATTAGAATTGATATTACAAAAAAAATTGTTAACAAGATGTAATTAGAGCACAATTCTAATCCCAAACACTAAATAAGATTGGGTACTAGTAATCTTTCTCAACAGGGAGCACTGATAACATCGCTCTCGCACACATACTGGAGACCAACTTCTCAGATCAACCCCCTTCCATGATTACTGGCTTCTAATTATATTCCTGATACATCAGATAAGCACTGGCAGCAAATAAGCCTTCAAAATTAATCTGGGCACTCCACTTTGTTTCTGCAAATTTGGTAACATCATTAATTTTGAGTTCTGTGTGTTGTTGAAAATGCAATTGAAATGTTAGTGGAGTCATCCTAGACAGAGTTAATTTTGATGTTTACATTTCATATCTTAATTTTCTGGCATCATTTGAACTTGCCTCACCTTCCCTTTCCTAAGTAAATGGAACAGTGAGTGCTCACCTCGGAGGTAGCATGCCTTTTATCAGGCAAAGCACCTATTGCATGGCTACCTGCCTCAAAGTGCTTTAAATCTCATGTATTGTAAGAAACATTTACTATGCAAATTCTTAATAAGCATCGAATTGTCATTGTGCCTCCAGAGTTTGAGTAAGATCAGAATGGGAGAAACTAGTAAAACTGAGAATGGTGTTTCAAACAGGGATGCACACAGGCATTTACAGAGTTGCACTCAGTTTAGGAGACCTTGTCTCAACAACTGCTTTACTCATTCATTCAAATGCAGAAAAATACTGTCTGTTCTACCAAACAGAAATTATACCAGCAAAAGCACATGGCCCATTTTTCTTTTGAAAAGAGCGAAGCAGTGCTTAGAAACTTCAGAGTGAGCTGAAAACATTTCAGTTTAGATAACTAATTCCAGTTATAGCATCTAGGCTGGTAATCACCAAGTGTGTAGTACATTTAATGCTGTTTGTTTTCTGAACATTGAGAAGTTATAATATTGTAAGGTATCTGTGCTTCACTCTACATTTTAGTAGTCTTTATTTTCAGTTTATAGCCTGAGGGTATATGGCTGCCAGTGCCCTCAATATTGGATGCATATAGCTCTTCATCTCTTTTAATTTTTACCCAGATCTCCCTAGCGGAAGTGATGGAGTTATACTTGAGTCTTACTCCATACAACGAAAAAGACTAACTGCTAGATTTGAGAAAGCAGCATGTGAGGTAGCTGTTAAAATTTTGACCGCTGCATATATTTTTAAATGTTATTATTTCTAGATCCAATATTTCTGTTGGGGTATTTTGTTTTAGTTCTACAGGAATCAGCCACATAGCTAAAAAAGAACAGCCCAAACTCTCATCTCCTATGAAACTGTCCCTCATTTCAAAGGAGAAGTTGCGTTAAACCTACTACAAAGCCCAGAGAAATTACAGTTTAGGAAAAGAAAAACCTTTCCATAAAAAAGGGGTTGGACTAGGTTGATCTTTAAAGGCCCCTTCTAACCCAAACCATTCTGTGGTTGTATGAGTTTTTCATGAATGTCTAACGGTATGGTCAGTACACTGCAAAACTGAGTATTTCAAAATGTAATTGTATTTTTTAAATCTTTTTATGTTTTTGCCATAGAAGCTGTTAAGATAACCCTTTTTACCTCTGGAAGTGGTATAGAAACAGCAACTAATGGACTACTTAGCTGAATCATTCAAACGGTGCATGTTCTTTACAAGAAGCTTTCCTTTAGGAATACTGAGGAGGAAACGTAGCTCCTGTGACCTACTGTAAACTAATAATGTCAAGCCATGTATAAACTAATATTTGGAATAGATTCTTTAATACGAGATGTCTTTGGGGGTTAATTAGGGTGCTAGGTTTGGTTTCTTCTTGAGCTTTCTGCAGCAGATGGGACAAGAAACGTGGGGTATAAAAGGTAGGTATGCAGTGGATTTCTGTGGATTAAATGCCTCTTGCATAGTGGAAGAGGGGAGGATGGGGGCTGGATTCTGCTGCCCCTCAAGTTCCCTCACAGTCCTCTGTTTTTCTGTTAGCAGGATAACACATGCCACAGTATAATTTCCAGATGGCTTTTGAAGTTGGAGGTAACAAAGTGTTTGCTAAATGGCTCTCATATTGGTCTAAGAGAGCCCAAACTATGTTCTGTTGTCAGCAGCACTGAAAAGCTCATCTCTCTAGTTAATACTATAGGGCTCTTTCGTCATGATAACTTGTTTCCAAATGGCTCTGGGTTCTAATTCATTGTTACAAAGGTTTTCATATATACTTCATCAGTGGTAGATTTTGGGATTCCTTAAATATATTCATATATAGCATGGAGAAGATATAAAAATATACGATTTATATAAGCACAGCCAGAGAAAGGGGAGGTGTGAGCACACCCACAGAAGTTATATCAGTATATTCAGAGAAAGAAATCCTGAGTGTAGATTTAAAAGTCAGAGATGAAGCTTCCATTGACTTCAATGAGTAAGAATTTCACCAAGAGAAAATAAGAAACATGCCTTACGTGAACTGAAGTCAAGATGTATGTCCTCTGCCCCACAGAAAGAGGATATTTAAAATATTTATGTAAATATTTCAAAGGCTTGCCAGTTCAGCTTTGTTAAAGGAACCTGTATGTGTGTTGACCTTATGTTTGTTTGTTTCATGGAAAACTCATGCAGCTGCTTTTCATAACTGTGTTCACATCTGCTGTTGCTATGTCATTTTTAGCCTGGTTTCCGAAGGAAATGGGGTTTATGTGATTACACTATGTGTGCCTGGGTGTGCGTGCACACGTGCATCCACATGCATGTGAGTGTTTCCCACAACGACAGATTTTTTAACTCACTGGCCAATTTCAACCAAATCTGAAGGAGTGAGAGAGGGCCCGGTTTCTCAGATACACCGTTCCTACAAATTTCCTGAAATATAGGCACCTAGGTAAGAAAGCCAGAGAGCGAGAGAAGTTGGAGGAAGTACTGTGCATGAATTCACCCTTACAAGACACCAGAGAACAGAGCTGTTGTAGATGATCTAACTAGTGAAAAGCTACAGTTTAAGTTGCCGCCTTCTTAGATGCTGGAGTAACGGGTTATGAGATACAAATCTGCCAGAAATCAGGCTTCATTAATTTCACTGTTCACAAAATTGTGTTTTCTAATGAATCGTCTTTTTATTAAAAAAAAAAAAAATCTGGCCATTTTTCAGTAGTAATAACTATAGACTATTTTATAGGAGAGGAAATTTTAGATTTAAGAGAGGAAGAAAGCATGAAGGGTTGGTAGTAATTTTTATTGGCAAGAACTTTTGATGGTATTGCATGTGAAAGCCGTAAGTTACTTCTGCAGTTCATCCTAAGAAAAGGCGAATAAAACCTTTATGTTAGACCAAAACACCATGAATTCTCTATGTACCGCGTAACTTGCATAGAAGAGAAATCAAGCTTCATAAAACTGTCTTGAATTATTTCTGCGTTGCATGATAATATTTCTCATCTCCTCCTTTGCTTGGCTGAATTCCTCTCATAGAACAAATTCAACTGTGCGGAACTGGAAAAGAAGGGAAAATTATAAACAATAAATTGTAGAAACCTTTAAAAAATGTCTAATATAGCTTTTCCATAAATTTGCTGTTGAAAAAAAAAGTGATTGATGTGTATAAAGAGATATGTATTAGGCTGGGTGTATACCTATATATGTATATATGCATGCATATATAGAGGGAGTGAGTGAGTAACCCAGAGTAGGAGCAGGATCTCTCTTATTGGAAAGGGAATTTGTAGCTCACTAAATGCTAAAAAGCCTCTCTTTCTAGCACTAATGGGCTGTGAAATATTATACTTTAAACCTGTCACTGTTCCAGGACTGAATATTACTTGTCCTGTGCCTTAGGGAAGTGTAATTTGGAGTGTGTGCATGGGGGTGTTTTGGGGATAAAGAAGTAAGTGGAAATTCCACAATGGCGAGAAAGAAAGGAAATATTTCCTGGTGGGGGGTGGGGGGGGAGGTATTTTTATTTGTAAGAAGTGATTGAAGACGTTCAAATGTTTAAAAGGTAGGAATGTTAGAAATGGCCTTAGGGAAAATGGATTAGTGGGCACAGAAGTAGAGAACAGGTGAGCGGTCAAGAGGACATGATGAATTAAACTTACTATACAGTTACAGGCTTCATTACAAGGGTTTTAGATTTATTACATGAATTTGCAATATATTTGTCTTTAAAGCAATAAAAAATAAATGCAGACCCTGTAGGGCAGAGGTGATGCCTTATTTAGGCACACCTTATCTAGGACATTGTTGGTTCTACCAAGCAAAGTGCTTGAATGTTTTTTGTGATTAAATTTACAAAAGTAACCCCACCCCAACAAGAGTATGGTTTTTGCTTGATAATATGTATAATACTGAGAGAAAGAGAGACAGTTTCTATGCATGCACACTAAAGTTTCTCAGAGGAGGATTTCATGCATGTACTCTGACGTAGAAATATTGTTTTGAAAGCCGAAGGGAAAAGTCACTTTAAAATATGTCATAGTTTCGCCGGAATGCCTCACCACGTAAGCTCAAAATAACTGCAGAGCATTGTTTGAATGTAGTTCAAGTAATGGGAAAGAAAGAATATTAGCAGTCCTGCATCTCTCATTTATCTGAACATCAGCAAATGGACACTTCATTTGGTATCTTGACATTTCTTTGTTTTTATATATTTGGCTGGTATATATCCAGGAAGACACAATGCAGTTTCTTTGAACTCTGTTGCTGAACATCTGTAAAAGTTTACTTGGCACATGGTAGCAATTTTAAGCTGTGTGTATGGCAAAGACATGTATGTGTCTTTGTACAGAAGTTAAACTGGTGAATCTACCACATTTGTCTAAAACGTTTCATTTATCCGGCTTCTTTTAAAATGATATATCAAGTTAAAAATGTTATGTTGAAAAGATTTTTTTTTAATGCTAAGCATACTTTCAAACATAATACTAAAAGAAGGCCCTACCTTAGCTGTAGTGTTTTGAATTAAGTTTTATATATGTATATATACCTCCATATATATCATTCACATACACATACATTTCATTCACCATAGACACTGAGAACCAATTTACTTTTATTTATAAGTGTGATCTGCAACCAAACCGTTTCTTGTACAAGTGAGAATGTTTGGCTTGCTAGCACAGCATGGAGGACAATACAAATCCCAATTTTCCTCCAAATTTAAACTTTGTGACTTTTTTTTTAAAACATAACCCAATCATGATACTTCTTCCTCCCAGGATCAAATGACAGATGCTTTTCATGAAAATACCAGATACTTTCTTAAACTCTATTTCCTATTTCTGTCACTGGAATAAAAGCTTTTGCTAAGTGACAGGTGTGTGCTTTGGGACTCAGTTGCTATTTCAGGGGACTTGACATAAAATCCATAGGCTCTGGGCAGATACAAGGGACTCTTTGTATGGTTGTCTGTAGATTCAGGATGTTTTCCCCTTCATATTTACTGTTGTTTCATTTATTTCAAAATATAGGAAATACAAAATTTAATTTGTGTATGTAGTATAGAGGACTGTCAGCTGTACTGCAGCCGAGTTCTGTGATGGAGTGCAGGTTACCAGCCTGGAATTGCTGCTTGGGGTTTGCCTCAGTTTACACAACAGAGGAAGATAGTGGGAATAACTTGGAAGTGGAAAAGGAGACCTGTGAGAGCAACTGATGAAAGGGGACACAGAGGTGACCATGAACAAGGTCGAAGGGTGGAGCACTGGCAGAGAATAGGGATGAAACTCCTCTACTTGGAGGTTGGATTCAGTGTTCAGCAGTAAATGTTAATTTGGCTTAGGTTGAAGCTTCACTTCTGAATTTTGTGCCATAAAACTCTTTTCAATTGTTGATTAAACTGTTAGCAAATCAATCTAGCCTCTTTAAAGCCAACGTTTATTGCTACTTATCAGGCATTTGTTTAGAAATGAAGTTTTAGTCTTTGATACCTTATACAAATGTATCACCCATTTTGATTGTAAATGGTACTAATTTGAACTGCATAGCTAATGGTGAAACACAGCGCTAAAATGCTTGGTGCTTACAGAAGTTACTTACATTTTAATGGCTGGTCCATGAATGAATGCAGAGTGTATTGTGTTACGGTTCTGTTGATGCTTATAGAAATAGCTGTATTTTGCAATAATCCATTATGCAGATTCGTATTTCATGTTAGAAAATCTGCAAGGACTTTACTGAAAGCTTAGAGATTTGCCTTTTTAATTCCATAGCACAATTATCAGAAAATACTGTGCTTAAACTGAGTGTAAAATGCAGCACTTTTTATACTTCTTCCCTGTGGGGGAGAATACAGTGCAGGTCCTTGATGTTGATGTTCTGAGAGTCCAGTATTTGCATTAGGAAATACTTCATATCTCCTGGTGGGAATAATTAAACTGGATTCCTGCGGTGTGAATAGATGCCATAGCTTTTATTGTGCTCCATTTTTCCATGTGTAATTGAACAGCTTTGCAGTAAGAGAACAAAGGTTAGATGTGTTCAAGTTTATCTGGATACTAGGTTTCAATTAGAGGAAACCCCAATTCCTTCTACTTTTGCTAGGTTATCTGAAGCTTGTATGCAAAGGACAAGCTAATTTCCTTCTCCAACACTATACCAACACTGAGTTCTTTTTCAATTTTAACCAGCAGTTTTTGGCCTCAGATCCTAGATATCTGGGAAACATACAGGTAACAAAAGGCATAGTTAAAAAAAAAAAACTTCAGGACCATCACACAATGTACTTACAAAAAAAAAATTCATGGCAGGTAATATTTGCTTTTTTATGATCATTCAAGTTAATATACGGCACAGCTGAAAATCTCCAGGGAGTAAATGAGCTGTGTCCTTTGCACAAAGAGGTTTAGCAGATGCACTGTTACTTTTAAGGAGATGTTATTATTATATTAGGCTGCAAATGTGTTTGATGTCTCTAAAATAACCTTTGAAGAGCTCCAGCTTCCTGTGTGGTGATACGGTCAGTAGCGCGACGTGGTCCAAGCAGTCTCGTGTTCCAAATCATCTGCCTCTAGTACCAGACCTTGCCAAAAAGGTGGGGGTAGGTTTGGTTTTGTGGTGGTGTGGGGTTTTTTTGAAGAAAACCCGATGTCATTGGAGGTTGCAATTTCTGCAAATTAAAAACAAGGCTGAACCTTTGTATATTGTTTTGGAAGAGTTTATGTTGTCTTTGTTCTGATTCCACACCTAAGAATTTTACAAAAGGCCTGATTTATCTGGCTGTTACAGCACTTCTATATAACACAACATGTGAATTTTCTTTATCTTAAAGTCAACTGAACTACGGAGAAAACTATGGGAGGCCAGTGGCTGTAAAACTTTTTACCAAAACCAGGTGAAAGGCTGCACAAATGTAAGTGCCCATGAAAGAATAAATCAGGTTACAACTAGGTGCAGTAACTGAACTTCAGTATTTGCTGCTGCGGAGAGGTTGAATATGTGTCTCCCAGGTCTTACTGGCACCAGTGCGCGCAGACACCCTTCATTGCTTACTCCCAAAGCAGCGTCCCTCTGCATTTATGGGGCAGGGTGTGGGGCAGATGTCCCCCCGTCCCTGGGGTCAGCCCTGGCCATGGCCTCCCCACGGGGCTGTTGGGGACCCTCTCCCCAGGCCGTGGTGGGACAGGGTCACCCTCGGTGCCAGGGAGGCTGAGCCAGCCCTGAGCCCCCCAGCGGAGGAAGGTGCCGCAGGACCCTGACTGCGCTCAACGGCTCTGCACCCAGCAGTCAGAACATGGAAAAAAGGATGTCCAGGGAGCAATAAATTTGAAATTCTGCCAAGTTAACTTCAGTGACGAAAGGTGCAACTGAATAGGTTGGCTTTTCCCTCCTTCCAGCCATACTCGGGTCAGGAGATGAGTGCAAATGTGCAGGACGCGTTACAGTTGGTTCCCGATCTGAGCTGTGTGTGGGTTTCCATGAAGCCAGGGAAACGAAAATGCTTGTTCATGTTCTCCCTTCAAGCAGCAAAACTTTTAAATGCACTGTATTTTATGTTTATGTTTTTTTCAGGTCAGGATTATGTTTCCTATTTGATTTCAGGCAAGCGGCAGTGGTGGTAGAAGCCCTGCTTTTGGTAGAAGCCATTAGATGTGGCAATACCCTGAACCCATCAGTGGTATTTCATGCATTTTTCATAGCAAATAGTAACAGAGAATTTTTATTTAGGCTTTCCAAGCATAGCTTTTGAAGGCTTTTGAGAGATATCACTGTTTCCATTCTGCTTGGAAACCGAGGCAGAGAGGTGAGACGTGAGTTGTTCAGGGTGTCAGAAAAAGCCAAGTCAAACCGTCTGGGTCCTCTGAGCCCCTCGGCACACAGCCCCTCACCACCGCAGCCCTGCCACGCTGGAAGCCAGCGGTGAAACCCTTTGTTTGACGTGGAGCGCTCCAGGCCCCGAGGGATTTGCACACTAATCCTTTGTGTGACAACACTCGAATCTCAGGCTTACAAACACGGGGGTGATGAGTGTGTTATAAGTGTTTGGATAGATAAAAATAAAATAAACTGTTAAAATGGCTCCGTTTTTCAACTGTAAGAAAGTCTCAACGAGACAAGATATTGCCAGTGCTAAGAACAGCTCTGAAAGGATGTCAAGATAGTGCCGCTATCAACATGAGCGTTTGTGGTGATCCTTCAAAAAAAATAAGCTGAGAAACAGTTTTTATTCATTCTGTCCCCTTGGGACATGCTGACTAGTGATGACTTGTCTGGCTCAGCTATGTGTGGTCTAATTCACTTTATTTGCCAAGATCAGTCACCACTCATTAGAAGTAAACTTCAGCACTTAGTTCAGATTCAGTAAATAGGTTTATTAGTTTAGGTGAAATACTCTTAAGTTCTCAGCCTCACCCAGATGACACAGTAATCTGGGTGTAACAAGGAGAGAAACTATTCATAAATCCTTCTATTATTTTAGTGTCACTGAAATGGAGTTCAGTTTTATAAATTACTGGTTTGGCTCTTCTTCAATGGTGATTCTGCTGTTAAGAGACCCAAGATTCACTCATTTTATCTAGGTGTAAGTTTAATTTTAGTTCGGAGAATTATTCAGTCACGTGATTACAACTGTCTAATGCAAACCTAAATGTAGACTAGAGTCTGACTTTTTAATAATCCTTCTGTACAAGAATTAATAAAATGAATTAATTTGTAGGATATAAATGATCTATTAGTGATGACAAAGTACTTCAACGCGAAGCTTTGTTGACTGCGTAAAAAACACATTGCATTCATTGCACATATGAATGCATTTGTGCTTGAGCTACAAGTTTGTTTCAGGAAGCAGTTTTTAACCACTTCAAAACCGTAATAGGTGAACACCAAAGAAAACACAATGGAGAACAGTTATCTTTTTTGTGGAGGTGGTTTTATATATTATATAATGCTTGGAGATTTGGTACCATCCACCAGTGTACCCAAATATAAAATCATAAATAGTTATATAGTGCAATAGCGCAATAAATAAGGAATTATATTTCATCTTAAATTTTGAATTTGTTTTATTGGTATAAGTTTGGTGATTGGCATTACTTTAACACTTGTTCTTCTCTTCACCATACTTTTCTTTAAAAAAAGCATCCATCAGTGTCTTGCGATCAGTGAGCTTGTAGCAGTGTTACAAAATCGCAGCCATGACCACAGGAGGAATCATGGTTCTCAGGTAAATTACACAGGAGCTGGCCTGTGCATGAGGCTTTTAAAATTACTTTTAAAAAATCAACAACGAAACACCCCAAAAAATCCCATCGTATGCTTGGAAGCAGGTTTTCTTGGAAATGGATTCTTGTGTTAGTTCTAGTATAGCTGTTATGACTCCAACGCTGCCTCTGAAATTGGAAGGACATGAAGCCACTGTTGGGATCTCAGGAGGTACTGGGACTTCCAGTGGATCACCTGCATTTTTGGAACTGCTGACAAACAGACAGTGAACATTTGCATATTTGTTTGTATGTGTATAGATAAATACATGCTGTGAGATTTAAACACATGGAACTGTTGGTTGTTAGTTTGGGGACAATGTGAAAAAGGGATGGAAGGCACTGAGAAAGATTTCTTCAGTTCATGGTCTGAATTGAATCATATCTGTCAAGGTGCAGATTCTGGTAAGATTATGAATTTTGGTCTTGTCACTGAAAATTGTCATTATTTAGGCAATTCAAAAACATGAAAACCTATGGAAGAGTATAATGCTTGTGTGTAGTTCAGCTCCATGAATATATGGAACTGCTGTCCTTTTTCTTCCCGTTACCTCTTGTAGCTATTCCTGAACTTTAACGATCTGACTTGAATTCAAATTAATGCAATTACTTATAACTTTAAAGTACGGCAATAGTTAGAGTATACATAATATCAACAGAGCTTCAAGGAGCTTGTTAAAGAACATAAATTTAATTTGAGCGTACATAAAGTGGTAGCCTCGACCCAGGTATGGCGACAGCCTCATTATCCAATAAAAATCAGTGATGTAAAGTCCTCATATATTTTGCCCCAGGAATCTGACAGCCGTTTACTCTGCAGGATTTGATAGTATGAGAGCAAATGAAAAGATGAGATTCCAATTACGGTACTTTTCATTTAAATCGGCGTCTTTTATTAACCTCTTGCTCCCATTAGAACAGGTGAATGGAAATTATCAGATCCATATCACATTAATGATTACAGTGCTTTTTATGTTAGAAACAGACAATAGAAAATCTCACTTGTTCAGTTTCAGTATGATTTAAATCTATTTAATGATTGGTTTGCAGGCTTTCATTTCAGAATTTAATGTGGGTATAACAAATACACGGAAGCATCTTGTTAATACCTTCTCAGGTTAACATATTGATAGTGTAGTCAAGGAAAACGTGTCTGTGGCAAAAATAGGACCTTAAGCACAGAAAGGTATGAATAAGTTGAATTTCTTAACATATGGGCATGGACTTCTGGCAATACGGAGAGGATGGAAGGATTTTCATTAACGTAAAGCCATTTTCGTTTCTGAAGGGCTCAGTGATCTAAATCCTCTCAGTGTTTATCTACGTTTCAGTATTTATGTCTAGATCTAGGTCATGTTCTATATCTATCTGAGGTTTTCGTACGGCCTTCATGTTTCTAACGTTTTATGACCTTTAGCTGTATGGTAAGCCCTGCGTTTTTTCAGATGGGAAACTGGGACTAGAGAAAGTAAAGGCATGTTTACAGTACAGAGGCAAACAGCCTGGTTCTGTTCCCAGATTTGTACCTACTGACAAGTAGGTTTGTTACTTCAGGTGGTGGTTTATGTGGCTTCACTGATTTCAGACCTGCGGTGGAATCCCTGCATAACTGGTACTACACCGTGGGGATGTACTAACTTCATTGTAGCTACTCTGCAATCTGTCTGCAGGAGGCAGATACACCCTGAGTGGCCCACGCAAGGTGTCCAGGATATTTACAGTGGAATAGGAATGGGATTTAGATGATGCCCTAGCGGACCGGTGTACTCAGTGGACAATAATCCTGCATGATCCATTTCTAACGTTGCTGACTTTTTGCAGATTTTCAGACAAAGTCGTGAAACAACAATAAATTAACGTGACTGAGTCGTGGTACTCTCATTTTGGTACTGATAGTATATGCTTACTGATGAAAATAGTTTTGAAGAACTTCCCATTTCTTGGAAGCACCAAGAGATCAGTCCGTCTTTGTGTCACTGAAGCATCATGTTAATATTGCTAAATTCCATAGTCTGCACATGCACTGTTTCTGTGAACACAGCATCAAAAAATACAGGCCATGTTGTAGTATGTTTTATTATAAGCTACAAGTACTACTTAGTAAATTAAATGCTGACATGTTTGCTAAAGGAAAGAATTTTGACAGTATCACTGTAAAAAAAGATAATTTTCGAAACCAAATGCTTAAAGCAGCTTGAAGCCTAAAACTGCTGCATGCTAAATTCCTCCTAACTTTTTGCAGAGCACAGAGCTCACAGATAAGAAAAGGATGAGCTGCCAATACTAGTTTTTTTATTGTTTAGATAAACGAAAAGCTTAGTGTTTGAGACATTGTTGAGAAAGACAACATTAAAAGTTTCTCCATGGATCACAACTGCTGACCTCGTGGGTGTGAGAGGTAAGCTGTGTGTGCCATCAGCATACGTACTATGGGTGTCAGTGCTAATTCTCTTTCCTTCTCAGTTTTGTTTGGGAGGCAATTTAAGTATTGTTAAGAAGCCATTCCTGAAATATAAACGCATATTTGTTGAAGTTACTCAGTGATTCAAGTCAAACCAAGAAATAGTTTACAAAGTTTCTGAAGTTGATATTTTTGCGGAAAAAGCCGTTTTCAGCTGTTCTCAGAGAAGTGCAGAGTTCTTTTAGTCATCAACTAAGCCTGTGGGTGTTAGGCCATTACATAGAAATGAAATGGTTCTTTTAACTTGTTGACAATTCCATATTCGAGAGATGGTCAGCATCTCGGGAACCTGCCTTGTCTGACTGATCCTCGACACGCTGGTTTAGGGAGAAGCATAGCCCAAAGGATTCTGTATTTTTGTCTTAGTTGCCCATAAAGCTGAAATAGGAAGCGAGGCTGAGCCTAACCTGTGGTTCAGGGTATGTGCTCTTCAGAGGAAACGAAGGACGACTGACGGTCCTCCAGATAGGTAACACTATGAAGTGCTGAAAAAGAGTGGATTTACTCTTTCCATCTGTAACTCTCAGTAATTATGTATTTGTTATTGCTAAACACTTGTCAGATGTTTTTGATTACTTTATTCTAAATGAGGATAAATAAAACACATACTTGAGCTTGATAGGAAGAACAGTTTCATCCCTGTTCATGGTTAGAGATCATACAGGAATATGCATACATAACAGTGCATATATTATTGTGAAATAATTGCATATTCTGTTCTCTGTCAGTATTCAGAAACCTTAGGGAAAGGCAGTTCCTCTAGTCCTTCTTCTGTCTAACTAACACTAAGCAGATGGCTTTTGGCATGATTTGTAAAAAGACATCTGAAAAAATATGGTTGATATTTAGTTGCAGTTTATTCCATACATGGTTGTTTATTCCCTTTCTGACACATGATATTTACAGTGACTAGCAAAGCAGTGTACATAGGCAGCAGTTATGGAATCATCTGAAAGAAATGGTCGGTGGCACTGTTAGGAACTGGTAATGGAAGGAGTTGTGAAGAGTGCCAACAAGCTTTTGTGCAGCAGCTACACACCTTGCAAGATACTCAGTTGTGAAACATCAAATAGATACTGTATTTCCTTAAAAGTGCTAATAACTTTATCGGTTATTTCCAGTTGTTTCTCTTAATCCAGATGCATAAACATCTGAATTTTGTAAGAAATGAGGCTGAGGGCAGCTGATCCAGTCCCCAACCTCGGTGACTTTGAGTCATTCTTCCTTCCCTACTAGTAGGGTTAGATGTTATGGAGCCCTTGAGATAGGTGATAGCAGCATGCTGTCCTAGTGCAACGTGGATGCCTCTTGATAATCCAGATCTTCTCTCTCAGTTTGTCCTGGCTCCTGGGTACACTGGTGGAGGATCTTCAACACAGGTATTTCTCAGTGTTGGTAAAGGAAGGCAACTTGGTTTCCACTACTGCCCATGGAATATTCTCTCAAGTTGGCATAAGTTTTATTCCAACCCCTCCTTTTCTGATATACATTATGGTACTCATTTTGGTAGAAAAGACTGCCATTGCTTATATGACATAATTCTGCGGTGTTCTAGCTTCAAACAGCTGCTCTTCTAAGCTCTCCACCACCTTTTACTGGTTCAGTGTCTCCTTTTCTTGTGTTTCCCCGTGACGTAGAAAAGTCTCAATCTGTAGTGCCATAACTAAAGACTGGTGCTAATATAAGTCGATTCAAAATAATCACTAGGGCTTGTTTATTTATTTGGCTTTTTTTTTGTATTTGAGAATAATCGGGGCACTTTTGGAAATAACCTAAATGTTAAAAACCCTCAAATAATAGCAAAAAGGCTTAGTGATGGTTTTGGGGTACAATGTAAAATAATTAATTGTAACAAACAAAAAAATCCCACAACTTGGTAGAATCTCACTGAACAAACATATAATGGAGAACAGCTCCCAAAGGTATATAGAGCAGGGAGTACCTGTGGGGAGAGAAGAACAAGATGGGAGGAGGGCAGGGGGTTGTGAGATTTGGAAAATGGATTTCATGAGATGTCCCTTCTGTGGGCATGGTTCTGCAACAGTCTGGTGAACACATGGGACATTACTCATGATGACCTACCTTCATCCCCTTAAAGTGCGTTTTCTGGTTTCATTGATGGGGACCAGTAAATGTAGCCGCAATAATGATTGCAGGCAAAACTTTTTTATCCCGTCAGTCTTTCATCTTTGCATACAAGTGAAAAACATTTTCACTAGTGTATCTATCCTGCTTTGGAAACCTCTTCAACAACTTAATAAATGTCATAGTGTACATTTTTATAGTTTGCAAACATCAGACACTTGTTTTTCACATGTTGATGCTTTATTAATACTTTCTCTCCCTTAAAACCTAATCTTTTCCTGTACCGTCAACAGAAGAATGTAAACTTGTGTTAGAAAAATCTGTTGAAAATTCCCATTGTATTTGTTTATGTGTGTGTAAATGTGTATAAAACAGGGCATTTTAAATAGAAGTCATTATGAAACAGGAATTCTTTGTTTTCGTTCAGTTTGTTTGGCCAACTGAAAAAGAACATCTGTACCATCATCCTCACTGCAATTTTCCACCCTGGCAATTACCCACATGAGCAAAGATCATGTGCTGTTTTAGAGAGCAGGATATAATTGTGCAGGGTTTCTGTTAATCTGGGTAATTTAGTGGAAAAACTCTGATTAGACTAAGCTTGCCAAAAGGTAGTAAGGGACACATTAGATGCCTTACCTGTAATTTAGATTTCTTTTAAGCTAGGTACAAATTGATGTTTTTGTGTACATAAAAAGACATTAGAAAAAGATGTATTATTCATAGGTACTGCTTCCTAATGGAAGCTAAAACTTTTGTAATGCATAATGCATTCTCACTAAGGCAAATATGTCCAATATTTCTTAAATGTCAAATATATTTAAATATTAAAAAATTAGTTGAATTTTTGCTTCATTTAGCAATATATTTTAAAAACACGTTCAGCATTGTGAGTTGTTTTGAAAATGCATTATCCAGTTAGGAATTGAATAAAATAATTATCTGACATGCTGACAAAAATGCAAAATCATTGTAGTATAGTTCTTTTTATAGAGGTCGTAAAGTGAGGTCAAACTCAAATTCCCATTCATTCATAGCCACAGAACAAGGTTACTAGAAGGTCGCCTCTTCTGAATAAATAGAGCAGCAGTTACAGTAGAAAACAATGAAAGCTGTTCAGCTGAATCTTTAGCTTTAAGTGTTTATTCTTTGTGCAACTGCAGAGAATTACAGCAATTGTGGAATCATGTTATTTTGTGCATTGCAAGCTAGAGTAAAGAAACTAATCCAAGTATCATTACAATTATTGTGAGGATTAGGGCTTGGAAGGGTACTGGTAGAGCCTGATCTATCCCTTTAGGTGTTCTCTTTCATTTTCCAAGACCTTTGAGACAAATATGTCTAAAACATCACTTGCAAAACTTGTTGTTTGTGAAACTGGAGGTGCTCCTGCCATCAAAAGGTCTGAATCCACTTTCAAAAATCCTGTAGTTTGCTGTGCTGTAGGTGCCATTCAGCCATTATCAACTGATTGAGGGAATGGGCCTGTCCTGACTTTGGTGAAACTTTTAAGTGCAAGCATATAAAGACTCTGAAGAGGGTTGGAAAATGAGCCATTAGACAAAATCAAGCCCAGGTGCAATCAGGAATAATAACTGGAGAGCAAAAGAAGTACAAAAGAACACCACAGCACACAGACCTCTCCTTCCTATTTCCTGGTGCTCACCTGCAGGGGTTTAAGACAAATCTGACTTTCGAGGGCTGTTTCATTTCGCCACTGGAATTTGCTCTTCCCCCAAAATCCTCTTTTTGGATGAGTCGAGCAAAAATGCTTCTCCCAGATGGTGAAGATAGAGGACAGAAAGGGCCTGAAGTGGACACCATAGTTTTTCTGCTCACCCTCAGTGTGTACCAGGTCATGTTTTCAGCAGTGCCAAGTTACTCTGTCCATCTGTCTGTCCTTCCTCTGGCCTGAATGCTACCTGTGCTCGGAAGGTTTTTTTGTTTTCATTTTCTTGGTAATGATAGTTTGAATGACAGGTTTTCTTATTTTGGACCATGTGCTTCTTTTCCTAGTAAATTATATAGTCAGTCATGTACTATATGACTTTTGACTACCTCAACATTTTTAGTATTTTACCATTCCTACTTCAGCCCCTCTATACTGCAATAAAAGACTACAAGTCACAAGAAAGTCAAGAGTAGTGTGCCGTCCTTACTTAGTTAAATTTGCGTCTGAAAATTCTGCTGACATTACCCAATTCATAATTCAATTTAGGAAGCATGTCTGTTGTGGACCTTGACTTTTGGGAGTCTTTTATTCCCTTTCTTCTCCAATACCATTGCCTATTGTTGTAAAAATGCTTGGGGACCTAATTTTCAGTGATGCTCCTCAGCCAGAGCTTCAGTAGTTCAGTGATTAATAGGTCTGAAAATCAGGCTCTGTGTGTGCATTCTGTTGAGCATTGGCCTTCCATAAAAGACGTGATGATGTCTTCCCAGCCAGTCTTGCAGAAGTGCCTAAGAAACAGATTTCGCTGAATTAGTGAACTGTTCAAAATCCAGTATGATTTCTGTCACCTAAAGATGGATTTCTATCATGTAAAGATACATAGGGATTCATATGTTTCTTGCTGGGTCACTTTATTTCTGCTATTGTAGAAAACAGTGATAAACATTTTGTTTTCCCACTTTGAAGGAAAGCTTTCATTTTATAGCTGCTGAGTGGGGCACCAGTGTTTCCACTGCACTCTTCCTAATGACATTTAGGTCTTTTCCCTGACTACCATCATTTAATTTACTACTAGTATGTATACATGCATGACTAGTTCAGATTTCATTTCCTAGATAGTAATTTGCACTTCAGGCATTTAATTTCATTTGCTGTTGTGTTGTATGTTTTATAGTTTCTGACTGGCTTTTCCCTCAACAAAAAGCTATCAGCATGAAATAATTGGTATGGGAAAAGGCTGCACACATGGATTATGTATAAAGGGACTTAATTGATTAGCTTTGCAAAAGATCCAAGCTTTGCTTGATGTGCATTTGCCCCAGTTCAGTCAATGATACCAAATTTTTATGGATGGCTCAGCACATCACAAAAATGCCTTCTATTTTCTCATGAGAGTGAGTGCTCAGCCTTCTTGGGTACAGACCTGCTAAAATGTGCTTTGCAATTCTTGAAATACAGGGTAAAATCTCAAAGTTTTGTGAGCTTTGCTTTTGGGTGTTTGGTTTTCAGTTTTTTAGTACCAAAAGTACTGTCTTTTCTGTTCATC
This sequence comes from Himantopus leucocephalus, assembly GCA_003993805.1. NCBI lineage: Eukaryota > Metazoa > Chordata > Aves > Charadriiformes > Recurvirostridae > Himantopus > Himantopus leucocephalus. The sequence goes on along the minus strand of RSEF01000001.1, from coordinate 117,924,516 downwards.
TCTGTGCATTTTTGATTACAAGACAGTTGAATGTTGAATTGAATTATAACTGCTATAGGGTTGCATGACAGCACTACTTTAACTTTTCAATGTATCCCTTTCTGTATGTGTTTTATTATATAATATTAAACATTCACTTTGCATTGTATGAAAAGTTTAGTTAACAACCTAATATGGTAATTTGTCAGGAACAGAGTAAAGGAAAGTAAAAAGTGGCTTGTGTGGTTAATAAAAATTATACAGGCGCTTCTAAAATGATTGTTTCAAAGGGAAAGTGCTGCACAACATTTCTGCCGAAGGTAGAATCAAAGAAGTACTTTTTCAGTTTAAACTTGTCAAATGATTCACATAGTACTTTTTTTTTTCCCCTTTGTCCTTTGGCCCAACGCTTGAGAAGAGAGTTATGAATGTAAATAAATACAAATCGATAGGAACACTGTTTTATTATTTCACTGGGAATTTCTGTACAATTTGAGAGCAATTTGCTACAAGTTGAGCAGACGATTAAGTTTAACCTTGATCTTAAGCCAGCTAGGTTGGCTTACATTCTATCAGCAAGGGATTTAAATTTACTCGGACACATTTTAATTGGCATTTATGCAACATGTACTCACAGATGCTGAATTCATTGAGAAATCCTGGGTGCCATCTGTTTAACTGTGTTTCCTCTCTATTAAAATATAATAAAATAAGGACAGATCCTTCTGGCTTGCTAATATATTTATCTTTCAGAATACAATATTTTAATTACCATATCAATAATGTGGGGGTTTTTGTGCTAGATATTAATTTCTGTGGTGAATTAGAAGTAACCTTATTTTCTTTGCTCTTTTCATAACTGTTTCCTCAAAAATATTTAAATCAAAGATTTCAGGCCTAACTTCTACATCTGATATAATATGTCTGTAGAAATACTGGATGTTTGTTTCAATGTTTGCTGAACCTGAGTGCTACTAATAATGACTCACATGGAAAAATAGTCACTAAGTAACATCCAGCCCATTTCTGAAGAATTTGACTGCCTTTAAAAACATGATTGACTGTTATTGATTGGTCATGTTGCCTAAGGTAAACGTGCATAAATTCTAGACACATTTTGTTTTATGATAAACAAAACATGCACATGCAGGTACATTATATTTAGTTGGAAACGTGACAAATAAAAGCTATTCTGATGGAGTATCTGGACAGTATGGGAATATAGATATAAATGTAGAGAAGCATTCAGTTTAACAATTTCCAACCTCCTTACATGCTACCCATAAAAAAATAAAAATCCTTGACTGTATTTCATAAGGGGACAATGCTGTTTTGAATCCCTGGTGTCTTTTGTGGAGCTGGATCTTCTTATTGCACACCAGGCCTTAGTGACTTTGGGTTCAACTGTTGCGTTGTGAGTAAGATTTTGCATGGTCCCTGGTGTATAATCATAGGTGGCATGAAGCAGTGCTGAATGGAACTAATGTAACTGTATCTCCCCACTCTTATGTAAGAAAGTAATAGAGAAGGCAGCTCCCATTCTGTAAAAATGATGATTGTTAGTGTTATTCAAGGTTTTGGGGTTTTTTTGTTGTGGTTTGGTTTGGTTTGGTTTTGTTTTGTTTTGTTTTGTTTTTTTACCTGAACACCATACTTGTCTTTTAACAACATTGAAGACCTTTTGCCCACTTCTGACATTGACAGGGAGAACTGACAGGTCTCTCACTGACTGAAGAAGACTTTTAAGCATATCTTAAACTTATTGTTGCTCCAGAAACATTGGGACATGCTTAAGCACTTTTCTAACTTGGATTCCAGTACTTCTCTTTTATTTTTGTATTGATGGAAATCCTGGAACTGGTTTTAGGTATGAATTTTCATGGTGAGGAGTAGAAGGTTCCTCTTTTTTACTTTAAAGCTTCTAGTTATCTCCAAATTAGTCACCTTTTGTTTACATTATAACAGTAGAAGCTGTTTAATGTAGTAAGAGTTTTCCAAAATACTGTTTAGGTCATACCTCTACTTGAGCACAAGACATTCTCTTCATAATCTTTTTAGCACTGTTATTGCTGCGTAAGAGAGAAAATGGCAATGTGCAAACTCCGCTCATTTTAGAAGATCCCAGTCTAGCAATACTGTTATATTTTTAAGTACATACACATATATCACTGCTAAAAAGGACTCCAGTAAATTACTATGGTAAATTCCTGTGATGTAGAAAATAATTTTGTAGAGCTGAGAGGTTTTGAAAAGATGAAATAATCTAACAGGAAAAAAACTTGCTTTTTGGTTCTTCAGTGTTGGACTTCTGAAAATGATATCACTAGGCTTTTAAAACATAAAAACTTTAATTTCTAAGTGGATGAACAGTGTCAAATATGACTATTTCATGTCAAATAATCAATCAGTGGCTCGCTTTTTGCCGTGGAATTGTAAAAGATGTTTAGAGCATGTGGCTTGGGTTTCTAGGTAGATAGACAGTCTTAAATATGAACATTTAATGAAAAAGATAACATTTCTACTTGTTTTTATGATGAAATTTTCTTATTAGTTTCTCTGTTGCATTTCCATATTTTTTCTACTTTATCTTAAATCAACTTGTAGAGTAATTTGGACCTGTATTATAGGAAAATGTAAAACTTGAAGAGGGTAAGGCGATTTGAATGTAAAATAAATAGTGCGTACAGTGAGTTAATATCATGAAAGATATATAGTAAATACAACCATGAAATCACATACCTTCTTCATATCTGCATTCTTTTTTTTCCTTTCTCTCTCTTTTTTTCTTCTCTTCTCCCGAGGTTTTCTTTGCAGGATAAGCTTGCTGATATTTGAATGTAAATTTTAAGGTTATAAAGATGATTTGTGAAATTTTCCTGGTTTACCTGTGCAAGATACTCACTTTTGATAGTGCGTTCGCAGTGCTGTCTTTATGTAAAGCTTGTTACAACAATGCCTCCTCAGCTTTCATCATTTCTCTATGATGGGTTATATTGAAATAATAGTAATTCCCTTGCATACTATGCAATTAGCCTTGCTAGATGATATTGGATCTAGAGATTCAGTTTCAAAGGAAAGGTTAAGACACCATGAATATCTTTTTCCTTTGAAGTATGCTGTTGAGACTTCATCTGGGGACGAAAGGGTATGGACTTCTAGAGCAGTGGGGGCTAAAAGAAGAATGCCCATCTCAAACGCAGGCAAATCAGATTGTTTCAATGTCTCTGCAAATAATGCCCTATAAAACACTGAAGCTTCAAAGAGCTGAAGAGTTAATCAGATACGTGTTGATGGATATAGCAGGTTCAGTGTCCAATCACACCAGAGGAAAAAAATCCCAATCCCTTCTGAAAAAAAGATCATATAAAATATACGTGCACGTAATAGGATTTCCTTGATATTTATTTCTTTACTTGTTACCAGCACTGCTAAGTGTATTCCCCCTTGGAAAGTATCTTTTTAATTATCCATCTGTTTTTCCCTTACCTTTTATTATTCTGTCTGAATTGGTGGTTCTCTGTGCTTCAAATGGTATGTAGATTAATTTCTGTTCTGGAAGTCTTAAATTATTTATACCATTTGGGAATAATGTGCATTTCCATTGTTTACAGCTCTGGTGTTTCTGATTATGTAGCATCAGTCTTGTTTTGCTGAGAGTGTTCTCTGTTGATTAACTCTCTAGATAGTTTGATAATGGCCTATACCCAAATGATGTATATACAAATCCCAGTTGTTTCCATGAACCTTGACAGAGTTTAGTGAAGTATTTGTTACTGGTTTTTTAGATTAATATGTGTAGAGTTACCACTTTGCTCTTTAAAAATTTTCCTCTGAGGGATCAGATAGTTTTGTCTGTTGTACAGTTTTACATGCTAAAATAACAAAGGCTATCTAGGCATTATTCATACAGACTTATAGTGAAAACAGAAGTTTGACACAAAAATGGGAATAAATGCTAGTGGCATTGCTTCCTTCTGTTTACTGGTAAAAGCACTCACTTTTTTTTTACCTTCTTAGTATTACATTCTTAAGGGTTCCAATTTTAGACCAGGTGCATTGATTCAATGGATTTGTTGATATATAATATTATTTCTGTGGCTTTAGTAAGGACACAACAGATATACTCCTTCCCCAAAAAATCCAAAATACACACATGTATTTTAACATTTAGTAGTAGTGCACATGTATTACTTTTTTTGGGTACTACATAATACACTCTAGGTATTTCAGTTCTGAGGTGAGTATCTCATTACTGTAAATCAAAGAAGAAACATAGCACAGAAAAATGAGTACTTATACGCACTTTTCAGTTAGTATAAACATTAGGAGTGTCTACTGTTTAAAAGCATTTTCTACAGTGCCTCGGTCTGAAAGTTCAGGAAAGCTTCTGAGTAATCACTTGTCATAAAAGATGTCAATCAATTTCATTCAAACATGCAAGCAACAACAAAGCACTTTCTTTAGCAGAGAGAATTTCTCTTTTTTTTAGATTCGCGTATATAAATGAACATGGTGACTTGGAAGATTCTTATTTGCTGTTTTATATTTTCTTGTTTCCTGACGAGGGAAGGTTTTCTCTTAGCCCTCTTGCTCCTGGTTGGTTTTTTAATCACTGGCCAAAATCTAATAAATGGATACATATACTGAAAGAAAACCTGTAATATGAACTTACAACTTATCTATTTCGGCCTCCTGCCCGGGCAAAAAGTGTGTAAATATCGACAATATGCACGTAACTCCACTTAGGCCATCGTAATTTAGTGCATGTGTGGGAGGAGAGGCATGGTGGCATTGAAAGAACTGGCGAACAGGCCATGGTGTGGTAGCTAAATGAAATGGGGAGAGGAAAAGATAAGATTGTTACAGTGAATATGAATAAGGAATTTTTATGATATTAGATGTTCTTAGTTTGGCTATATCTACATTATTTCTACAGCAAGTAGTTGCAAGTAGTGCAACCCAACAGAAGGGTATTTATAGAGAGAAACAGTTGGCCTAAGAAACAGTGTCTGCACTGTGCATGTTTCATGAAGACTCCAGTTTGATCTGTTGTCTGGACATTCATTGGAACCTGGCGTTGATCTTCTGGTCTAGTTCCACCCACCCACCCCTGCCAAATAATCAATTTTTGCATTCCAGGCCCCATCCAAGATACAAATCAAAGCCAGGTTAGCGGAGAAGATTTGGAGATTTCCTTCACAGTGCAGTCCTGATCCAAACTCAAGTACTGACATAAATGCATCCATAGAGGAACTTCCGTTTTGGTTTTGAGTTTGACTTTTGCTCTGTTTGGAAGCAAACTGAAGAGAAGCACGAGAAGCCAAAATTAATTTTTCATTTCTTTTATTATACCTTGTATATTTACTAGAGGCCCACATAAATATGCAAACCAGAAACCTAACAAATTCACTGTAATTCTGACATGCCTGGTAACAGCTTCTCTGCGCTAACTAGGTAGGGTAGGAAAAACAGAAGTTGGAATTCTTCCTGGTAGTAGACTGCTGAAACCAATGTTGTTTTTCACTAAAGACATCAGTAGTCACGAGTGACAGTAAGTAACCTCCACTATTCTATTTAGCAGTAAGTTTTAAAACATCTAACAATGAAAAGTAAACAGCACCAAAACAGTTGGAATTTTTGTTTACCAGAAAGTCCTACAACAGCAAAAATGTGTTCTCGCAGAAAAACAAGTGTAAGGATTTTGGCAATACAGATAGCGTTTTGGGGTTGGCTTTTTCCTCTTAACTCAGTTGTTTCCGAGTGAATTATTAGAAGATACCAGTAGCATTTATCTTGCAAATTCACTGGCTTCTCAGCATCCTGTTTACCAAAATTAGTTGCAATGTATTTGCTTTTTAAAACTGTCCTGAAAATGTATGACTTTCATTTTTATGCATCATCGACAATTTAGATCAAGTCTCATAATGTTTTCAAGCTTACTTTTTGTGCGTAAACATACAGTAAAGAACCAGCCCACTGAACTCACTTGGAAAATTTAATTATATTCAGAGTTCATAGAGAAATAAAAGAATCCTGTTCTCACACAATGACACATTTGCTTTTTCTCTCTATAACAGTTCTTCATGGAAATCTAAGAGTCTTGTGGTTTACCGGGAAATTAACCTCTATGGGCTGTGTAGGACTGATAGGAATTGAATTAACAGAGTTGGTAGCTCTTTGTAGAGTGTATCATGGCACCCCACAGTTCAGGTTTGTAACGGCAAGGGAAAACGAGCATAGGTACTTCTGAAACATAATGATACCCCAGCTCGTATGGAGTCAGGAAAAAGTGTGGTCTCTTGAATTTTGTACGAACTCAAGTTTCATCATTAGGAGTTAGAAATAGCAGAAAAGAGGGAAAAAAGCCAACAGTCAGTAACTAAAATTACATTACAATTTCTTTAGTACTGTTGTTTCCTGGGAAGTTTTTAAGGAGTTGCACTGGACTGCAGTTTCTCACAGGGTGTAAAACAAAGGTGGAAGCAATGTTTCCACCAAATGCACTCACTGCCTGGATCCTTTTAGACTTCCACAGCCATTTCCATTACGCTGGTTTGTTTTGTCTTGAATGCATTTATAAGTTCCTATTTCAAACAGACTAAGCTAGTATTACAGTCATGCACTTTCCTTTTCCTCGGTGGTGAGTGCAGACGCGTTGTCTTGCATGCTGCGAAGTCCCTACCAACCCATGGTGCCTCACAGCGTTGCAAAGTTGGATGGCGGTGGATGCCAGCATCTCTTTTGTAGCTGTTATTAAAGATGCTATCTTTAGCCGCAACACTGAAGTTACGCAACTTAATGTTCTGTGTGTATTAAAATATTAATGAAAACACAGGGTTGAAAACAATGAATGTGACCCAATATAAAAGGAAGCGTTTAATCAAAATTAAAATCTTCAGTAATGAAATCTGGCTGGCTTTATGTGCATTTGTGTTCCTGCTGAGCATCGCCCTCTGTTTCCTTTTGTTAATTCTGAATCAGACTGCTGGCTGCTGTTTTACCACATGGGGTGATCCAAAACTTCATGCGCTCCTTCCTGCCAGCAATAAGGCAGACTCTGCTAACAGGCAATGTTTCTCTGATTTTTACTCAGTAGCACTTATTGCACATTAAATACTAACATATTGATCAATTGGCATGTTGCCTTTGAATATCTCATAGGGACTGAAGGCAGAATGAGAGTCCAAATGCAGAAGTAGTTTTCTGCATGATTTTATTGTCTTTGCCATATACGACAACGTATAAATCTCCAGGAGCTGCAATTCAGAGTTCCAGCTTGGTGAATTTGGTAATGTCAATTTGTTTACAAAAACATTTTTCACTGTTGTAGCTATTAACTTTGCTACTTTTTTTGTAATGCTCTAGGTAGAATCTTACAATATTTGAAGCCTTTGGATGGTTGTCTGAGTGAAGAGCTATCATTGTAAATCATGAAGACGTCTGTCTAGAGATTTTTCAAATTCTGAGCAATAAAAAGCTTGAGTACATGATATTGTGCTGTGCTTCTTTATACTGAGAAAGTGGAATGATTCATATCTTAGAATCTGCCGGAAATAGAACAAACATTTGCCTGTACCATTTGGGATGTAACTTAAAGGAATTAATTGAATTAGATGAAGGCTATATTTCTTTATGACCTCAGTATAAGGCTGTCTGCCGGTTTTCCCTGAGGTGATTTCCTGGAATGTTTTCTGAAACCAGCAAAAGTAATTTGAAAAGTATATGATATTTGGCATAAACATAATTTTGAAAAGGTGTACCTCTTTCTACTGTGTCAATTTACATCTTGATCGTTTTAGGAGGTAAAGAAACAAGATAATGTTACCATAAGAGTGATAGATTCATGCCCTTGGACACGCAGAGTATAATTAAGGAAACATCCACTATCTAACTAAGGTATATCCTGCTGTATAGCAGTTCGGAGAGGTGAGAAAAGATGGTGGAGTTCTGTGGTCTGTAGTTCCTTTCAACAGAATAAAATAGTCTATAATAACAACAGAACAGTAGAACAGAATAAAAGTGGAAGTAATAGTTCAGCAACGTTTTTGAGCAATGTGGCCTTGCTGTAGTGTCTGCTGCCAACAATGCTGTTGTTCGCCCTGCTCTTACTTGGAATTAGTCACTCAGCCATATGAATTGCCTGCATCTTGTACCTTTTGGCTGACGTTTCAGGCTTGAACTCAGATGTAATGGTGGAGTATCATTTTCCAGAATACTAAAGGAGAAGCGACATAGCTGTTTGAGTGTGATAATGATAGTGTATATTCTCTGATATTAAAATGTCGTATTTTTCAACTACTTTAACAGCATAATGGGGATTTTTTCATGGAAATAGGGTCCTTTCAAAAAAATGTTGATTGTAGGGGTACAGTTATAACACGCTAAAATTTGAATGCTAAGCGGAAGGACACAGCTAAAATTCCTGCCTTGAGGCAGGAGCTTAGTGCATATGCAGATTTAGATCTATGCTGCAGAAACATTGTTATCACAGGCGTGTGAATCTTTACTTCTTTAAAAAAAATGATAAGTTTTTAGCTTCTTCAGAGTGAAAGGATGATTATAAGCAATTGTACAAACATCAGCCACTTAAGTCTTGTCTGTAGTACAGAAACAGTGCTGCCATAGTTTCATTGGCAAGTCTGTGGAATAGTTGTATCTCTTCTTTTAACAACACAAGTTAAGACAAATAAGGTTCCATCAGGTTTGGCCTAGTAAGGGATTTTCCAGCTTAGAAACTATGGGGAAGAGAGTCAGTTTTTCAAATCTCAAGCCAGAGTAGCTTGCTGTTTGGCAGCAACACCTTTTTAATCAATTGCAGTCTGGCTCCATTTGCCAGTGCCATATATGCCATTCTCGAGTTCTCATTGAAAACTGTCTAAATATTTGCTTCTGTCCTTGCTACCTGTATTCCTTCCTTTATTTTTCTCCCTGGAATCCTGAGTTACAGGACACTAAACATTTCTGGGTTGGTTCATGTCTTCCTTCTTGAAATGGAAAGTCATTCTGCTTGTGAAATAAGGTTTGATAAGTAGTTAAGGAAAACACTGGCATTTTGGTGAAGTGTCTTCTCACCTCTTTCATTTTTTGGTCTTTATAGATTTTTTGTCATTTCAGTTACCTCTCTGTGCTTTAATTTGGAGGGCCAAGACAAGGCCTCACTGCAGCATCTTAATCTGATTCTTTTTCTCCATTATAATCTGCTTTAAAGGAAGGCTAGGGCAGCTAGCAGTTCATTGCAAACTGGACATCAGGACCTTTGCCTGGAATGTACAGAAAAAAAACTTTTATTTGCAAAACGCACCCAAATCCTTGGATTTAAAGATGTAAACCCTTCTTTGCCTAGGGAAAACTAATTTGTGATCTCCCAAAGAGACAGTTCTTCTGTGAACTGTGTCTAAACCCCCTTGGTTTGTGTCTATAAGTTTGGAAATCCGCTGTGGTAGTCACGCTAAAAATATTCTCTGTAATGAAGCATGATTCAAATAACCCCAAAACTCTAAAATGAAATGTACAATAAATAATAATAATAGTGATAAAAAAGCAAATAACTGTAAATATTTAGGACAAGTCAAGGTTAACTGTCCCTACAGTCTGTACAAATGAATCTACTCTTCCAGGAGGTAAATTCTGACGTACAGATAGTAAATGCCTTGTCCTCGACCATAATATGTGGAAGATGTTGAGAGGGATCATGTTTTGTACACAGTCAATCAAATTAATAATTAGGTCCATTCTCCTGATCTATTTTCAATTTTCAGTCAACCTAAGGGACACTCTCAGAGTCGCATGCCTGAGGCATCACAGATTCTTCAGGGTTTAATTAGGATTCCCAGTGCTGCAGCATGCTGCTCCCTTAGGCCTGTCAGTTACCCTTCTCAGAGGAGTTAAAATTGCTCTTTATATGACTTATCACATTTGGGCATTTAATTGATTCCCAATTCATCGTCTAATTCATTTGCACTTCCCTTTCCACACATGGAAATACTGTTATGGGATGACAGCTGTGTTGCCCAGTAAGATTCCAGGCAATACTTAAAGCCCAAATCTTCAACTAGTGAAATAAAATCAGACTGATTGTGAGTGGTTTCCATGAACTTTTGTAATTATCATCAGTAGCTTTCAGCCAGTGGTTTTTACAGTAGTCTTTTTTGGAACCTGCTCCTTAAGCTTGTGTTTCTTTCTATTAACAATTGTAAGTTTCTTCATGACTGAATGAAAAATAATGAATGACGATAAATATATTTACTTTAACTTCTTTATATGAACTCAGTATGTTTACTGCCAAATGCCTCAACATTTAATTGCTTTTGCAGCGCAGCACGTTGCTTGATTCAAGCGTATCACTTGTATTTGTCATCAGCACCTTTTAAAAGATGTGATCCAGTAGGAGCAGCACTCCTTGCTTTCTTTCTACGTTAATGGTTTAGAAGCATGCAGGTGTTATATTTGTTAACATGTATTGCTTAATATAAAAAGGAATGACACTTTTTTTTTCCAGAGAAGGTGACTATTGACCTTCAGTAGGTAATAAGATCCCACTTTAGTGGTGCCGTATAAAAAAAAAGCAATCAATCAAATACATTACTTTTTAGAGAGAATACATTTTAAAACAACTTAAAACTTACAGTAACTGAGGCAGTACATTTTGTTAACATTTTAGAAGTGTGATCTAATTTCACTGCTGCTATTTCATACATCTGACTGCACCTTATCATCAGGCTCTTTATAATGAGCAGCCTCTTATATCTGGAAAACCGTTCAATGTGAATTATTAGACTGTGTCATCAGGGTAGTCCTGTGTCGTAGGATGGCTGGCTCTGAGAGAGAGTTAAACTGTTAGGCCACGTGTCTGGCATTCCGTAGGTTTGAAGCTCAGAGAGGGCTGAAGGAAGGTTAGAGCTCTAGATACTGATCTAGAACTGATGGGCATCCGCTTGCCCGTAGAAGGCTCTTTAGTCTGAGAAAGGTGTAGCGAGATCCAATAGCAGAGGTCGAAGTGCTTCAAGGTAAGAATCAGAGGAGAACCCAAGCTGATGAAAGTGAGGAGCCCCTAGGCAGGCTGGCTGCGACATGAAATTAATCGCTACCTGTTGGAGGCTCTGTAAAAGTGTAGACTTACTTTGAAACGTGCAATACCATATTGCTGGACTCGGTCACTGCATAAAATTATTGCCTGTATTACGTGAGTGATTTTGTTAGATGATCGCAACGGTAATTTCTGACTATTTATAGCCATACTCCCTCTGTTACATTTTAATGATTATGTACTGTAGTTAACGCCAGTGCTAACCTGTTTTTAACATCTTCAGAAGGGAAAAGAAACCATTTTTTTTTAGGTAACCAGTTTTTGCTTTAACTTCACATGATCATATGGAAACTTTTAGGGAGTTGTCTTCAGAAAACAGTATTTCTCATTCGTAAAAGATTAAGTTTTTGGTGAAACCAGATAACATTCTTAAAGAGTTTAATAAGGTCTAAAATAAATTTTAGTAACATGTATACTGTCTTAAATCTGATCATGTGTGCATTTTTTATTCTTTTTGAACTTAAGTAGGTGCCATAATACTTCCTCATTAGTGGCATGCATGTATTAAAAATGATATTCTGACATCTGTATAAATTTCATGCCAGCAAAGACTTTAAACCATGATGCTTGTAATTAAAATTAAGCACCTGTTTTGAAGTCCTGTTCCAACTGACAAACATCTTACAGTGTATTTTAATGCCTGTTCTGCTTTTGAATAACAGCCCAATCCTGACTAAGAAATATTTAGTTTCTCTTTGATTATGGGTTCATGGCATTGGAACATTTATATAACCTCCTGAATCCCATTTTTCATTTTCCTAATCTTAAAGCATTTTACAGCAAGTGCATAATGGTGGTGTTTTGTTCCTCATATTAGATGGAAACTTTCTTTATAATACTGCTGTTTTGTTGGGGGAAGGAAAGAGAAACATTGAAACACTTGTTATAAATTGACAGGAATTAAAATAATAGAAATGGTGGGTATTAAACAAATTAAATTCTATTACTGAGGTTTTAAACAAAATTAGTCAAAACCAGGGCAGTGGCATTGCTCAGCTTTAGCACGTAGTTTGATGTTAGCACATTTTGGTTTGCTGGGAGGAAAATTGCTTGTTAGTTGAGGTCTGGTTGTTTTATAAAGCAATGTAAGGAACAATCATTTCTTCTATTTATTTCACCTTTCTGCATTTTTGAGGCACGTGCTAGAATACAAGGAAACATTTAAGTTATCTTCATGCAGAAAGAGTGGAAAATGTTGGGATCTCTTCGGTTGTCTTAATTGCGTGACACTGGCTCACTGATCTCTCTCCAGCGAGAAGCCTTGCAAAATACCTTGTTTTGTCCAGGGCAATGCTGGAAAGTGAGCAGGAAGCAAGTCTGGACAATCTCTTTTAGAAGAACTGAAATGGATTAAGATTGCCTTAATCTGATTATGAAACTGCACCCCAAACATCTTCATTTTCCTCTCTTCCTCTGTTCACTGGGTGACCGTGGCTGTAATATCTTGGTTTGTTAGGGATCCTGGCTATGTTTTAGTGCACTGCTTTGAACTGACCTAGCATGAAGTGTCTAGCCAGTCTGACTAGAATAGACCTGTAATCAGAATTTCCGGGAGATTTTCTTATTTCCAGTTCTTAAATGATACCACCTGTTAAAGCATGATATCCACACTATATGATGATAATTAGTGTGTTCCTTACAAATTCATTCTTTTTACTTATTGACTAAAGCTTTCTGGTTGTTTTCTTTTTTCTTGTGTTTTACTTTGGTTTGCTTTATTGTCTTTGAACTAGATCACAGTTGTTTATGATAAACTCTAACAATAATCTTTCTTAAATATCTGCAGTGTGTATATGCAAAAAAACCTGCCTAACCACCTCCTCTTACACCCAGTAATGACTCCCTACTCTTTTTCATAGTAGCCAAAAAAGAACTTAAGAAAAAAACACTGGGTGCTACGTTTTGAAAAGCACTGTTTAGGGTTTACCCAAAAAATACTGTCTCTACTTATGTTGCTTTTCAATAAAAAATTATCCTCAAGTGATTCCTGGTTCCTTTCTGCTCTGGGAAAGATTCTCTGGGGAAACTGCAATTGTTTTATTGATTGACTAGTACACAATACTAAATAGTTGTATGAGTAGTTTGACTTCTAAGTGGAGTTAAAAAGTTGTTCTTGAACCTGATTAGTTGAGTAAGCGTAGCATAAAAGTGTTTTAAGCACAAACACAGGAGTTCAGAGTTCACACAGCAAGATCATGGAGTTGTCCTAGCTGAGCAATGACAATGATTACATATTCATTGTATTTTATAAAATACTAGAGTAGAGTAAGGTGTTAGAAAACCTTACCCACAGTATGTCAGAAATGGGGGGGAGGGTGTATCTATGAAGATTCTACACATAATTTTAAAAAAAAAAAGAAAAGGCAAGCATAAGCACATGCTGCACTGCATTACAAAGTATACTTCTAATATATCTTCAAAAGCAAATGTATTCTCAATTTACAGCTAGCCTTGACTATGAAAGAGAGAAAAGAAAAAAAATGATTTTTTTTCAGTAAGGGAAGAAAATTCTAAATTTATAACTTCATGCAAGATTGCCAGGGCTGGAGGCAAAAAACAGAGCATGTATCTACTTTACAGCTGCAAAAATAATTACATGACGACTATCTGTGGAGTAATCTCTAATGGATTACATTTTGTTAGCATTTCATTATGTAATGTTAGAGCCAAAATAATTCATAGTAAATGGAAAAAAAATACTTGTTTTGATGTATCTATGGCCTGGACCTTTGATGTCCTCCTAAGGCATTCTATTAAGCATTGGTTAATTTGTGAAAGGTCTTGGTTTACAGACAAGGTACTATGCTTGTAAAGCTGATATAAGACTAAGGAGTGTAGAAACTACTGAAGTAATTTGTTTTTATTATGCAAGTACTGGACTTCTTTGGTGCTTCAAAGGTGCTAAAAGCCATCTGAGGTGCTATCTGATAGGCTTTCCTCTTAGATTTACAAGGTCTTTCAGACTTGAAAAGCACTTATGGTTTATTACGATCACTTTACTTGATTATTTTTTTTTTTTAAACTTAAGGGGATTTCTTTTTATATATCTCTCAGCTTTATCCAAGTGATACAATCTTCAGCAGTAATAAGAGGCTTCTTACTCATGGTCAGAACTTTCCTTTTATTGTGTTGCAATAGAACTGTGGTGTAGCAAATAAACTCTTCTGCACTTTCATGTGCTGTTGGCATTGGGAACTGGATATATGGGGGTTTCATAGTAACTTGGTGCAACTTCTGTTTCTTCTTCTTTTATGTTCTTTAGTTTGGAGAAGTGAAAAAAAAAGAAGTAATAATATAACCAGTGGCTCCAAGCCAGATCAAATTTCTTTCAAAGTAAATAGAAAAAATTCTTTGACTTCAGCAGAAGCGGTATCAGCCTAGTCACTTACACTACATGATTTACTGTATGTGGACGGCTTGAGGGCTACTTGGGAATGCAAGAAGTTGCATCTGGTTATTAATGCCATATTCACTATAAACAGATTAAGTACATATAAGGTCTTCAGTGTATGTGAGTAGTATTTTAACACTCCCATAACCAAAATAATTTGATGTATCCAATTTTTATGCATCAATATTTAGGGAATGTGGTAAGGAAGCTGTAAGAGAATGCAGGTTAATCTTAGTAAAGTTTTCTTGAAAGCAAAAGGGAAGCTAAAGGATTGGTCTTTTGACTTACCTTTCTGAATAACTAAGAATAACTTAAGTACCCTTTCTGAAAACATATTATTTCCTCTAGATGTAACCTGGATTAATTTTATAGCAGAAAACATTTTCAATTTTCCCTAGTCCATAGAAGGAAAATACCCATGTGTTTTGCTTTTTAGAGATAAATTCTTTGTTCTTAGATGGAGCGTGATTTTTCAGGTTTTTGTACACTAAGCAATAGGTGCGTGGTTGGTTGTTTTGGTTTTTTTTTAAATAAACTTTCTAGACTAGGTCTGTTTGAGAGACCTAGTTCATCCAAGAGAACATGTTCATCCAATAGCATCTCATTGTTGTAGACTAGATGACCTCCAGAGGTCCCTTCCAACCTAAATTATTCTATAATTTCTTCATTAAGTCCTATCATTCTCTTGTATTAGTTTGTATTGTTAAAGTGATAGAGGCATTTTATCCTTGATTGTGCTCTTTTAGTGCATCAGTATCTCCTGATTCCAGGGCATCCAGAAACCTCAGTAATTAAACTGAAATATTTGAAGTGTGAGTGCTTCAGTATGGAAGGGGATTGGTAAATCAGATGATGTCTGGTGAGATCTGCAATATACTTCAGTCTGTTGGCACTCAGATGTTCCTGCGTACTTCAAGAAATTATATCCTGTTTCTAGAACAGTGGTAAAATATTCTGTATTTGTTGCTTTTGATTCCTGTCTACACTTCTGTATTAATCTGGAACTTTCTCTGTTGTGTATTATGTTATAATGAGCCAAGCTGGACACATAGGCCTGTGACTGTAGCTACTGAATAGGTAGGGTGTCAGAATGTAAGGTAGATGTACTTTAGAATTAAAAATAGAAGATGGTCCTACTGATAATTGACAGGGCTATTTGCCAACAATCCTCCAAAACAAGGAACTACAAGTCATTTTTGCTTCCTCCCTTCATTTTAGTTTAGCATTGCAGAAAGTAGGTGCGAGAAGGGTATATACGTGTATCCCAAACCAGATATCCTTTTGCCTTCAGACCATTTTAAAAGGTCTTAACAGTATGAAAGACCTTACAGAGAGGAATGGTTTGGTGGCAGTGCTGTACCTGCCAATCTGTAAGCACACCCACATTCCTTAGCATCTCACAATAAATCACACCTCGCTTTGAAGCAGCATTAACAACCAAGCCACTATTCAGTAGTGAATGTCCATATATCTGTGGTCCATGGCTTGGGGGATATATTTTTTACTGCAGATTCTTGGCACTATTTACTGTTGACATAAGATTGTTGCAGGTAGCAAGAGTGACAGATAGCTTTGTCAAAATCCTAAGAGTCCTTTAGTTGTAATGTACTTTTCCATTACCATATCCTTTGTTCAGTGTGGATGGAGTAACAGCAGTGGAGAGGACTAGAATGTTTTATTTGTTATCATTTGAGTTATTTATTTTTAGATTAAACCTAATGCCACTTACTTGGCAAGGCTTAGGAATGCCATTATTCTGTTAAACTGTGTCTCTCTGTAGTGGTCTGCTGAGCACAGTACGATGTCTCTCCTCTTCCAAAAAGAAAAATAATCACACAGCTATTGATAAAATGCCTAGTGGGTGATTGGAGGGAACTAGAATTTCCTAGGTCTGGGCTTCACCAAACGACAAAAAAGAACAAATTCTAGTAATGTAGCTGCAATAAAAATGTTTCTTTCTATGAAAAGGTAATAAAATTGACTTCTTCCAAATGAAGGATGTGGTATGGCTCAGGCTAAGAGATGACTCGCGGAGATCAGGAAGTTTTTTGGTTTTTTTTTTTTTTCTTGAAAAAGGCACAAACCAAATTGAAAAGATGAGTTTGGCTTAGGCTGCACAAGCGTTTGGCATCTGGTAATGTCATCAAAGAACTGGGAAGTTCAGTTAGTTTGTTCATTTTTGCCATAAAGTCAGGGATGGTTGCAATTCATATGGCCAGTGGCCAATCTTTAACCATAAACCTTTGAGTTACTGGCAGGCTGACCTTGTGTCTCGGAGAAAGAGAGGCAGAAAGCAATCTCTGCCATGCTTCTCCCCAAGTGACATTCTACCTGAGCAGAAGACATTGTGCCTTCTTCAGCTGTGATAGGAATCCTGTGCTCACATGCTAGGCAGACACTGCCAATATTGCTAGTGAGGAAGCTCTTTGGTGCGGACAGTCCTATGTCTCTGTCAGTTTTAGTCACTTGGCTTGTATGTTGGAAGTTAAATATCAGTTGTACATGGGTTTTCTGTACTACTGTGTGGAAGTACCAGAGACCATCTGTAGATGCAAAATGAAATTCTTTAATTGAATTGTACATTAATGTTAAGTACGACAACAGGGACCATTAAAGGCCAAAACAAAACACTTCACTGTGCTATTGGTGTATTGTTGGATAATTCTTTACTTCATTTTCTTTATTCTTTCAGTTCTACGGGATGACTTCAGACAAAATCCATCAGATGTAATGGTAGCAGTGGGTGAACCTGCAGTGATGGAATGTCAGCCCCCAAGAGGTCACCCAGAACCCACTATATCATGGAAAAAAGATGGGACCCCTCTAGATGACAAAGATGAGAGAATTACAGTAAGTATAAAAAGTTTTTCAAACAATGCAAAAATAAACTGATCTAAAATTACTAGTCTTTTGAGCATGTGGGCATCCAGCCAGTCTGTACTTTCTAGGATCCGACCTTTGCTTGCCTCCGAGGCAAGGCTAGTTTGCATTTAGCTTGGAATGCATCCTCTAGTCTGGTACTACTTCATTGCAGGGTACGCATTTGTTTGTTAAAGAGGACCATGCAAAACCTATGTTCTTCTCTTCCTCAGAGGAATTAGAAGCTTGTGGAAATGAAATTCATTATATTTGTCACTGTCCTATAATTTTCTTGCCTTTTATCTACCTACAAGTTTCTGCAACCTATAATATCTGCCTTCTTTGGTTGGAAGGAGGAACTACTAGTAGTCTAGGTGAGACCTTCTTTTGTAATTCTGTTGAAAAGAATCCATGCAGAAAAGTTGTGCATTGTATTAGAAATGATACGAAGGTTTTGGGGATATAGTCACATTTCTTTAGAGAGATGATGGCTTATCCTGTCCTCTCAAATTAAGCTGTTTTCTCGTTAGAGGTGTTGTCATACTCATTTGTATCTGTAGCTTGCTGAATGCAGTGCACGATTATTCAAGAGTATGGATAAAGCAGTTTCTCAAATCAGAAAACTATCCTTTTAATTTTTGACATGTGAAACAATAAGCTAGTGAGCCTACATGGCTTGAAGAAATGGCAATGAAAAATGAGTTCAAAATAATTTATGTGCTGCCAACATGGTGATACAAAACATCCTTCCATATGGTGAGAAACCATATCATCTGAAAGCACATACCATATAGGATCCTGTTGGTACTGGGAGGATTACAAGCGTGAAACAAGATCGGAGGCGCATACAATTTATATACCTCAATCATATGCTGAAATGAGGAACGTTTTTAACGTAAGAATACTTAAACCCCAGCAACCTAAGTAAAGAATTACCATTTTTGTCTGAGATTTAAATTGCATGTTGTTCCATTTGGTTTTTTTACAAACAAGACAAAGCTCAGGCATTCTGTAGTTGTAGCGTATGCATACATTTAAATTTTTAAGTACCCTACTGAACCTATACTGATTGCTGGCTATTAACTCAATTCCTCCAATCACACTTGCTAAGAACTTGCAATTTCCTTTTCAAATCTCCTTCCCACTGTGACAAGTCAATTGACCTGAGATAAAGAGAAGATTCCAGGGCTACTGGGTTTTTTTCAGGAAATGCTTTCTAAACTTGCATTTTCTATTGCTATAGTTTATTCTCTTGAAGGAGTTTCAGGTGTTGCCTATTAAGTACATTTCTTTCGTTATACATGAAAACTGCTCTTCTCCCAGCTGCTGGAACAAAGACATACCCTGAACAAAAGCAACTATCATTGACTGGCAGTGCCACCTGTATTTATTGAAATTGTGCTTACGATGGAATAAAGACTCTCAGTTTGGTTTTCTTTTCTGGTGATTGTATCAAATACTCACCTACATAGTATTCTTTCATCATGACATCTGGTGGCGTTATCTTGTGTTATCAGTTTCTGCTTCCAAAAACAAACAAATGAAAATGAGTTTTGATGTAGGTGTAGATATCCACTTGTTTCACGTGCCCAAATGAGTGTTTGTTTTCAGAAGTGTAAATTAACAATTCTGCGATAGCTAGCTCAACTGCATTCATTTACGTCATATTTGCCTGGCATTGTCTTAAGCAGCACTATTAGTATCATAGCTGCTTTCTCACACAGGCTAGAGACTGAAGCTATATTGTCATGCAGATTTGCATCAACTTACAGCTGTAGCAGGATCTTGCCAAGTGGATAAATATGCATTCAGATGTATGTCTCAACAGCTTTGCAGTAACCATCTGTACCATCTTGCTAGTGGCTGGGAGGCGAGGGGAGAGTGGGACCTGGAATGGACAACATGCTAAAGGACAGATGGGCAAAAAGTATTAATTTTGAAACCTGACTTAAAAGTATTCCATTTCTGTGAAATTGTCTCATTTAGGTCATTTCCATTTCAGTTTAGCCACAGGAACATAAGGAATTAAAAGAGTACAGCAGATGAAATAAGGATGAAGGTTTTTAAGTAATAGATTTCATTTTTACATGAAATCAACCTTTTTAAAAAAAATGTTTTTAATTTACGTGCCTATATTTGAAATGAACACCTACCTTCATTTGATGCAAAATTATCATTGACTCAGTGATACTAAATTTCAGGTAATACGATTTAGAGGTGTTACCTTCCTCTTTTTAAGCCACGAAATTACCACATCAGGAAATGTCAAACTATATGTGTTGGTGTTCAATATATATGTAATACCAGTGGGCTTTTAATCAATGAAAATACTTCAGTGGCTCCACTTCAACAGCATTTCCAGTTGATTTTGTTCTTAAAGGCTTGTTGATCTTCAACTTTTTGCCATTTTAAGAGTTCTGTAAGTGTCCAAGGCTGTTTAAAGCATTTTGTACTAATGCTTTCCTTTCTGACAAGAGGTTTGAAATAAATATTAAGGTTGTACCCTTTTTTGGAATAAGGGATGATGCTTGACACCTTTTTTGAGTCATATCTATGCTTAATTCAAAAAGATGCTATGCTCATGAAGCAACCTTATTTTTAGTATATTGAAGCTTTTTTTCTCATCTGCAATGGCAATGTTGATCTTTAAGTCAGCAGAACTGGGCTTTATAGACTGAGTATTAAGGGTGCCGGAGAAACAGAGGTGGTAGCTTGGTTCCTGACAGAGAGTTTGAAGTGAGAGATGTAGATAAACAGCAGTTAAATAAGATCCAAGTTAAGGCACAACTTCCTCTGGAATGCAATAAAAAGAAAATATTATTTTGTCCTGGTAGGGTTAAGGAAATCGATATGTTTATGTAGGTGAGATAATAAAAATCAAAGTAGTCTTTGCGTATTTTTGGTCCATTTGTAGGGCAAATAAATGTGCTTTGAAGAGAAATAAATTTATATATCTTTCAGGTTATAAACAGTAGTGAATGGAACAAATAAGAAATGAAAGTCAGGGTATAGGCACAGCTCTCTGTGATGGGGATTATAGAAACAGACATTTTCTTTGAGCACAGCTCTCCCAGGATTGCTCAGTTTTAGCACAAGTCAGATTCAGTTTAGGCTCTTCGGCGTACACATGTCCACTGGGTGCATCTGATGAAGAATCATCATCAAAACATTTTTTTCTCTCTGCTCTTGAGTCTGTTGTCTATAAACACTTTTCTCAGTGCATTGGAGCTAAACATGATTTTTCTCATGTGTATTCTTTACACCACAGTATGAAATCACATGCTTGATGTGGCTAATCCCTCTCCATATATTTATTACAAATGAAGCGGGAATGACAGTCTTGCATGTGAAGCAAATGCTTATCTTTAACTTAATTTGTTGAATTGAAAAAACAATTATGAAGCCAGAGCAGAACTAGTGTGATTCTCTGCTCATCTAGTTAATCTTTCTCCTGGGATTACTGTGAAATCAAGAATCCCTTCTATAATATGTATAGCTGAAAAGGAGTGCTTCAGTGCAGTCCAGTGAATCGCTCCAATTTCTCACTGCGAACAGTATAAAAATAAAATGTATTTTTCCAATTTCTGAAGTGTTCCATCTGCACTAGGAGAGGCTGTGTGACTCTCCTCTTGGAGCTGGGACACGGTGGAGAAAGAAGGTGCCAGGCCTCATCTATGAGAGAGCAAGAAGGGAGCTCGCCGAGCTGGGGGAGTCCCTCGATCTGTTTCCAGCTTTTAGTGATGTTTACACCTTTGGAATCGCTGTCTTGCCAGGTGAAGTTCATAGACCCACAAACTGCTTGGAGTGAGGATCTAGGCCAGGACTCCGGGCTTCTAGGTGTCCTCACCAGGAACAGGCCTGCTGCCAGCCCCATCAGTCTCGCCATCTCCTTTGCATGGCAGCCCAATGTCATTAGGTTGTTTCAGGCACTTCCCTTGGCGCTGAAAGCTATGCCTTTGCATTCCCTCGGGCTGAGGAGGAAGTACAGTCAGTCTCCTAGTTTCTGCTGACTGCTGTAATCACTGGGCTCGGTCTTTCCAAACGTATTTTGTCTAGATGGAGTTGGCAGAAGCATCAGTGGCTGCTGGTACCATTAGCAGTGTCTTGCTTGGGCATTCACAGCAATTGCAGTGAATACTGGTTGCTTGTAAGCCTGTGAATACCTCCAGTATGCCTCCATTCACTTCTCAGCCATCCTCCTGTTGTACCCCAAAACCTCCCACTACTTTTCAAATGGTGTCCCCACTGCCTTCCTGCTACACACCGCTGCAATGAAATTCCTACTTCATTCCCCATCCATTTCCTCCACCTCACAACCTGCCCTTGTTTCCACCCAGCCTTTTTCTCCCACCTGTTTAGCCCCGCTCTACCGTCTGATTACTGCTAACTGATTGCGTGGAGGTAACAATTTGGAAGCTCAGATAAGCAAAACCTCCTGCTGTATGCTGTAATGTAAAGGCAGTCTTCCTTTGGCTTTGCTGTTGATGTAAATGGCTGGTGTGCTGTGATTTGTAATGAATGCGGTGTTGTCTGTCTGTGTTAGGTTTACTCAGAGCTTCCCTTAAGGGACTGTGTCGCTACTCCATCTTCTTTGTGAATCCTAAATGCAATTGCCTGTATATAAGATCCTGACATCAGTAATCTAACCAAGATGGTGGGGCCTTTGAGCATATCTTTAGGCAAAAACTGGCAATAATTACAGACTCTCAGGAGCGCAAAGCGTTCAAAGAAGACTTTGTGGATCTCCCATCTAGATAGGGCAGCCTTCATGTGCTTTTGGATTTCTCTCTCAATTTGTCTGATATTTTAGGGGCAATGCCTGCATAATTAACTAAGTCTCAATAAAATCAAGATGCAATCGGAGCGCCTCTAATTATCAATACTTTCCCAGTGAGAGAATGTATACATATCTTGCATAAGCTCCGGAGCAAGTCGATGTTTGAGCCATGTTTGGAGGTCAGGATTTCAGACCTTCTTCTGTTCCTGCCCCAGGACCACCTTTCAGAAAGCTTCCTAATTGTTCACAAGAAGTCATGGTGTAGGTGGTAGAAGAAAAAAGCTATGCATACTCAACATGACATTTTAATAGGTAAAATCTTTTACATATACATGAAAAAGGATGCTGGTACCTAAAAAAAGAAATCCTTTGTAATTGAATACAAAAAGCAAAGCTTTTGCATTGAAACTTTGGTGCAGCACTGTGATTGCAATTTCCCCCGCTTTCCATATTAACTCTTATCTATCATTTATCCTGAATCATCCTCATTTGATTTTTAAAAGAAAAAGCTTGAGAAGCCATTTATCTTTCCTTGTTCAAGTTTCTTAGCTTTTAAGATCAAAGTTACAGGATGAATAATGCATACAGGTTTTCATTCCTTTTTGGTGTGCCTGTCTTGTGACATCAACGGTTTCGAATGACTTACACTCTTATTTTAGATAAGTTGTAACTTGAATTCTTGATTCCTGTTTTGTTTCCTGGACCTTAAATAGTACATCACAAATACGAAGCATTTATTGTGTCTCCCACAATGCTATTTTTACACCAGTGAGTGATGAAAATGTTTTCTACAAAATGTGAAAACAAAGCCTCTGATCTTCTGCTGTGACAGGAAAACCTCCTTAAAGATACCATCCACAGGAAGACGTTTTATTTATTTGCCCCTAATTTTTTGTTAATGAATTGTCAAAGAGAACTTGGTTCATTCATTGTGAATGGTGGAGACGATTCACAGCCTCATTGTGCTTTGGCAAGTTTAAAACTACATAGGTGATCCCAATGTGATCTCGGTGATAACAAGAAAGAAAAAAGAAATGGAAGGAATTACTATGCCTATTAGTTAAAAAGGAAAAGAGAAAGAGTTGTTTGTATTGGAGGGAACAGTGGGAAAAGCAGAAATTAATTCCCTATTTAGGAAAGGGACCTTTCCTTCCAAAGTTAAATTGCAGTGGGAAAATTTGCAGAGGGGAGGCGAATCAATAAAAAGGAAATAAAAACTGATTTAATTTGTTGCTGTGTGCTGTGCAGGATAAGAGTCTTAACCCTTTAAAACTGTGATGCTCCTGACACAAACCATACTGTTACAGTGCCACTCCAAATTAATTCTAGATGTTTATCCTTATTTATTTCTTCTCAATTTCTCTTTTTTTTTCCTAGCCTCCTCTCTTTTTTTTCAATAATTTATTAATCTTTAATTTCTTAACATCTTAATGTCCCCAAATTATGTATTTTACACACACAGCAAAAGAATGCATATTCCTGTAGAAGATGTAACACTAATGATAACATAGTATGTCCTATGGAGAGCTGCATGAAAGATCATGGCCTGGATACACAGCACACAAAGCAGTAGGGGTGAGGGGAAGGGGGGGACCAAGTACCTACAGTTCAGGGTTTTATTTCATTTTAATTGTTTTTCTTTTTTGGGGGGCAGATTAAAGGGCAAGCAGCAATTTCCTATATGCCCCAGGAGGGTTAGAAAGAGAAGTGTATTTTTTCTTCTGATTCCCAATATATATTTGTTGCCCCCCAGCAACTTCCTTTCTTCCCAGCCCTTTTTCTTCATTCTGTCTCTTTTTCACACTCCCTGAGAGGGTTGGCTTCCCACTCTACCTCTCTTTTTCCTTTGTGTGCTGATCCCTACAATGGTGACTTGGCTACTATCAAGAGTAGTTTTTGTTAATGATTTATATTTCTTTTGGTATTAATATTGCTTCCTCTGGTGACACAACTGGAGCTGCTGTGAGTTAACTTGGTACCCCAAGGGGAAAAAAATGTAAAAGATTGTGAAAAATAATTTGCAACCACACAGCTGTCCCAGAGGATAGTGAGAATGGCTCTAAATCCTGCTGTTTCTTGCTCTTAGTTTTTCAAAAATGTGACATTGTTTTTCTGTGTTCACGCTTAAAGCTCTGTTTCAAGGTCCCTGTTGATTCTGCTGGAGTCTCTCTTCTCTCCAGTTTTCACAAATTATTCAAAATATCTCCCTTGATTTCTGTTCTAACGGTGGCATGTGCTTCTGCTGTTTCCTGTATTATCATTGGGGCACCTATCCCATCTTCCTCCTCAATTCTCTCTGCGTGCCTGCCTTTTTCCCCTGCTGTGCCTAAACCACTTGAGTTTCCACATCTGCACAACCACCCTTTCTGTGTTAAGACAAAGAGTTTTCAGGTTATCTTCTGCTATGCTGCTACTTCCCATGTCATTTTTGTATTATCACAGACATACCTGAGCTCTTTTCAGTGGTAGATTAATTTTTGATTAGCATTTGTCACATCATTTTGTACACTGTTTGTGGGGTTTTTGGCGGAGTCCTAAAAAACATTACTTTCTACAGAGGACCCTGCTCATCTTGGAAGGCTGTAAAAAATCTGACTAATAGCCTGGGCTAACAAAAAGAAGAGAAAATATCGGGCATAATTTTATTTTTGTATTCATTTTCCTGTTTCTCTTCTTCCATCCTACTTGGAGTCTTAGCGTACTCGCATAATTTTTCAGACTCAGCTTTTTGAGACAAAACTTTTCATCTCTAACACATCCATGAGTTGTTTCCAACCTTGAACCACAGGTGTTAATAGTGACAGCTTGTATTCCTACAAGCACTGAAGTAAAAGTGGATTGAAAATCCTAACCTATTACAAGATTCTCTCCTCGCAGCTTTTTTCAAATTTGCCATTTTAAAGAGCATAGCTATGCAGACTTTGTCGGGCAGATGTGAGCTCATTCAGTTTGCTCTTTGAATCGACCAGAAGCCATATGGCAGCGGTTAATGTGGCGCCGAGCCTGAGCTAATAAGCCCTGCTGAGAGACAGGCTAGATCACTCCGGCACGGTATTGTACTAATATGGCCACACAGCTTCTGTTGCACTGAGGGTAAGGGCAAAATGAGCTTGCGTTGGCTTGACGTCTCCACGTGGCTAGCCAAAGCAAATGGCCTGAAAAGGCCCATGTGGACATTCCCTTCCTTCTCTATAGCTCTTAGAGTCAACTGTCCTGAATACTTCTTTGGGGGACAAGATGCTTTCTCCATTAGTGGGATGTTTGTTGCAAGTAAATGGTAAGGAAAAAGCTCGTTAGCCAGTTAGTCTAAAATGTTTGAGTCACGTTCAATGCCCGCCATTGTTCTAATTGGTTTAAATAGCTCAGTATTAACCCTGAATCTTCTATGAAAGGTTTCTGAATAAAGTGTAGGACAGAGTAAACGATTCATTGGCTCACACTTGATGTGATGTGTCTTTTCAGTAGACATCTCCAAAGGATAATACTGATCTGTGCAATTAGCGGAGAGGGAAGGAGCATCATGACGCAGGGCAAATGGGTGGCCCAGTGTCAAACATTGGTGGACTGGGGAGGACACCAGGTTCTGTAGGCTTGTGCTGGCTATCACAGAGACCAGATTTTGCATTTAGGACCAAACTGACCTCCCGTGTTCCCAAGGGCGTGCCTGGTAATAGTGTAGCCTACTGTGCGAGGTTATGAGATTGATAGACTGTGTTCACACTAACCGAAACTACTGGAATTAAAGCTCATCATAATTTAGTGTTAGATTAAAAAACTCATTAAGGTCATTTAATTGCTGGCATTTTAAACCAAGTTCTTGCTGATCATATTGTCCCTATAGCTAAGAGTATCTGTTCCTTCTATTTTTTCTCACAACTTCCAAAAATGTTCCTTTGCATCAGTGGTGCGCATTGCTTCAGCTATTTTGTCTTCTCGACACTTAAAATGTTAGGGATTAGACATGCATAACTATGGTTTCTCGGTATTGTTTCACACAGCAGTAGTGAAAAGTATCCCTTTAATGTGAATTAAGTATGTATTTTTTTATGCTCAACTTTATTTTACACTGATTTCTACTTATAAAAGTAAAGTGAAGCAGAATGAGGGTTTTTTTGCAGATACTCTGCAGACTTAAAGGACTTTGAAAACTCCTTATTGAGTCAAAATTCTCCACAGATTTCTTTTGTCCCTAGTCATGAACTGATGACCTAGATAGTAAAAGAAAATATATCCCTGCAGCAAATAGAGTATGTGTTAGGTATCTGAGTTTTGAGACTTCCACAGGCCTAGACATTAGACTATCAGGATTTTCTTGTTAAAATGGCTTATTGAGAGTTTTGAACCTTTGGGACCATCTGAAATTATAGAAATGGAGTCTGGGAAGCTTCTCCTTAAAAAATAATAAAAAACCAGGTGGTTGTTATCTCAGACTAGGTTACTTGAGCTATCCAGAGCGTGTAGGACTTTATGATTTGAATGGTTAGGAGCAAAGGTGATTTATTATGCTGAGAAAGTAAATTCTTTGTTTTGTTTGGCTAACAGTCTAGTTGTTGGGTTTTTTTGGGGATGGGTAAGGGAGATGAAGAAAGGATGTGGGAGGGAAATTATTTCTGCGTTCATTTTATTCTCTTAATGAAAAAGAAACATTTTTGTTTGGTTAGTTTTTTTAAGCGGTCAGGAAAGGAGCCTTTGCTTATATTACACACAATAAAGATGAAGATTGAGTTTAGAAAGTTAATTCTACTCCTCCCCTCCCTTCATCAGCTGTATGGAAATACTACATGTAGAGTGTGGACATCCTCCTCTAAGTTAAAAATTCATTTCTGGAAACACTGTTCTCCCCAGTCCCTTAGGGACTGCTGTGCTGTGTGCCTTCTTCGATTCCTCATCATGAGCAAAACCAATGAGAAGCGAAGTAATATTTGAAGAATCAGACTTTTAAAACCTTTTATGAATCTGACACAGTGAAGATTAGGACTCACACTGGGAAGCGTGCACACTGTGTACAAGCAGAAAACACATTCAGAGTAGAGTTCAGTCGATTGGACACAGGACTTAGGATCCCAACAGATCAAATGTGCAAAAAAGCACTAGAAATTTTTTTGTGTTCCAAGGCTCTTTCATGCAGACTCCTGGAGCTGTGAGCCTTTTACTTTATTTTTTACTGTATTTACATTTACTCTGTACTTGTATACAGAGATATTTCCATTAGTAAAGCATGAAAGACCTTTTAACACACAAATATCCTACAGAAATCAATGTATTATTTGTGGCAAGCGTATATCAGTGGAGTGAAGCAATGCAGCTCCTCACTGTGTTCACTGTTTTCCAAACACTGAATCCCATTTGGGGGGGAGAGGAAAAAAAAAAAGTACATTTTTGTTCTTGAAAGTCTCTAGTGGACCTTATAAATTTGATTGTTCTTGGCATTTTTGATATTCCTAGTCGCTTGCACACTGCAGCAGCCACATGTTGTCACTTAAAATCTAAATATCGGATAACTGCTAACTGAGACTTTATTGTGGATCATGCTTTTTTTAGGAATTAGTTTAGTAAAGTAAAAATGACACTAACTCTAAAAGCATGTTTAATAAAACCTCAGCAATCTATGTGCTGAGTTTGCACATATTATGTTCTCATAATCAAAAGAAAAATGTAGAATAAAAATAGTAAAGAAGAACAGTGCCCATTTTTTGGAGCCTTGAACAGATGTAAGTGATTAGAGCTTCTTGTTTGCTTTGCTTTGATTTTTTGGTCTACTTTTTGAAAGTTCTGTCAACTTCATTTTTGCTTATTTCACTTTGTTTGGATAGTTTTGCCTTACTGAGTTTCCTGTGATGCTTCTGGTTATGTGAAAAGTCTAGTCCAAATCACAGCACTTCAAAAATAATAATTTTCCAGTTCTTGGGTTTCCTCAACCCAACAGAGTACTTCTCTCTCTCCAGGTAATAATATACTCACAATTACTTACTGCCAAGTTCAGATATTCACCACGTGCAGTAGTGTGGGACTAACATACACATTGCAGGGTGTTATTCCAGACTCCTGTGTAATATTATGCAGGACCAACTCTGCCTTCTTATGGTTACCCTCCTTAAAACGGAAAGGAAAAAAAGCTACTTTCTTTCCTTATCTAGCTGTAGGACAATTCTTGCTAATACTCATACTGTGTTAAACAATTAATTGATTTTTTTTTTTCCTCTTGAAAAATCATTATCTAACAAGAATCTATTTGGCACATGGTCACATAAAGATTGTTCTTTTATTTAACGTGGGAGTGTGGGTGGTTCTACTTGGATCTAATTATACTCATTTTCTTCTAACTCAACAGCTTTGCTTTTGCCTCTCTCTTTGCTGCTGTTGTCAGTTGTCTACTTGCCTCTGCTAGGCCTCCTGGTTCTGGCTGTATGGGGGAGAATAAATTACACAGAGATAAAAGGGGGGAAAGTGAGTAAGTTCTTCCCCCTATAAGTTTAAGACAGAGGAAAAATGGACAAACCTTCCAAGGAAACAATGCTGTTAAAAAAGTGAAACTTGAGAAAGTGAAATGCTTTCCTGGTGTATGCTTGAAATATTTTTAGTGCTACATGGAATATATTTAGTTTTGAAACTAGCTATAGAGATGTATGCTTAAGTAACTGTGCCTTCCCTCACAAAATGTGGTTTGGTTCTTTGAACAAAATGATTATCACTCAAGATCTCTTAACTTTAAGTTTGTTTATTTTGCATCATTGGTTTTCCAAGTGGCTATGCCATTCAGAATGACAAGGTTTTGAAAGCAAAGATTTTGACATGATGGCTTGGGCTTCCCTCCACCACGGCCTGCATTTCAGACTCTGCAGATCTTGCTCTTCCCATTCATCTGAAATTATTTGTCTCTTAGGACTACTTTGAACTCTGGTGTTCAGTTGGAGCATTTCTCTTGGACTAAGACCTGAGGCAAATCAAGTAGGAAAAAAATTGCTTGTTCAGGCTAAAGTGTTACCATAGAAGCTGCAGGTATCCCGTTGAAGCTATTTTATGGTTCACGGTAGGTATTCCAGACTCCAGGAATGAGTGGTTCTGCTCTCTGGCAGACCTGTACACTAAATAGAATTAAAGATAAGCTGTTTTTACCAGGAAACTATACAGTCGTTGCAAAGCGATTTTTAAAACTGAGCTGCAAAACATTTTCCTACAGAGAAAATTGTTGTACAGTAAAGGAAAGATTGCCTTGAGGTAGAAAGTCTGCAAGCTAAGCGAAGTAGATTGCTGGGCTGCTGCAATCTTCCTGTGTGATTTTGGGCAAGCCTTGAAGTTATTCAGTACTTCTTATTCAGCATTTCATGAATTGTGGGACTGAATTCATTCGTACATGTAAAGCAGCCTGACACTATTGCAACAAAGCTGTGTTGTGCCACTTTGCCAAAGTGCAAAGTGTTATTACATCCTAAATCATTAATAGGCTCTTTTTTGTAGACAAAACAGTCAAGTAATATTCTAACTTACATACTCAGGCCATGCTCCACTCAAGGTGTTTGCGATTGTGTAAGACTTGCAGGATGTAGCCCAGCTACAAATACTTCAAGATTTTCTTTTTTTTTTTAAAGAAAACATCTCTACCATTCAAGTTATATGCTGAAGTGTCAAAGTGGTTTTGAATTATTGTCCCTTATATTCAATGATCTCAAAAGTTTATTAGTAAACTAGGAATGTCTTTATAGTAGGTACTTTGCATAATTCTAACTCCTGGAAAATTTGCATTCACAATGACTATGGTTAGTATGTTTCATGAAAATACACTTTGCATGCATCCTGAACTCTCAGAGTGAAATTCTAGCGCTACTGAAATCAGTGTGAGTATTGCCATTGTCTTCACTGAGACTAATATTTCACCCTTTCCAAGGAAGTATACAGTATAATTTATAGCGAGGGAGAAGCCCCTTTTTGAAGTGCTTAATGAGTTGCTGTTCTTCATCTTTTTTGTTCCTGTTGTTGTTACTGCTTCACTTTTTGTTGTTACTGGTTTGTTTGCCTTTAAGTTACTTTCCTTTTGCCAGCTGGAGTTTTATTCGACATACTCCATATTCATTCTCGTTTTTGTTCTAATGAGACTTTCTGCTAAGAAGATTTCCATGTTATGTGTCTTGCCAGTATCTTCTGCGTTTGTCAGTCTTAAATATTAGGAATTACCCAACTGGAGGTGACAGCTGTTACTCTACCTTTGTCATCCAAACTCAAGGCTTTGGTGGTATAAGAGGTCATCTGTTGTGTCTGTTATTCTTGAAGCTAACAAATGTAGGTAGTTGTAATGGGTTTTTCAGTAGGAGAAGAAACCTTAATTTTATCAGTCTGGACATTTTAAGTAGGACATGTGGAAATAACTTTTAAAATTTGCAAAATTAAGAGTAGCTGGAGCAACCGGAGTAAATAAACCTGCGAGCCTGCTTTACTAATTATGTCCAATTCAAAAATAGAAGGTAATTTTTGGAAATGTTTGCCTTTAGGATTTCAACTGGTGGCAAACTGTGTTCTCCCTATGTTAACCATCTTAACAAAGGCCATTTCTTCTACTGCTATGAATATAAAGTTCAAGAAAAAGGCAGTTCTTCATCTTTGTAACATATACATTTCTTAGACTGCAGTGTCAGTTTTACTATGCTACCCTGTCAATGAGTCTCAAATTCACCTTGAAGGATTACCCCCAGGGATGCCAGCTGAACCTTTGACCCTTCTGTTCTGACTGTCACCAAGGTTAACACATCATTACATCTTGTGATGTTCGGGATACCTGTTCATTTGGAGCCTTTATCAACTTACACTGTTTCAGACAACTTAAACAGAAGCCTCAGTCTCTCATTGCTTTTTCATAGGAGTATGTTTTGATGTTTTTTCAAAATGAATTCTATTTCTTCCTAATTTAGTGTTAAAATAGGTGTGAAATTTTAAAACTTACAGATTTATCTCTGTAATTTTTTGTCCTAAATTATTAAAAAACCCAACCATATGACGATAAGCAAAAATAAAAAGATGAGGAAACATTTTTTGGCAGATTCATACCTGAACTGTTGATTACAGTACTACATAGCTACACCATGAAAAAAAGTGTGTGGTGACAGACAAAAGGACATCATTAAGTATTGTCTTTGTGGGATAAGCTCTAGCTACTGACATGTTAAGGACACTTTGTTTATTTGGAATTGTCTTACCAAGGTACCATGTTGGAAATCAGCGTGTTATAATTAAAATGGGTTTTGGTTTGCTCACCCAGAAAATTATGTTTGCAAATACTATTCTTGTCTGTGGGACTGATATCTAGGCAGGGGAAGTCTTTTATAAGAGAAGTCTGTTGACACGGATTTTCCAAACATATATTAAAATATTGGTTTAATGCATTGTACCCTATAAATGTGCTCTTAGCAGAGTTTATATTTTTTTTCCAAGATTGTCCTCTGATAAAACATGTAGGCCATTTGATTGGCCGCATCTACTTCTGGATGCTGTTAATGGCCATCAGTTTTGTGTTCATGAAATAATAAAATGAATAGACACCAAAATAGGATTTATTCTCCCTCCTACATTGTTTCAAATGACTTCCACATATTCTCATTGGAGAATTGACACTAGCTAATGTTGAAATGTTTTATAAGGTAAAGATAACCTATTTATTCAGGTGCAGTGGAGAATGCCAATGCAAATTTTGTTTCTGCTGATGGAGGAGATTACTTTTAAGCCCAAGCAGCACATAGCCTGCTAGGTTTTACCTTTGTACTCTTTCCTCCTTACTTTCTACAAAATGCAGTCTTTAAAATAGGTCTACAGGCATTACACATAGGTACCTATCTGCAGAATTCAGACTATAGGCGAAGTTATTCTGTGTCCACTTTACATTCAGTTAAGGGAGTTGAGATATTAATGGGACAGTATTGTATCCTTTTCTGTCCTCTCTATAAACACTTTGAACACAATCTTTTAGGTAACAAGCCTTAAATCACTTACTCCTTTCAGTTAGATTTATGTCATTTTCCTTCTCTTAGACTCGCCTGGAAACTTAAAATAGTCAGTGTAACAGCTACACTAACCCCAGTTAAGTGCGATCCAATGGTTTTTCCCTTTGCAAGTGTTTGAACATTAGTTGAAAATGCCACAAAAGAGCTTTCTGGAAAGGAAAAGTATTGTTTATTTAACCCCATGATCATACAGAAGAAGAAACAACAGTTCAAGCCACTCTAATATCTACGTGCCTAGCTGACTAATTTAGCATCTAAAATTTCTTTCTGATGGAATCCTATATGTGTACCTTCTTCCAAATCCCCATTTAACGAGCTTCTGGTCTTCCACTCCTCAAGGAAGTGTGCATCTAATTAAATCCCTCTTCCTGCTTTGGTTTTTGCCTCCTCTTACATCTCAGGAACAGAGTTGCTGCTTTGGGCTACAAATATGCCAGGCTCAGCAGAGGCCCTGTCCTCCACTTCAAGGTGAATTTCTCCTAAGCATTTGTTGAAAAGTTACCATTAGGATCATAAGCTCACACCTTCGTTGTATATTTCCAGGCAATCCCACTATGAAATTAGCTTGCTGTGTGAGCAGAATAAGCCTAGATAAAAATCTAACATGTTATTAAAAGCAACTCTAGATACAGCAAATATGATATTTTAATATTGTATGCATAGACTGGCCTGAATATCAGAATGTTCTTTGCGTGGATATTTGAAAGTGTCAGTAATATCATCGATAGTACAGCATTTATTCTTTAGTTCTTACAAGTATTGAAGAAAAGTTTGGATGTAATAGGATTTTGCAGAATTTCTGTGTTCAGAAATCTAAGAATATTTAAGCATTTTTGTGAAATACAGTAGAAATATTCATATTATATTCTACCAAACATTTCTTGCCAATCTTTAGGTCTGGGGAAAATGTGTAGCATTTCATTGCAATCCACTTAAAGTGGATCTCATCAAAGGACAAAACTTTTTAAGATTTTATGGCACTTCTGTCAAATGTGCAGTAGCACATGGAATTATTTGAAAGGTGAAGAGAATTATCAGAACACTTTTTTCCCCTCTCTGTCAAAC
Organism: Himantopus leucocephalus; assembly: GCA_003993805.1. Classification (NCBI taxonomy): domain Eukaryota; kingdom Metazoa; phylum Chordata; class Aves; order Charadriiformes; family Recurvirostridae; genus Himantopus; species Himantopus leucocephalus. Next base: position 117,891,370 of record RSEF01000001.1, on the reverse strand, counting down.
ATTCTCTAAAATGGTGACTTTTCTGGTCATGTCTGATTTCTATTTCCAGTAGAGTTTGGCTTTCTTTTTTCTTCAAAAACATCAACAATATGGCTGTCTTAGAAGAAGTCTGTATGAAGTACATGGAGTATAACCCCTAATAGTATAATGCAAAGTACAATGCATAGTTGATGAAGTCTTAGTTCAGCTGACTATTTTGGGTTTATGCTTATCATACTTTTTAAGGGTTTTTAGAACTTTTCCCCTTAATTTCTGAATGTTTATTCGGGATTTGAAAACTACATTACTAGTCGTCCATTAAAAATGAATTTGCAAAGGTAGCAAGTATCATTTCATTACCTTTTCTGGACATAAATGTGAAACCAGTGGATCTATGTTGGAACAAACATCCTCCAAGATAAACAATTGTGAACTTTACTGTTAACAGTAAAATTTTCTGTAAGGTTATACCTTGGTGCAAACATCAGGGTACTGATGTGACCTACTGAAGTTTGTTTACGTATTGCAGTAGTGGTTGATCCTGTTAATGTTTGTTTATGATGGAAAAGGAGTCAAGAAAACTAAGGAAGCTTATTGATAAGGTCTTTTGTTTGCATAGATACTATCAAGGCAGTCCTTTAAATACTGTCTTCCACGCCTGTTCACATCCGTCAACTTTCCCTAGAATTCTTTAGTGTGTGTTTTTGCATCATTTTCCTTACCTTTTCTTGAGGTGCATCAGCATGGGAAGGAAGTCAGAAAAGGAAAAATTTGCAGTAACGGGAACAACACAGAGAAAAGCCAGTCATGAATATTTTTCCTAGGAATATTTTTATGTATTTGGGGTGCTGATTGATGTCATAGAATGTCTCAGGAGTGGTGAGTTCAGACTTTGGTGGAGCTTCAGCTGAGGGCAGCTCTTAGTTGTCCCATTTATAAATGGTCCCCGATCAGTCAGGATGGCACTCAGTGTGTTACATGCCATGAGCTACAGGCAGCATCTTTTGGTGATCTGCATTCAGGACCAGATTTTGAAAGTGGAATTGCAAACTCGACTACCTAAGCATGTCAATACGTCCATCTGATAGTCAGAAGTGTTGACTGCCTCTTACGTCACCCAACAGCCACGAACTCCTAACTTTTGCCATATGCTTTTGAAAAATTTGGCCAGAATGCGTCTTTTAAATGCGAAAGTGTATCTTCTTTTCTGGTTGTCTTGCTAAGTAGCTTGCAAAGAAACAGTGATGTCTTTAAAAGTTAAGTGTTCACTTCAGACTTCAGAACATTTGGGTTTGTATCTGTTTTGGAAGCATAGTGTGGCTGTTTCTGTGGTTTTAGGGAGGAAAGTTTACTATGGGAATACAATTGCAGTTTTTAACTTCCTGTTGCTGACATAAAAAAGGTAATTCATATCAAAGGAACTGAAATCTGATCAGGTAACACTTTTAGTTTTATGTAAAGATCACTTCCTGTTCATTATGTGTTTTTACGCTGCTTGCACAGAAAATGTCAAAGCTTCTTATTTTTGTTAGGATAGTACCAGTTTGAAAAAAGGCATGATCGCAACCATAAGAAAAACTGGGAAAATGAACGTGCTGAGTAATTTCAATTTCTCTGTCATTTTTACAAGCCCATTCCACCAATAGTGAACTGCCACAAACAGGAGACACTGATTTCCATACAGAACTTGTCCGGCTGGATCGTAGTGTAATTTGCTTTGTAAATACAAATGGAAAAAGGGCAACAAGAAAGGCTTATCCCTGGAGGTGTTTAAAAAAAGGGTAGACGTGATACTTGGGGATATAGTTTAGAAGTGGTTTTGTCAGGTTAGGTTAATGGTTGGACTTGATGATCTTAAACCTTAACAATTCTATGATTCTATGATTCTATGTCAGTGACAAAAGGAAGACTATAGGGAAAATGTGGGCCCACTCAGGAAGGAAACAGGACACCTGGTCACCCAGGACATGGACAATGCTGAGGTACTCAATGACTTTTTTGCCTGGGTCTTCACCGGCAAGGGCTCTCACCACCCAAGTCACAGAGGGCAAAGACAGGGATTGGGAGAATGTGGAACTGCCCACTGGAGGAGAAGACCAAATTCGAGACCATCTGAGGAACCTGAAGGTGCACAGGTCCATGGGACCTGATGAGTCCTAGGGGAACTGATGGATGAAGTTGCCAAGTTACTATCCATCATATTTGAGAAGTCGTGGCAGTCTGCTGAAGTTCCTGCTGACTGGAAAAGGGGAAACATAACCCACATTTTTAAAAAGAGAAAAAAGGAACACCTGGCGAACTACAGGCTGGTCAGTCTCACCTCTGTGCCTGGCAAGATCGTGAAGCAGATCCTCCTGGAAATTCTGCTAAGGCACGTGGAAAATAAGGAGGTGATTGGTGACAGCCAGCATGGCTTCATTAAGGTCAAGTCATGCCTGACAAATTTGGTGTCCTTCTATGATTGCGTTGCAGCATTGGTGGCTAAGGGAAGAGCAACTGATGTCATTTACCTGGACTTGTGCAAAGAATGTGACATCCTTGTCTCTAAATTAGAGAGACATGGATTTGACAGATGGACCACTCAGTGGATAAAGAATTGGCTGAATGGCCGCACCCAAAGAGTTGCAGTCAACAGCTCGATGTCCAAGGGGTGAGCAGCGATGAGTGGTGTTCCTCAGTGGTCGGTACTGGGACCGGTACTATTTAACCTCTGTCTTGGCGACACAGATGTTGGGATTGTGTGCACCCTCAGCAAGTTTGCCAACAACATCAAGCTGTGTGCAGTGGTCGACACGCTGGAGGGAAGGGTTGCCATCCAGAGGAACCTGGACAGGCCTGAGAGGTCAGCCTGTGCGAACCTCATGAAGTTCAACAAGACCAAGCGCAAGGTCCTGCATGTGCATTGGGGCAATCCCAAGCACAAATACAGGCTGGGCAGAGAATGGATTGAGAGCAGCCCTAAGGAGAAGGACTTGTGGGGTGTTGGCTGATGAGAAGCTCAACATGAGCCGGCAATGTGCGCTCACAGCCCAGAAAGCCAACCACATCCTGGGCTGCATCGAAAGAAGTGTGGCCAGCAGGTTGAGGGAGGTGATTCTGCCCCTCTACTCTGCTCTTGTGAGATGCCACTTGGAGTACTGTGTCCATCTCTGGGGTCCCCAACATAAGAAGGACATAGACCTGTTGGATCAAGTCCAGAGGAAGGCCACAAAGATGATCAGAGGGCTGGAGC
>RSEF01000001.1:117875864-117888059 GCA_003993805.1 Himantopus leucocephalus | reverse complement strand
TGACCAAAATACGTCCTGTTTTACCTCAAACCAGGACACAGGTACTCATTTATACCTTTTTTTATTCAACTTCATTAAAACTGCAAAATTGTCTATTGCTGACATTCCATGCCTTACAGTCTATGCTGCAATGATAATCATAACAGGGATATACTAATCTGTTTTGGGATGCTAGACTGCATAGAGGGAAGTGAGCAAACTCCGTGCTTCGTAATTAAGAAATAAAAGCTCCATTTTACTTGTATCTACCATTGGTGACACTATTAATTACAATTGCCTGTACTCGCCTTGTTCTTTTACTGTTTTATTGTCATTTATAATGAGATGGTAAACTTTTAAAGAAAAGGCCATGTCTGACCAACTACTATCGCATGTCCGTCACATTTCATTTAAATCAAGTGTGATATTATGTATGCTATACTGTAGAAGACTGAAATATGTGAAATTTGTGTTATTACATATGCAGAAACCCTGGCTATACAAACAGAGGTCAGTATTTCACTCTGCAGTCTAAACGTCATTTTCTTATGGATTTAAGTTTGCTTGAGAATTATTTTGCAACAGAGCAGATTTCATATATTAAATAGAATGAAACTAGAAGCTAAAAGAAAGTTAAAGAGAATGCCAGTCACCTTTATATTTGGACTTTCCAAGCATTTCTCTCATGGCTTTGTTCTTTCTCATATTTCATAGCACATTTCTGTGAAAAGTAAATTAATCACCCACATATAAAAAAAATATTTAACACAGACAGATGGGTAGTACTTATACTTACAGAAATTTACACACGCACGTACAACATGCATAGATACATAAAATATGGTCGTAGAATATGTATATATGTGTACAGCTATAGTGAATACTTGGTGGTATGTTGTAGAACCCTTGGGTAAGTTTTTATGGATTTGATTTATTGGCTGACCGAGTTGATTCATTATTTGTATATGATTTTTTGCTGCTGGGTGGCCATAATTTACAATTCTGGACCTAGTTAACTCTGTGGGTGACTAGAGTTTTCTGTATGAACATCTCCAACTGTTGTTTAAAGAAATAAATGAAGTGGACTTGCTTCAATGAACAATTTACTCATGAGGAGCAAAATGTGGTCAGGCAGGTCATAGAAAATAGCTTTCAATAAGTCTTTGTAAGTCACCATGCTATCATATATTCTCTTACTGTGCATACAACAATCCATACATGTTACAGGCAACTGAAGATCATCTGTGAACTGCTGATCACAATCGTTTTCTCTCATCAGTATTCAGCGCTATTCTTGTATTCTCTACTTGCACAGCCCTGTTAAATTTGCTGGTAGGCACAGAACAGAACAAAATCCTGAAGAGGCATGAAAAGCCCAAAAGTGCCTTGGCATCATTTCTGGGTAAATGAAATATGATACTTACTTCCATCTTTTCAAAATTGGACTTAAAGCTTTGGCAGTTAGCAAAGCAATTCTTTTCCCATGATGTGCAGTATTGACCAGAGTAGTGTAGTAAAACTGTTTGGTATATCTTGTTTGCTAGGAAGAAAGGACTTCTCTTTGTATTCAATATGGTAACAACTCTTCTGGAGGTTTGGGATGAAACGTTAAACTGCCTGTCACTTTTTCAAACCATTATATCATTTGCTACTATAAAGTCCAGCTGGTGTGTTCTGGGGCAGGGGCACAAATATGAGAAGAGCCAAAGCACTCAAATTAAAACGCCTTGATTAACTGTTAAGCATCCACAGACTACGAATAGTTCTAATTTGCAGGATTTCAGATACTGCCCTCAAAGGTGATTTGGCCGTTCACTTCTTTAAATACTGGATATGAACTTACAGTACTGGACTTACTGGTTATGAACTTAGTAAGACAATGAAATGTAGCAGTGATTCTTTACGTGTTCCTATAAGAATTCCCATGCATGTATTTCATTGTGTACTTTGTTACTTAAAGCCATTGGTTACAGTCCATAGGTATTTCTAGGATTTCCTATTGAGAGAAAAAGTGGCAAAGGTTGCACATAGAAAACATAAATTTGTCATAGCTACAGATTTGATTTGCAATGTCTTGTTAATAAATAGAAGGACTTGATCAATCTTACTGAGATGATGGGTACCTAATTGTTAAAATTTAATGGAAAACTTGGGTAGTGACCCAACAGCAGAAGTACACTTTCTTCCAGCCATCTGTGAATGCTCTAGTTACAGACGTATGTAATTCCACATGCACTTGTGGTACATTTTATTGTAACTTTGTAATTCATCACAATTTAATGTGGCTTAGCCATCATTGTAGCTAAAGTTCTAAAGCCTTCTTCTGTTTTAAGGAAAACAAACAAATAAACAAGATCAACGAAGGAAAACTCCTAAGAAAAATATACCAAATGCATTCAGAATTCCATCTTGGAAGCACAGCTTCCTTCAGTAGGCATGTCACGTCTTTAGAAGTCTGCGTCAGCGTCCATGAGGGAATGTTTCCTCCTCCTCTCAATCGTCCTGTAAACCTCAAATAACTTGGAAGAAGAGCAGCTTTCAATGATTTTTTAGTTGTTCAAATGTTTCTGCTTTAATGCTTCTCTCCATCTATGATTTGAAGAGAGTCTTGTGGTGATTCCTAGAAGAAATTCCTAGGATAGTTCTTGCTGGAGGTTACAATTTGTGCAAAATACACAGTTGGGTCATATTGTAATGGGTTTGAATGGGATTTTCTTAAGTGTTAAAATCACAGAGGAGCACAAATGCTTCTGAACATCAGTGGGACTTAAGCTTTTAAGACATGTATGAAAATCACTGCTTTCAGTTTACATGGGTTTGAAATCATCAGTGGAGTTGGTAAATTCTTGTGGTATGTAAATACGTTTCTTTGTTAAATCCAGTGCATTTGTTATTGATATACATGAAAAGTATATATTTCTGCATATGTATCTGGGTATACAAATATTCCAAAATGCATGTGGAAATCTTTCTAAAATTGTTTTTTTAAATCCTTTGCATAGATTAATTGAATTAGCTTTCTGTGATTTAGAGAAATGTAAAATAGGAATAAATATAGATAGACTTCTAGTTATATTTTACATTCTCTTCTCGTGCTTACCAGTTCAGGCAGTCAACAATCTAAAAATGCCCACAGATTCTTGAAAAATGTGTATTTGCAGGTCACCTTTATTTTTTCATTCTTCATGCCTCAAATCCCCGTTGAAATTTCAGCATTACTAGATTTCTGGATGATAAAGGACATATCTTTTCTGTTCTCAAACGAGTGCCAAAGGCAACAGAATGAAATTTGTATGCAACACTATCTACGTTACATGTGCATGTTCATTTATCTCAATAACTGACTGTCATTTTTGTGTGCGTACATCTTACAATGATAATAAGAGCCCAACGCTGCTCAAGATGTCAAGTTTTCAGGGATAGATTTCTAGCTGCAGGCAACTTGAGCAAAATACCTCATATTGAGAACACTCTCCTCCTTGTCACTGACCACATCAGACCCTTTCATATAGCTTCATATGTGGCTTTTATTTATTATGTACTTCCACCCATGCCTTGAACTGCAGTGGTTTTCATATGTGATTGGACTCACAAGCATATGTTAACTTAAAAATGTAATTAGTGTAGTTAAGTAACGTTTTTGTATATTAAAGTAAACATGGTACATACTCAGTTGCCTACACAAATTTTGCTGCATTTTGGTGAACTTTGAAACTTGTTCAACCATTTTGTCAATCAAATGGGAGAATAAATACTTTTAAAAGGAGATCATATATTTTCATATGCATTTAATATATATTTTTATACACAATAATAAGATTTGGAATCACAAAAGGGAAGTATGTTTTCTAATTTTGGGGTTATTTGGATTCCATTATCTTCTGAAAACTGAATTCAGAATTAAGAGCAGAATGTTATTCATTTCCCAGTAAGGATTTAATTGCTTCTGCCCAGCTGCTTATCAGCCTTTAGAATTACTTATTTAAAGCTGAAGAAATAAAAAATAAAAAAATTACTTTGCTTCCTTAAGAAATGAATCCAAAACAAACACAAAATTCATGCATAATAACGAGCATGACCAACGGTAGGATAATGTACACATATTTCTTGTCAAGAAAAAGTAATTGCAGCACTTGATGTGAAAATGGGATTTGTGTCTAGTGCTAGTTTTTACCCTCCACTTGATTATATCAAACTGCAGTAGTACATAGGAAGGAATTGTAGTCCTTTTGGCCAAAAAGCATTAAACAGGCTGTTGAACAGCCAGTATTACATTATGCAGAATGGAAAAAAGAGTAATAGGGGTCCAAATATGAGTGATTTTAAAATACTGATGTAAAACAAGAGGTAAGCTTTTTGCATAAATGAAGGAAATTAAGTTAATATTTTTTTTACTTTTCTGTATGATTTGGAAAATCACTGATAGCTTGTTTTGTTTCATTGTCTGTAACAAAACCTTTTTGAAGTTAACACACATTATTAAATTGCTAGTTCATATTGAAGTATTTTTTATTATCCTTGATTTGTCCTAGATCAGAGGAGGAAAGCTTATGATCACATACACAAGAAAGAATGATGCTGGCAAATATGTTTGTGTTGGAACAAATATGGTTGGGGAACGTGAAAGTGAAGTTGCGGAGCTCACTGTTTTAGGTAAGAACTCCTCCTTTAAGACTATGTTAATGAAAATGTCCAACTTTTGTTTTTCCTAGTAAGTCTTTTATTAAGGATCATTCTCATCTATTTCCTTTGCAATGGTCATGTTGGAAATGTTTTTGTCATAGTTGTGTTCTAGCAAATGGGTGACAGTTAATGCCTTTTCAATCCACCTTGGACTGTTTTTGCTATCGGAAGACGCTTCCTGACTTATTTCTTGAACTGAAAATAATCCCAGTGTCCACTGACTGAATCAGCATTGTAAAATAATAGCAAAACAAAAAATAACATCACTGAGAAGAAGAGGCTCAATTTTTCCCTCTCGTTGAAGAAAATCAGAATTATTCTAAATTTTTATTCTAAATAATTATCGTTTCTTTTATAGTTGTGTCTACTGAGTGTTGTAAAGATACAACAGGTCTACTTGTTCAAGTGATCCTAATGATAGTTCCTCTGAGCATCAAAAAATATGGTTTCATGTAAGATAACTGAGCTTAGCTGAAAATTGCATTTTTTTGTTGCTATCACAGAAAAGAAGCTGTAAGTCCAAAAGCAATCTTAGAATTCCTTCAGCATGGGAGAATTGCCTTATGATCACTGTAGATGTAGTTTTGGTAGTTTTCATTCAAAATGTGTCCCATGTTACTTTAAAGTAGGGGAGGCTTGAGGTAGCTTAATTGTTTCTGTGGAAAGAATAGATGTTTTATCATCACAGGATGAGAATATCCAAGCCATGGTTCATAACACACCCGTTTTCCATCACAGTGCTGCTACAGTATTTCTGGATCTTGTTTGGGGTTGGGTTTTATTTTTGTTTTTGTTTGTTTGTTTTATTTAATTCAAGTTTAAGATCTGTCTTGTCAGTCTTTGGCACTTTTATCTGTATTCACTACTTCTTAGAGTTAGGACTCAGGCAACTTGAAGTCCTGTTCAGAGCTTTATTTGAAGGAGGGTTTTCCGTAACAAAATGGGATTCTATGCCATCTTTCAACATCTTAAAGTTGTTGAAACTGAATAACCAGCAACATAGAGGGTAACTTTTTAGAAGCTAAGGAAGACTTCCTATGATCCACTACACTGTTTTGGTTTTTTTTTAAATGTATAAACACCTTTGAAGGACTTTGGGAGGAAGTTTAGTGCCAAATAGACTTTCAGAACTTCCAAGCAAAATCTAGAATTGAAAGAAAGTCGTAGTTACATGAGTAAAGTCCTGGTACAGGGCTCCTAGTTAACTGTACCAGTTAATTGCTCATCCCTAGTCTACTACTAAACAGGGAATCACGATATGGACTGTTAGGTAGTCCAGGCTGGTAAATGTTACTCTTGCTGAACACCTATAAGAGGGATGCATTGCAGAGAGAGGTCTGTCTTTCCCTTTTTCTTCATCTCGTTTTCCCTTCAAACATATTTTTGATTTTCAGCCTGTGAAAACCAGTGAGGTTTTCTTTTCAAACAGGACAGTACAGTTTTGAATGTCCTATCAATCTGTGTCTAGAAATCTTTAATACACCTTATTCTTTCAACTCAGGTCTTAGATACGTGTGAAAAGGCATGAGAAACATGCTGACTTCATATATTAAAATCTTTCAACATAAATCTTCTGTTTATGGCTTTTGGTTATTTAGAAGTTGAACTTTTGCTTTTAGGTCTTTGCTTTAGATCAGAGGGAGGATTGCATGCCAGAAAATGTAATGTTAGAAAGTTTCAAAGTGATCCTTGCTAAGGTTTCCTTCTATTTACCAAATAATTGTGTGACAAAGATAGATACTTAAATCAGTGCTGATTTCCTTATCCGTTTATGCATTTGAATAAGAGTGTTATGAAAGGGCAGACAAAAGCTCTTGGGCTACTACTGTTCCTTTAGGAAACTGATCTAGAGAACAATGTACCTCTTGTGGATTTTGCTGTTTTGCAGCAGTCCTGGCTGTACCAGATCAGTCCTTTTTCTCTCGCATAATTAAGTTGAATATTCTTCCCCAAACTATTCTTACTCTGACGTTTAATCCAGAATGTTCTTTTCTTGCATTCAGATTGCATTTTTACTGCACCTACAAGAAAGGGGCCAGGGCTGGGGGGAACGTCTATATTTGAATGTTTTTAATTCACAGCTAGATTCATGTCTGTAGGTCTCTGTTTTATTTCTCACTTCTTGTATATGAACCCAGGCTAGAACTGACAGCTTAAAGATCAACTTGCTATTTCATTTAACATCATTTATCTAGAATTGAAAACAAAGGTACGTTTTCTACAATGCAAGTGTCCAGTTGGTCTGGACATCCTTGAGAATAAAGAAAGCTCTTTTTAAAGGGTTTTGTTCAGTTCACATTTCCACTTCAGTTCTTTTTGAACCATTCCGTAAGGTTTTATAATACTGAATCTCTATATCTTTATCTGCAAAGTCAAAGTAGTATTTAAAACCACCTTTTTCAAACATACATGGGAGACACTAAAAATATGGGATTGTTTCCTTATCCTTCTGCCTGGTGCTTTTGTACTCCCATGAGAAATTTGTGGCATATTTTTGCATATTCACACTTCCTGCTTGTACCAATGGCTTCAGACTCTTCCAGTTCCAGGGACATGATATTTATATCTTTAATACATATAAGTCAAAACATGCAACTGCCTTCTCAACTCCCTCAGAGCTTTCACAGGTCTATAGGCAAAAAGGTCATCAGCCTTAGGCAAAGGAACCTGCCAAGCACTCTCCTGTTAAACCTTCCCTGTTCTTTTATGGATGTACTGTTGTCATCTGGTCCTGCCTTTCTAGGTGGATAATCCTTCCTGGAGTATCCCAGGAATTGTTAAAAACACCTTTCTTCCTTGTGTGTATGCAAACCTCACTGTGCTCCAGCCTGGTGTGGAACTACGAAACTATGAGTAGCCCAGCACCATAAAGCTTTGAACCCTGTTACAGGTAGAAAAGTGTGTTGATCCCTCTCCTGAAATTTTGAGCTAGTAGCTGGGTTACCAGAATAGCACAGCCTGTACTGAGATCCCATTTTGTTTCAGAAAGCTGGAGTTAAAGTATGCAGTAGTTAAGCTGACTCTGGTGAGCCAGGACTTGGGTCATCCATGTCCTACCACGTAAGTCAGGGCTAACAGCAATTTTTATGAACAAAAATTATAGAGAGGACATTGTGGGTTTTTTTGGCTTGCTTTATTTTATGTGTGCTAGTGAAAGAAAATGTTGTCTTTCTAATGTAGCATTGGAAATGACAGCATCAAACACTAGCTGCTGCTGACGCCTGCAACCAACCTCATAGAGCTACTGTGCTGGGCCTTACTTAACCTTCGAATTTAGAGGCACCATTGAGTCAAAACCTCCAGTGAGACAATGTTTGGTTTGTGCCTTCTGTCTTTTTGAAGCAGTGCAGCAGACAAGTGGTATTTGTGTAGGTCCTTGCAGCAGGCCTGCTCCTATCTGAGGATCAATTTGTATTTAGATTTTCTGTGTAGGTTGTGTTTTCCTTTAGCTATATTAGCTGTGACGATGATACATAAGAGGTAAGGAAGTTTGTGCTTGGATCCTGAACCACTGCTGAGAGTGTCTGCCTCCTGTGCTGAGGATCACAGTGCTGGCCACGTGCAGGGCTACAAATCTCCTGCCTGGGCCTGGGAGCCAGAGGAGCAGCAACAGCAGAGGCACCTCCTCCATCAGATTTGTAACCCTGCTCCCCTTGCTCTAACAGCCACAGTCCTGGGAAAATCGCAATTTGGGCATAGAACTGCTGGACTAATCCCTTTTTTTATTTCCTTTCCTTTTAGAGAGACCATCTTTTGTGAAGAGACCAAGTAATTTGGCTGTAACTGTGGATGATAGTGCAGAGTTTAAGTGTGAGGCAAGAGGTGACCCAGTCCCTACAGTAAGATGGAGGAAAGATGATGGGGAGTTACCAAAAGCAAGGTGCAGTACATGGAGTTACCTTTTTTATGACATCTAGCTTGGTATATGATGTAGCCATTCAACATTTGACAGCTGGCATTTCTTTTTCTTGAATGTAGAAGGTCTAGCTTGATCTAATGAGACATTTCTAATTACCATTGAGCTCTATTTGAAGTTCTAATTTATAATGAAACTTAAGAACAGCTTGTTCTCAAGCTTTTGTTGTGACAACATATGACAAATACAACAATAAATAGCAAAGTTTAGTCAGTAATATCTGATACAGATTAATTCTTCACCTGAAGAGTCTTTTGTAAATATTAAAAGTTGTGGAGAATGTATAACAAATAGTAAATTAGATTACAACTTCAAGAAGTATATATTGGAATTGCATCTGATATAAAAAGTAGTCTGGTAATGTAGAAAGCTGCCTTGGTTATACATGTTTTTATTACTAAGTTTCCAATTAACTTTTTTTTTTCTGTCTTTGCTCTAATTCAGGGCAAAAGTAAAACACCATATTAAAAAGAAATACATTCTGTGATAGATAGATAGATAGATAATTTATTTACTCCGGATTCCCAGTTATCAGTTAAAAACCTGTTACGGGAGGGGACTAAAAGAAGAAACCCTACAACAGTTGTCTTCAGCTATCCAAATCCAGCTTCCTGTTAATCTAGTCTATAGCTTTAATAAAAAGTATAGCATTTTTAGAGAAAAATCTACTTCCCAGAAAGAGAAACACATTGACTGTATTATACAAAGAAGAGAAAAAAGGTGATGAAAGGAGAGGAAATGGTAAAAGGCTACATTGTTCTTAAAAAAATTATTGAATGAATTGTGATTTATATTGACTTTCGAGCAATTCTGATCTTCTTCGGAACAATATTTTCTTTTCAACTACATTAAAAAAATCCTTCATTCAGATGGAAAAATTGTAGGGATAATAGTAACTATTATTACATTTACTTGTTAAAATAGTTCTAACAATTAAAATGTTCTGTTAGAGCTTTATGATTGTATTACACCAGTGAAATTCTACTGATGTCAGTAAAACTGACTCATGTTGCAAAAGAAATCAAAATAAGGTTTTCAAATAGATACATTTTGCTTTTGAAACTTTATTTTTACATTATCGATTTATAAGCATTTATACATATTTTTATTTCTAAGGGAAATGTAGGAATAAAAATATTTGAAAGCAAACCCACCATATTTTTAACCTTTACAGAAATTGTACAAAGTTCTGTTATTCCTATTCATTGTTTATTACCATGTATATTTAAAGATATGAAATCCGTGATGATCATACCTTGAAAATCCGGAAAGTTATGGCAGGAGACATGGGCTCATATACTTGCGTTGCAGAAAATATGGTTGGAAAAGCTGAAGCATCAGCAACTCTGACAGTTCAAGGTAAGAATTTTTCTTTGCATGGTAATCCAATCTAGAATAAAGTTGATTTCTACACAGCAACTTTATAGAGTTGCTACACGCAGACTAGTTGAGCCTATACACAACTATTAGAGTTGTGACTTATGCAGGAACTGTATGCTCTGTTGTAAAAAAATGTGAAAATATAAATTTGGTTTGAGTTATATTCTTAATAAATTGAAACACTTCACATGTAATATTTTTTGTAAGCAGCCTTTACAGTACTGGGATGGGGAACAGAATATGTTTTGAACTTCAGTGTGATCAGAATCATGTCACTTACAATCTTTGTATCTGAAACCTGAACAGAAAGAAAACCAGTGTACCAAACTACATTGTTTTAACTTGAAAAGGAAGAGTTACGGGTTCAAGTATCTGCCAAATTTTTTCAATTAAATGTAGTAAAGGAGCAGTGAATGATAAATCTGTTTGTGTATCTTTTAATACGCTAACCCAGACCACTGGAATTCCTGTTGCTTTTTCATTATAAAAGCATATCATAGCACTACTGTTTCTTTGTAAGATAAAAATTCGGTGGAACTCCGTGAACTAATATGTATAAAAATCCTTCATTGCCTTTATATACAGAATCCAGATGTTCACTATTCAGATAATCCCTCTCTTCCTTTCCTGGCTAGCAGACAGGCAATGATGTCATCCCGATGCTTTTTTCTAAGCACTGATGGTCCTTCTGTCCTTTTCTCTGTTCAGTGGGAATTAGTCATTATGGAGTTCTGGGGAAATATAGGCTTAAAAGTATTTTATTTGGTAACAGGCCTCTATTTTGACACATTTACTGTAACAGGAAAGGTCTTGTCCTTAACCTGCTCTCCGTTTTCCACCAGAAACATTTGGTGTCCCTGACATCTGTAGCGCTTAGGAAAATAGGGATTCTTTTGTAGAAGCTCTCATAAAACCAAGAATTTTAAGATGTTCTGTTTTGTTAGTCACCATGATGTTAATACACCAAAACTGATACCTTATGTTTTCGAAATAACCAGCTTTTATGCTCAGTGTTTTAGAATAAAAGATTAACACGTGAGCAATAAGCACAGTTTATTCAGAAGAAAAGACTGAATTATTTTTTAAATAGTGATTTGTTCTGAAGATCATGTCTTATATCAACTGTTAACCTTGTAAAATGTTAGGATTAAGAAAATTTGCTTTATGACTGGTTGAGCAGTTACATTTCTGGAAATAAGCTATTGGTAGCCCTAATCCTTTGTAGTCCTATTAAAAATAATAGGAAAATGCGTTCTTGTAATCCCAGTTAGGTTAACAGTGCTACTTAGTTACAAAATGACATAAGTACATAGATGTTAGAGCTCTAGAGTAAGATCTTTTGAATTTTGATAATAAAATGGTACTTTTAAGGAGTATGATCATAACCTAAGCCTTGATTCAGCAAGTTTCTTATTTTTTTTTAAGTACTTGTATTACACAGTAGGTATTTACATTGTAACAGCTTTGCTCTGCGGATATTGTTATGGGATAATTTGTTTCTCAGTGTGAATGGATTACCTCCTGAGCCATTTGTCTGTACTAATGTCTTCATAGAAGGGATTGATGTGAGAATCTGTAATGTGTAAGGCCAATTTGTAGATGGTAATGTAGTAAATCATGATCAAAATCCATTTCTTAGAGCATCCAGGAGACCTAGTTTTATGGGAAGAAAAAAAAAAAAAGACTCCTTGAAGATACGCATTTTCCATTCAGATTTTTCCACATTTTTCCTTCTTTTTCTTCCTTCTCCTCTTCTTTCCTCCTCTTCCCTTGTTTAAAACACTTTTTTTTTTTNTTTTTTTTTTTTTTTTTTTTCTGAAGGGTCAGCTTTTTGACTGTGCTGCATCTAGAGAGGTAGAATTGATCTTGTTTCAGTGATGACATTGATCTGACTGTTAGGGCACGTATAGCTCTTTGAGGAGAACTTCTTTTTTTTTTTATATGAGTAGTATTTTTTTCCGGGTGATATAAGGAATGAAAATGACAAGTTTTTTCTGCACTTTTGATAATTGTCATGTGATCTGTTGACTGTAGGGTTTAACAAATGTGTGTTCTGTTATGCCAAATAGAGTTATTTCGGTTGCATATTTGTAAACGGAGGGTTACGTTGCAAATCATGACCTCAGAAATTACAGCTACCACTGTGCAGACTTGTTAAATCCAGCAAAGGAGAAAGAGGGCTTTATGCTTGGGTTTGGGTTTTGTTGTTATTTTTTTGGTTTGGGGGGGGGGGGGGG
>RSEF01000001.1:117835151-117875851 GCA_003993805.1 Himantopus leucocephalus | reverse complement strand
GGGGGTGGGTGTTTTGGGTTGTTTACCCCTCAGTATCTCAGCAATAGGCTGCACCAGACTATATGCCAAAGAAAGAATACAAGAGTTGTTAATGGTAACCCCAGCAGGTGCGTGTCCGTGTTAGGAAAGGGGCAGTCATTACCTGTCAGGTGTCTGTACAGTGGGTCTGCTGCGCTGAATGAAACAAGGCAGGCAGCAGAGAGGGCTGTCGGCAGGGCTCTTTGGGGACACTGCTCCTGCCTTAGGGTTGGTAGCACTGCAAAGAAGAGGACATACCCTCTTCTATACTTGTCATTTTTCAGGCCTCAAGCACTGTGATTGACCTGTGTATGTTCTACACTCTGCAGGGTTATCTAGGGTATTAAAAGGAGGAGCGTGCGCCAGCGGGGCTAATTGAGATACCTAGGTGTCAGGGATGTGTTGGTGAAACGCAGCGAATAACTAACCTGGTGTCTCAGCAGAGAGCTGCCCTGGATCTGGCAGTATTATTACCTCCAGGTCAGCTCTGACCCTACTTGATCTAGCAGATGTTGGAGTGCACAGTGCATGCCCTGCAGTGCTCCCTGTCTCAGGTAAACTGCACAGCGCTACCTCTGAGCTAGGCGAATGACCCCGACCAGTGTCCATGGACTAGGAAGTGTCAACTCAGATAGTTCAACTATATATAATAGGATGCTAACTGTAGAAAACACAAAAGAGGGGAGGGAATATCAAGTCCATTTTAATGTTCTTCCTGCTAATGGCACCAGCATCACAGATTCTGATTATTGGCATCACTATTTTCTTTCACTATACAGACTTTTAACTTTGGGGATTATAAGTTGTTTCCCACGTGAAGTACAGATGCTGTATTTTTATTGCAATTTCAGTCGTATTCTTAAACCACATTTGGAGTTCTGTATTGACATAAAAGTTTGAACACTTCACGTAATCAGTCTTTTACCATTGCAGCTTAAAAGCATGTCCATCTGTGAAACTGTTTGTCAAGTTATCTCATTTTCTTCTTGGAAAATTAAATAGTTAAGAAAATGTAATCCTGCTGTTGTTTGCATTTTCCTAAAATTAGAGTGTCTCAGTCCGCTGTTCGTTTTGCAGCAATGTGTACTGCATGTGTAAGGCATCCAGAGACGTTGATAAATACATGTGGAAGCATTTCATTCAGGAAGTGATTAATTATTAAATAAATACCTCAGTCAATACAACCTGCCAGGAAGCAGCCCAGAGTACAATACATTATATTTTACCAATACATTATATTTTGCCAAGCAGATTATGTGCTCCAAAAAAGAGAAATGATGGCCAAAAATGCATCTCTGGAACTGGTAGATTTCTCTTTTGCTCTTGAACTAAGCAATCTGGATGTATTTATTGTGTATGTATTTAATATATACATGCAAGATGCTTTTCATGTTTTCATGGAGATTTCTATTATGTGATTTGCTTAGCTTTATGCCTTGAAGCAGGACTGTAGAAATTATAATATTATATATTTCTTTATTGTATATATAATTGAAGCCCATGTTCCTAAGATACACAAATCTACCAAAAATGCATGCCTCAGAGCTTCAGTTCTAAAAGAGAATTAGTTTTGCTATTAATGCAAGTAGAAGTAGGACTTCTTCAGGAATCAGCAAATTTCACATTTAATCATAAAAACGCTTTTAAGTAAATCTAACAACCAAAGGTTTTACGTATTTTCCCCTACTTTTTCCCCCAGTTGCCACTCAGCAGGAGTTAAAAGAGAAATGGGTCAAGCAGGTCAGTTAACTCGATGACTTCACAAGAATAATACCAACATTGTGGTTGTTGGTGACTGTTGGTCGGTCACAAGCAGTTTGGTAGTGAACATGAATCCTCAAACTTGGAGTTCTTCTTAACTCCTCAAGCAGTGGCTCTGGAGGACTTGTCCTGCCTAATATGCACCTAAACATGCAGCAGCAGTGACTGAACCATAAAATGTAAGTCTTGCCATTCAAAGGCACTAAACATATTCAGTGTTATCAGTTTGGCACAAAAAAAGAAGAATTCCTGTGGAAATTGCTCTGGCCAATTCATATTTTACAATGTTGATCTTTGATATCAAGGTTTTTTAGCCTATGATGTCATTAATTTTAGGGTTAACAGAGCTTGTCTGCAAGATCTGCAAGTGAGCAGAACTTTTGATAAGTGACTTCTGGCTGTGATTTTGCTGTACTAGTCAACTGACAAGGAATTGTAATCTGAAAAGGTGGCACACACTTCAGGTCTGGAATTTCCACCTCCTTTCACCCGCTTTTTGTGCAAAGTAGCTTCAAGGCACATGGTAAAAGGCATCTATTTGATAAGCCTTCTGGGTAGGGCTGAGAATACCACCTGGAATGAAAAGGAATAGGATTTGCTCTTTTATCTGCAAGATACCACGTAAGGTTTTCCACTGTGTCAGGCTGCTGGTGCACATTATAAATTGGCTGTAAATGTAACTGCTTTATAGGCCTCTGAGCTACCTACATTAAAATAACAAAGACAAAATTCAGATTTTTATGGGATTACAAAAATGCTGTTCAGGTATATGGTAGTTGTTATGTGTCACAGTGAACGCCTCACAGTATCATGGGTGAATTTAACCACTTGAATTTTAAAACTAGGATTTGAATTTAAATCTAAACTTGTCTACATGGTGTCTCCTTAAGTCAGTATTTCTCCTTTTGAAAGAACTAATTTTAGGCCACATTCTATCTTCAGTTCCCATGAAAGAGGAAGGAAGAATAATGATTGTCTTGTGAACTTCAGGATTTTTTTAATTAATGAACTTCTGGCAGGATGAATGAGGGAAACCATCTCTTGTGATTTGTATAGCTTAAAGATACAGCCCTTTCCCCCTTAATGACTGCTGTAAACTATGACAGCACTTCAGATTTCTATCAAGGATCTGAGGAGTTTGTCTCCACCTATTTCTGGTGAAAGAATATAAATCTTAGAAGTTAATCAGAAGGAACTGAGGAGACTATCTGAAGAAGAGATTAGTGCCCTGAAGGTGCTTGTTCTACTGATGCAAGCGATGAACATTAAGATTCCTGAAGCATTTCTAAAATACAGGTAAAAGAAGGAATCAGTAAATATTTCAGCAAAATTAAAAAAAAAAAGTGATTTATAGTTGCTTCAAATCCATTTAACATATTTTAATGAATAACTCCTTCTTTAGTTTTTAAGTCTTTTAATGGAGTTTTATTTTTTTACAGAGTCTCACAACAGTGATAGCAATTGCTTACAGGGAAATAGCACTTAAAAACTTTTGAGATTCCTTCCTGCAATTTAGTAATTTGAAACAAGGACTTGAGACAGATGTCTCTGAGCAAGTAGAACAGGAGTCCAAATAATTTGGAGAAATGTTACTACAAAAATAAGTTGAAGCTAAAGGCTTTCTCCTGCTGAAGGGGTTTTATTTAGTGTAAAGTTCTTAAAAATTCTACCTTTTTAATCACTCACTGCAGAGAATTGAAGAAAGTAGATTTGTGTAGCATGCTTCAGCGCTCAATTGAAAAGTTGCAAAGAAAATCTGAGGACTGTTTTCTATGCCTGCAATTTCTTAAATTCCATGGCTAGGGAAAAATCAATTGGTTTTGTATCAGGCTTCACTGTTGCAGAATTTATTTTCTGACTGCTGTTCTAACAATAACATTTCAATAATTCTGTCTTTGGAATTGACAAAGTAGAATTTTACTACAAGTTGTTGAGTTTGCAGATTTTTGGGTTTATGTATAAAATTAAATAGAGTGCAAGGAAGGCTAGTTTTCATTGACTGTTCATTAAACAGTACTTCTGCTATATGTTCATTCTGAAATAAATGTAGACTTTATTAAATTATGCTAAACATTCATAAAAAGGTAATACACACTTCATTTTTGCCTTTTTTATAGCCCGTAAGTAATTTTCATAAGGACTATACAGTGATTGTAGTGCACTCTCTTATTTTTGTTAGTTTACATGCATCATTAAAATCAGTCATCTCTGAATTGGTTCTTGACAAATAAAATGCTGACTTAAAATAACAGTGCATTCAAACTTTATTTTGATAAGCCATTTTGAGTACCACTTGTTACTCTGAATTATTATTTGTTTGAACACTAAAATGTTTTATTGTTAGGTGCTGAAAAACACTCAAGAACTGGTAATAAAGTATCTTGCAGTCTTTATACGTGAACCTACTAGGCTCAGTATCAGAATCTTCCAGTGCAAGAAAAATACAGCTTCTTCAGATTAAACTAATTATCAAGTATGCTCACGTTATTTTCTGCAGGAGGTACCTGCATGCTCCTCTTGTCCCTATAACCACACATTAATTCCCAAATTTTGGGATGATTTCTTTTGTTTCCGTTTAAGTGTGGTGTAGGATGAGAGGACTGAGAAACAAAAAAACAAAGCTGTCTGAACGGACATCAGGTTGCTTGTCTTGTTCTCATAAATGTCCTGTGCTCTCTAGACACGGCATTGAAGGGGATTCTGTTCTCTTTGCATCTTTCAGTGGTATAATGAGAGCCCACTTAGGACTTGCATTTCCTCAAATTAAACAGCCACTCTCTCTTTTGACACAGTTAAGGTAACTCATAGATACTCGGGTCTCAGTACAGAGGAAGAAGTCACCTGAGAGTACTGTGCTGGTCCAGTCTTCCACCAGCAAGATCTGAAGGCCTTTTCTCTACCTCTTCCTTCAGAGTTCTTGGATGCTCAGATCTTGCCAGGTTTTTTTCCTTGAAGGGTATAAATAACCTAACTAAAGACTAAACCTCAAAACATGTTTGCTAACATCCCTAGACCATCATAACTGCAGCAACGCTTTTGTTTCAGACTACCAGCAATTTTTGATAGTATTATCGTCTTGTGGCAGAGGTGAATCACTGTTTCATTGTCTGGACATCAGGTTGAGTGTCTCTGAATTTTTTATTTTATTTTATTTTAGTTTTGCACTTTGCGTTTATTTCCTTAAGCAACTTGTTCCCTTTTCTACCTCCATCACAGTAAAAATTCCCAGTAGCTGATGGATAATTCCATCTTGTATAGAATTCTTATATGTTGTATTTTTTGCTACCTATACTTAAAATTCATTAATATGTCATGGTTACCTTCCTGTTAATATTATTAACAGTAAGTTCAGGTATTAGTGTCCCATATGTAGACTTGGGTTGTCTCTACGTGGGAGGTGTGGTGTCCTCATAAAAAGAAGTCCAGATTTCTTTTTAAATAGTATGTGTTTCAGTTGATAGTAGTCCTTACTGAGTATTGCATGCCCAGAATAACATTTTTTAATGATCAAAAGTTACTGCACTGTGGAGATTTTCTGTCCTTCCATTTTTAGTGTGTGTTTGGTGTCCATTGATCATGGGGCTTTGGCCACTTTTCACAAATAGCTTTAACTTATTATAAGAAGGTTGCTATGGATTTCAAGTCCTTATTTCCAAGAAGAAAACTGTGCTATAAACAGCTGGGAAAAAAATCCCACTCCATTTCCTTTTCAGCTCTATTTTCTTTTACTGTAAGTCAAAAAATGTAGTAGGAAGCTCCGAAGAATTCTTCAAATAGTATCCAGCCATCATAATCTTTTTGTACTTCTGCGCAGCTTATTTAAAATCCATCTATCTTTTTTCACTCTTTTAAAAGGCTTTAGTATAAATATTTGTAGCCATGACTACTTAGATTGTAGCAGTACTCAAAATTACCTCAGTCATTTTAAATACAGGGGAAGACAACTCTTCTCCGAAAAGAGAAGCCTGGGAAACAAGACTCCACAGTTTACTGCATTACTCTAGTTTTTAAATAGGTGGAATTAGACTTGTCCTAAGCGTGCTCTCTAAATTGTATTTGGTTTATAGGATGGTTTAGAGGGATCCAGAGCAAAGAAGGGGGAGGGGAGACTAGGAGAGGGACTTCTGGAAGACCTGAAATCCCTCTCTCTGTCTTTTAAGCCCCATATTTCAGATTTCTCTTGTCACCTCAAGGCAATGACTACAGCATTTATAAACGTTTTAAACTGCGTACTACATGTATTAACCTGAGAAGTGCTACCTTTTAAAACCGCACTGCAAAGTCTATTTCCACATTTTTTATTTTTATCATAGAAATCTTTATTGACTCCTGCAGAAGGAGAGTTTATGAACTTTCTTATTTTGTAGCTACTATCAGCAAAATCAGCTGCAAATCAAAAAATCTCATGTGAGTACATTTTACACACTGTTCTTTTCCCACAAATTTTTGCAGTAGGTTCCTCCCACACACACGTATACAAACACACACGCACTTGTGTAGCCCTTTTCATCTTGACTTTTTAAATGTTTTAAAGGGAAGATTCAGTAACCTGCTGTGAAGCAGACATTAAGATAATGTAGTTCCACGACTGAGACACAGCTGAGATAGAGCCAGATTTTACTGCCCAGCCCCATCAATTAGAGTTGAGGAGGGAAACACCTCTCAGCCTAAATTAAATCTCAAAATGGCCAGAAATCGATAAGGAGTCAATGGCATTTAATAGCTCTTGAAAGCAGAATAACACCCAAGCAAGAGGTTTGGTTAATGCACAGATCTTGTGCTGTTTATCAGCAGAGGGTGGAGTTTAAGCCACCGAAGAGAGCAGAGAAGCTTAGTGACATTTTAACGCCGGTAATGAAACCAACAAACCGTTGAAACAAATTGCTTGTTGCTGCCGCTGCAGAGCTGAGAACAGATACCTTCCTGCTTGCTGCAGGAGGGAGAATTGTTGATTTTGAATCCATGGCACTTTAAGTTGATCTCTAAAATTGGTTCTGGAGTTGATGATGTTGAACTGCCATGCCATGTGTATGTGTTTAGGTTCATGTTCTAAAGCCATATCCTCACCTGTGTCTCTCCCTGGTGTGTGTATCAGCTCTAAATGTACTTACATTTTCAAGGCTTTATTTGTACTGTCAGCACCAAGAAGCGATACTTGCCTTTTTTTGTCATCAGACCGCTTTCTCCCCGAGCACCTTAGCTCTCCTGCGTACACAGAGGCACCTGCCCTTTTTCTCTGGGTACCAAGTCAAGAGGCATAAGCTAAACACAGCGTGCCAGGCATCTGCCCTGTGTTGCAAATGAGAGAATATATTCTGCCCTGCATGGTCAGAGTGAGTGTCATGATGATGTGGCTACCAGGTTTCCAGACTGCAGCAGTCTCGTGGCTGCTGGCTCGGAGCACAGCTGGGTAAGCGCACCATGAGAAGCCCAGCTGGCAGCCCACTAGTAGCCGAAGGGTGGCACCTTCGTGTAGGGCACAGACTCGAGCCAGGTTGTTTGTGTTACTGCCCAGCACATGACAAGTCTTAGCTATTCAGACAGAAGAGGGAATGTGGGTCAATTGTAAACAAAAGCTAAATATATACAA
This sequence comes from Himantopus leucocephalus, assembly GCA_003993805.1. Lineage (NCBI taxonomy): Eukaryota > Metazoa > Chordata > Aves > Charadriiformes > Recurvirostridae > Himantopus > Himantopus leucocephalus. Next base: position 117,868,482 of record RSEF01000001.1, on the reverse strand, counting down.
ATGAAAAATAAAAACTTCTTGGGAATTATGTTGAGGAACACAGCAGCTAATTGATACGGAGAATTTTCCCTTTTTAACTTTTCTGTGCATGAACCTGAAACGTTGTTACGGGTTTCTAGGTTTCCACTACTTCTAAAGGTGATCTTACTATCAGACCTGTTTTTCCTAATACTCAGTCAACTGCTTGCTTTCTTAATTTCATTCTTTTACTTACAGTACCATTATAGAAAACAATTAATCTGTTTCTTTTCCAATCAGTTAGATTTCTATCTTCTTGCCTTTCGTAACTTTGAAGTTACCATAGTCACTTGTTTCTTTAAACTTTAGAAGGGCTTATCTGACACTTCAGCAGCAATCCAAACCAGAATTTTTCCAGTCATCATGAATGTAATAAACCACGATCACTCCCTTGCTGGGGGTTTGGAATTACAAGTCATCACTTTTGATTTGAAACATCAAAAATTTCACATAAACATTTTGCCTCAACTATATGGCTGTGGCATTCTTGGTGCCAGACTTAGAACTTTCTTCAGAAGTTTGTACTGCACTGTATCACACTTCGTGTTCTGGGACTACATACTGTGAAAGCATTCATGGTGAGTAAGGGTGTCCCAGTCTGGTCTTGCATGAATGTGAATTTTAGCAGAAAATCTGGGAAAATATGAATTATTTATGCGTGTATCTAGACCTCAAGAAGTGACAGCTGAAAATAGAGACACCAATGAGGATGAAAAGCGATATACCCCAATTCCATTGAAATGTACCTGGTGTTATTTTCCCATATTTTCACAGGTTGAAGGCAGGAGACAGCTGAAAGGCAACATTTATATTTTTTCAGAACTAGAGATTTTGGCCTTTGTTTATTTCTCAGTAGAAAGTGATAACTTTCCACAAATGACTGCAGAGAGATGTGCATATCGAGGATATTGGGTGTTTCAGATTGCTTTGATAAGAACAAATAGCCTACAAATCACTAGGTAGGAAATGAAACATGGCACATTGTCTTAAACTATCTCCCTTAATAATAGTTTTTGCGAAACACCAACATAAATGTCTGTTAGTCATGTTGCAGAAAGGCATTCAACGGTCCTTGTTCAGATACTTAAAGGTAAAAAGTAGTTAATTAGATATCAGAGTTTAGCAGGCTTAGCCATGAAAAATATTTATGAACAGAGGAGGTTGACAGCTTTTTAGCTGAGTTTTTGTTTGGAATTAGGGGAGGAATTGGAAAATAAAATTGTTCGGAATTTCTTTATGCTTTTTAAGGAGCGAGCAGTCAGAGTTTGACCAGTTTGCTAAACGTACTCAGACTGTCACGTTTCCTCTGCATGTAACTCTAGTACCCAGATTTTCTGTACCCACTCATTTCAGACAGAGGTTATAAAGCGTGCGTTTCTCACCCACTCATTTCATATCGAGATTATAAACAGCTGAGTTGCAGCCATTCTGTTGAACTGCAATGCTCCATGACAGATAGCGCAGCTGTCTCTATACTGTCTGTGTTGCTAGCTCTGGAGTTTCTCCTTTTTCGCTGTCTAGTCTCTACCTGGCCAACCGCATCAGAAATGCCTGCTCCTGAGCCCTGCTGTCTCTTCCAGCACATAGGCTCATACTCGCATCCCATCTCCTACCAGCTGGTTTCTACAGGCACATTCAATCTCTGATATTTTGCACTTGAACTGGGATTAATGTATCACAAAATTAATTGAAAGCAATCTAAACTTCATTGTGACTGCCATTTCCTAGATTAGTCATATGGCCAAGGATTTATAGAGAAGCTAAAGATTGTATATGAGCTTGATTGTTGTATGTCATTATTGACCTGAAGATTGGGATTGTTTAATTTCTCTGGTGTAGAATTATACTTTCTTGCTTCCTTTGTAATAGCCTCTATGGGTGTCAAGCAGTCCTTGATGTCATGAAGATTTTTATTTTAAATAATCAAAAATGAAACACATATAGCTTAAATCAAAAGTATTCAGCTTGTGGCAGCTGAGTAATAAGATATCTTCTGAGCACCTGGAATGTATTCATAAATGGTAACAGTCAGAACAATAATTGAGTATTTAATATGCAGAACAAAATACTGTTTAGTAATTAAGTACCACCTTGTATCTCAGGATCTCAAAAGCACCTTATTAGTATAAATGAATGAAAATTTCTATAATTTTAGTCTCTTTGAGATAGATAATTATTGCCACAGCTTTTAAAAAGGGGGTACTTGAAGTTTATAGCTTGTCCAATATCAGACTAAGAAATAGACACAACCCTGTAACACTTAATTCAAAATACGAGGAAACCAATGAGTTACAGAGAAGCACTAGATCAACATTTGCATTCACTTTTGTGAGAAGAATTACCAAATGTGTTATTTAGCGACGTAGGCATTACACACAGTATGTTGAGATCTCACAGGTACCTGTGAGGAAGGGCTGAGAGAACGGTGCTTGCCCAGCTTGGAGGAGAGGTGGCTTCGGGAGGACATCACAGCAGCCCCCAATACCTGCAGGGAGGTTGTCAGTAAGACGGAGCCAGGCTCGTCACAGTGGTGCATGGTGGGAGGACAAGAGACAATGGATTTAAATTAAAACAAGGGAGATGGAGGCTGGATATGAGGAGATATTTCTTCACTGGGTGGGCAGTCAAGCAGTGGAGCAGGTTGCCCTGAGAGGCAGTGCATCCTCAGTCCTTGGAAGTTTTCAAGACCCAACTGGATCAAGCCCTGTGGAACCTGGTCTAACCCCATAGCTAACCCTGCTTGAGCAGGAGGTTGGACTAGAGACCTCGGAGGTTGCTTCCAACCCAATTATCCTGTGACCCTACAATACTACATCTATCAAATACAATAGTTGCTCCATTAACATCTGGCAACTATACTAGCCTGTAGTTTAAGTCCTAAAACTGCAAATTCCTACTCCTGCGAGTGGATTTAATGATACCAATAGTCCCAGTGAGGTTGATAGGTTTGCTGGCAAGAATAAGGCATTAAAGGATCATGTCACTAGTCTGGAAACCACTTTTCTTTTGTTTTTTGTTCAGTGACTGGACACGTCTTCCCTGAAAAACCTCACACGTCAAGGAAATTATTTGAAAGGCAAAAATATTATTCCTTTGGTATTTGTGGTTTTACATGCTAACTTCCTGTCTTTACAAACAGGTTATTCCCCCTAATTGCCATGTGAAAAGCCATGATTAACACTGGGAAAATTAATTTACTTTATAATTGAAAGTGCTGTCAAATAAAATGTGCCATAATAGAGGAAAAACTATTTACTTCTCAGTTTTAGTAACCTGAGATATCAATAGGATGTAAATCAAACTAAGAAAGTGGTCTTTGTTGTAGTTGTTGCTATTATTGTTGTTTCTTTAAACCACGTGATGTCCCTCTGACAGAACTGTTTAAATTTTTCTATGAAATTTCACCCTTTGCCCTTGCCACAGATTTGCAACCAATGTGATGCCCTGTTTCTACAGGGGTTTATTTTCATGTATCAGTATCCCCTCTGTTTTCACAGGTGGGCAAAAAAAAAGCATTTTCTTGACAGGGTTATTTTTGACCTACAGTAACAAAACCGTCTGGTAAAAAGAAAAGTGGAAATTCAGCACTTACAAGTTAATTTAATTTGTACAAATGTAATTGAGCAACCAATACAGATTTCTATCTGTTAGAAATTTTCAAGTGAGCTTTCAGTAGGGGGCTTAGGCAGCTTTGCATTGCTACCAAGAAGGCTCAGCTTTTCTCTTTTTGGCAGTACTCGAGTAATGGAAAATTGGTAATTTAGAGTTATTTCCTCTGTGCAAGAATTGCATCCCATTAAGTCTCTTATCAGGCTTTTTCATGTAGAATATGAGTTGTGTTTTATGGAGAAGCATTTCTAATTCCAGAGCAGGTCAGACTTAATTGGAAGTTTAGTAGAGAGCTTTTCAGTGAAAAAGGAGTGGTTACTGGGTAATATACTTACATATGATCAAGAGTAGCTAGGAGCTGAGTCTTGGGAGCGAGCATATTTCAGGAATTCTTGTGTATCAGTTCTTGGCCACTCCTCTCTGAAAATCATAGACTTGCAGATAATCTGAGCAGAATAATGCGTGCTGATTTTCTCTTTGAGAAATACTGAACCCACACACTTAAAGAAGGCTAATGTACATCCAGAATACTTCCTTAAAATGGAAACAAATCTTTGAAAAATGGTAATTTCAACTTCCTCTGTTTGGGATTATTTCCTAAAAAAAAAAAAAAAAGTGTCTAATTAAAACCGAGATTCTCTATATGATCTGATTTTGGCGCATTCAGTTGCATCTTCTTGGCTTTAACATGATCCAAATTCCAATATTATATCTCTTATATATATCACTTTCTGCTTCATCTTCATAATACACCTGGAGTCCTCTGTATTTATTTGAACAGTAAGCCAATATTCCTCATGCCTAATGAATGTTGGCAGACTGGATATTATTAGTTTTCTCCATGTGTTTTATCAGAGGATGGTGTATTGCAGGTGCTTACCTACTCGATATGAAAGTGTACCCTGCTGAACAATAGTTGTTTTACTCTCAATATAAAGCAATAAGACCGAAGTGTTGAAGGGCTTGGTATTTGTAACATGTATTAAAAAAAATATGTGGTTTTGGACTTTTACTGTAATTATCTTACACCAACTACCCTTTTGTGATTGACTTTTTTGTCAGTATCAGTGTATATTTTCAAAATGCATGATTTTTACATGTTTGTTTTCAGTCTGTTCTTTCAATTAGTGATATGTGGTTGGAATGCTTTCTGACATGTCTGTCTTTTTTATAAGCAAAGTAAGCCTGCCCAGGTCTGTGCCATTTCAAAGTTCATGCAAATTTTCAACTATGGTTGAAAGATAATTTAATATGAGATAATTTATCACTGAGAATTTCTGTTGAAAAACTTAATATTTTGACATGAATCTCTGGTTTTGAATATTTTAGTGAAATTGAGGTGGGGGAGAAAAGGGTTAAGAATCTTTTGAAATTAATTTTAATTGTGGTTTAGTTTGCATTTGCAGTTTAATTGTGAGCGTTATGACCTTGATACAGCGATCTTATACTAAAGAGAATGGTGTGTGGGCTAAATGCCTCAGCATATTATTAATTTTTTAATAAACTTCCTTTTGTAATAGCTACTAGCCTCAGAAAAATATTTTCCATTTGTAGATGTTTGGATGCTTTAGAAAGGGTGTAAATGTCACTGTTCCATTTCAGCAGTGTTGCAGATTGATATTTACTGGAGATTTCGAGTTAATTTTACCATAGAAAGCTCTTGATGCAGAAAAATAATATGAAAAACAATTTTACTCAAGGTTACACAACAGTTCATTGGAAAGGCTTGGAGTAGAACCCAGGTTGTCTGACCATTACTTCAGTCTGTTACTCATTTTCCTCTACAGCCTGCTTTCACCATTTGATAGAGACTTGTGCTTAAAAATCAAATACAAAATATGTGGTTCAACATTCTAAACCTATTTTTCATATATCAGAATATATGTGTTCTTTCTAAGGTCCTTACCAAGGGTCCTTTTTATTTATTTTTTTTAATTTTGCTTTATTCTTTGCTTTGTTTCATGTCTATTCAATTTTATTTATTCCATGTTTTCTTTTTGTTTTGTTTTTGTTTTTAGTTGTGTCTGGTAAGTTGAAATTTTATTGGCCATCTTCTAGTCATCGTATCACTGTGACGGGAACTTCTCCTCCCCTTCCCATCCATCCCCTTCCATCTCCTTCAACCAGTCAGCTCCCATCTTTTACTTGTTATTGACAAGACACATCGCACAGAATAAATTCTGCATGAAGTATGGGTAACTTAATGGCAAAGAGAAAGGTAATGGGTTGCTAACTTTCTGTCTGTTTTTACATGATGTAACGAGTCAAATCCTAATGTCTTCTTTCTTCAGTGACTGAATTAGTTGAACTTCAGTGTTCTATAAAAAGACATTTTTGTTTTAAAGGTCTTAAAGATAGAAGTTGTTATTTCCTTAAGTGGATTATTTCAGCAACTTTTACAGTATATATATCACATACACACGTATGTGACCCAAGGGGTGAAAGCAACCTGAAGTTAAAAAAAAAAAAAAGTGAAAATGCTTCTGGTACAGTGCACATTGAATGGAATATAATAACAAAGTTTCACTTAACTGTGTTTTAATTCTTCTGATGTTGAAGCTAGTAGGATTTTTATTATTTACCTTAATGGCAATAGATTTAGAATAATACATATATGCATAATATGCATACATATTTAGAATTGTATACATACAAAATACATATTTAGAATAATATCTAGAGAAACATATACCTATTTACAGTTTATAAATTCTACCATGGTTACCTGAAAGACTGAATTTCCCTCACTTTTGTGTTCAGTAGTCCCTGAATGGTCATCTTCAGGCATGAGAATCACAAGCATTCAGCTATTTCTCCAGCGGTCAGAATAATTTTCATCTCTTTATAGCTGTACCCATTCTCAAGTTCAACAAAACTGAAACCTTATGAATCCTATGCCCTAGCACAGGATTTAGAAACCCTCAGTTCCATTTTGTGTGGCATTGTGTCACAGACTAGTACAGAACCAGCCAAGCCCTAAATTTAACTATATGCTAAATTTATTCTTGTTATTTACAATCCAACAGCATGACAAAGGTGCTTCACCCTCATCTCCATTTTCCCCATCATACCTTACAACCCTGTGGCAAACCCCCAACAGTTTCACCTTCTGTTCTAAATTAAACATGCTGTCATGTCAAAGTCTTCCCACATCTTCTTCCAAGGTATTGATTGAACGTTTCAAAGCTAAATGTTTTGAAGTCTGCTAATTACTGTAGGTCAATCTCACCTTCACTTTGGGTAGTTCCTCATCTAAAGAAATTCTACGAAAGGTGGCATTTGCATCCAAACGTAAATAATAATATGTTGAGCTTTAAAAAGTCCTCCCAAAGAAGGAGCCTCATAGGAGGAGTATATTCTAATATAAACTCAATAGGGAGCAGAGACACAAGGCGTCAGGAACAGGTAACTGAAAGTATTGGCCCACAGGAACACTGAAAGCAATTTTTTTAGAAAGGAGTTTGAGTGTTATTGAATTCATTCCAGATAAAGCCACAATTACTAGATGTTTATAAAACACATTGAGTGATATCTTTAAATTATATGATTCACACCTTTTTTAAAGCAAAATCTTGTAAATACAGAAATGTTTGAAAGGAGAAAAAAAACCACACCAAAACCATTTGAGTTATTAAAGTCAGATTCAAAACATCCCCTTTATTCTCAACCCAAAGAAGAGGGAGAGCATAATTAGTTTTGGACAGATGATCAGAAGGAATTGGAAATGAATAAGTGAATGGACTTTCATTTAATGCACATTTTTCAAGAAGTGAGAGTTAACAGCCTATAAAACAAGCTAATTTTTTTTTTTGTGCTCGCCCCATCAAGATATCTAATGCTGTTGTCTATGCTGATTTTTTTTTAATGTGACTGACATGATTTTCTGACATTCTATTTACTGCTGGTGAAGGGGCTGTTGAAGTCTGTATAAATCAAACAGTTTGGACAATGCTGGCAGTATTTATAATGTTAGGCTGAGCAGATGTTTCAAATTTGCCTTCATTTGCATATATATTTTGTTTGAACATGCCCTTGCCTATGTAAATGAGGAAGACATTTAGCTCTGCTGTTCCTTTAAGTTCATTCCTCTTCAGTAATTGGACTGAAGATTTTAAATGGTTATAATTTGTTCAATAATATTTCTGGGGCTTTTGAAATTTTTTTGAGACCCAGACTACATCAAAAGTCCCTTACATAGGCAATTAAGGGCTTTTTCTCTCCTCAGCTTTCCTAAATCAAAGATGATGACTTTTGTGCATGTAAGCCTGAATTCATAGTTAACAGTGTTTATTGCAGCCCTTGACAAAGTGAGGCCTGTGGGCCAGTTGCCCTTTAAAGATTTCGCCATTCTGACTTGTAGCTATACTCCTCCTTTAAAAACCAAATTGTAACAAATTTGTTCCTATTGGTGATGGTTGCTCTGCAAGTTCTCTCATTAAGTCAGTGTGACTTACTTCTTTGTATAAGTGGTCAGCAATAAAAACACATGATCCACAGAGTTTTAATTGGGAGGTCCAGAACAGTAAAGATGATCTGAGTGATGCGGAAGCTGTGGCTGTTAGAGACGGATGTGTCTTTGTGCTGCCTTTCCTCATTAAAGAAACTTAACTATTCTGATTTACACCATTTAAAGTCAGTAGGCAAATTGTGCTTTCAAATAGGCTTACTTTGGTGTTCTGATAGTAGTGTGATTTTTTTTTACGGTATTTTCCTTTCAGAGCCTCCACAGTTTGTTGTAAAGCCTCGAGATCAGGTAGCTGCACTGGGGAGAACGGTGACTTTCCAGTGTGAAGCAACTGGAAACCCTCAACCAGCCATCTTTTGGCGGAGAGAGGGAAGTCAGGTAAAACAACTTTTCTGTCCCTTCTTCCTGGCAGTTCCTTGAAGAGATGATGTCACATGAGAAAAATATTTTAATTACTGTTTTAAAGATGTGGAAAATAGGTCTAGAGCTTGGAGATGCTGGATATTTCTTCTCTACTTCTAAGTTGCATGCATGCTAGGAGATGCCTGCCTTACTGGAAACGATATCTGTGTTTTGCTCAATGTCCCATTTTATCCATTAATGTAAAAATAAATCTATGAAACGACTAGAAGCATTCCATATTTCACTACTATGAAAATCTTCTTCACCTAACAGGGAGAACTTTTAAGAGATGACTAATGCTGAAGTTTGTTTGGACTCTCAAACACTCCCAAGTTTTCAGAAAGTTTGGCTCTGGGTTTATGGTGCAGCCGTCAGTTTGCCATGTGTTTGTGTGTGTCTGGCAAATGAAACCATTTGCTGTATTGATCTTCATCACTGCATGGGTAGGGCTCTAGTTTGGGCCTAAGGAGATCCACTTTCCCACTCAGGCAGTTGGCTGACAGGTCATACCTGAATAGGTCACTTTTTTTCCCAGCTTCCTTATTTGAATGGGAGGGAAAAATATTTTCAGCTTCTTTGTACAGGATCTTGAAAGCCAGCGGGTGAAACACAATATAGCACAGCAAGAGAATCACAGTTTTCTTTCAGAGTCATCTTTTGAAGGAGGGATGTGACACAAAGTATTCTTTATTGGAAGGAAAGAAGGAATATGGGATTCTGTTTTTCCTGTGAATGAAGGAATGAATGGTGCAACAGCATATGACAGGGTTCTTTGTGTTACAAAACAATAGGCCAGAGAAACTGAGAACGCTTAGAGATTGGCTTCCTTACTCCATTTGCAACATTTCTGTCTAAATACCTAGCTACAACTAGACTGCTAACCAAATGTAGATGGTAATCTTCAATGGTGTAAGTATACCAGTATATTATGTTAGTATTTTTGTTTGTATTTATTTTTGTTTTTTATTTTTGCCAAGTGTTGTCTAGTACATAGTTTTTCTGGCTCATTTTTGACTCTGCTGAGTGGTGACCACTTGTGATGATTGAGGTAACTCGAGGAGAAGGTCAATGAGTGGGGTTTGCTAATATTGAAGTAGAGGATGTTGTGTCCCAATCCTTTGGATGATTTTTGGAAATGCAAAATGCAGTTAGGCAAGAAAGAGATAAAAAATAGCCTCTGTGACCTTGAAGTATTCTCATTCACAGATTGTTCATCCAGAGGCAGAAATTTGGAATCAGTATTTAGTGTAAAGGACTTGTATTATTTTGATTGCAGTTCTGATTTTTGACCACCGTTGGTAAATACTATGTGCTTCATACCAAAACTATCTAAGTAGAAACTGGCATAGGATTTCATTCTGTATTATAAGACTCATTATAGAACACTAACACTATGATTAGAGACCTAAACAGCATCTCTTTTTAAAAAACTGTTCTATCCTTAGGAAGGCAAAAGTTAAAATACAAATAAGTAAACCAACATCTGCATTTAAATGACATAAATAGAATGCCCTGGAGTAAGTTCTAAAAAAGGATGTTAAAGCGAATTACTTAGGTTCACCACAGTTGCTTGCATCATTATGGTATCTGTACATATCACATCTTTGCTAGGTCTCTTAAACTTTGTGTAAAGCCCAACATTGACCTTAGAGGGTGTCAGAGCAGTCCCAAAAGACTCACACAATTACATGTACACATTTACACCTATTTTATCACAAAATATCCTATAAAAGCTATTCCCATTGTGGCATAGACATGCTTAAGATAGGAAGATCAGAATGTTTTATGTATAATGTAAAAAGGTGAAATTGTTTAGATGTATTGAAGTTAAGATTATTGAAGTTTGAATTTATTTAACCCTTTTTTTCCCCACGTTCTTTCCTATACATCTTGTAGAATCTGCTTTTCTCATACCAGCCCCCTCAGTCATCCAGCCGATTTTCAGTTTCCCAGACAGGAGACCTCACTATCACCAATGTCCAGAGATCTGACGTGGGGTACTATATCTGCCAGACTTTAAATGTTGCAGGAAGTATCATAACAAAAGCCTACTTGGAAGTTACTGATGGTAATGATCTCTTTATTTTAAAATGTCCAAGTTTTTACTTTTATTTGAAGAAAGCAGTGGGATGATATGACACTACTTTGAAATCTGCTTTGTATAAATGTGGAATGCATGTGTCTTTGAATGTAAAAATCCTGTTTTGGCTATCTCTGTCCAGGGTTTAAAATTTTGGATATTGTGTAACACTATATTTCCATTTTGTATTTAGTAAGTATAGTGCAGTTTATGGATTTTTGTCGCATCTGTTAATTTATCTGGCTCTATTTTAGCTTTCCCCACTAGCATCTCCATTTACCAGCTTTTTCCCTGTTTTTTAATATTGCACTATAGCAAGGAAAAAAGCTCAACCTGTATGGAAGTCAGTAGAATAACATACAAGTGAATATTATTATACATTCCTTTTTAGGAGCAGTTGGGAAAAAAATTTAAGATGAAAAAGCTACAAGGAGCATGACTGCAAGTAGTAATATATGCTGATGTGAGGCCAATTTCCAGTTATCAGAAATAATTCATATTTTTGATAGCAAAGATACACAAGAAAAGTAATAATCTTAGCACTTATAGAAAAAGAGGATAAGTGCACTCTGTGGAGAGACTTTGAAGGGAGGAAAGCTGTTGTCTGAGGAGAATTTCTGTAAACTAGGCCTTTGCCCTATAGAAAACATAGAAATAATACAGTACTAGAAACATGCAGTGTACCTGGAGAATGAAATTGTTTATTGACACCCACTGTATTGGGATTGCTTGGAGGAATAGGACTGCATCCTTTCTGGTTTCTCAAAAGTGGTAAGCCACATTTCTTAATCTGCTTTTATTCATTTATTACTGGGTAGAAGGCCATGGCAAGGTAAGAAATAAATTTAAAGAAAAGAAAAGAGTTTTCTCTTTTTTTTTCTTTTTTTTTTAATTTTCTAAGGAAAAGAGTAAAGAAAATCAAGAGTTTTTCTGTCAATGACCTATGCTATCTGAACCTGGAAAAAATCAAATTAATTTAAATATGTTTCCTTTACTTTGACTATATGCTCTGCATTGATCTGATGGGTACTTGTTTTGTATAATGTCTTGGGACAATATTTTTTTTGTACTTCTATAAAAGTGAAGGCAGGATATGCAGAATGAAACTCTGGTATTCTTGAAGGTAATAGAAGTTACCGTCAACTTCAGTGGTGCTTATATTAGGCATGGATTTCAGTGGCATTAGATTTCTCCCGTAGAGCACGGATCGGTCAGCCTCTTACCAGTGACAACTGCAAAGCTCCTTACAAACTTGTTAAATACAAATTATAAGTGAGCTTATTTTGACTGTCTCTGCAGAGGAAGGTGCTAATGGCCTTGCAGTGCATTGCAGTTCATTGCAACAGGTTGGGACAAGAAGTAAAGGATAAATTATGCAGTTGAAAACACACAGTGTCATTTGAACATGCAAATGAAATTATGGGAGTTGGAATTATGCCAAAAAATGCAGTACTAACACCCTGTCTGTTGTTATGAAAAGTAATTTAGAAATATCTGATGTTCACAAATTATCAGAACTTCAGGTTTGTATTTCAGCTACCAAACCAGTTTTTAAATTACGTGAATCTCATGGCACGACTGAACAGATTTATGTCATATCATATCATCACTCCATGTCGTGTTGGATGGTACTGGTAGGGGAGGTCACTGAAACACAATAAGATAGCTTTTACCTCTATTTTTGATTATCTGTTGGATAATGGGGAAAAAATCTCACATAGACGATCATTCTTTTTTCTATGAATGATGAGACTGCTTTATACCTTTCTGTGCACAGTTATTAAATAACTCATCAATAACTTTTAATTTTCATTGTGTGAAAGATGCATTAAAATTGATGCAAACACACTGTGGGATTCTCTTTGTGACTTCGAAGTCATATTGACACATTAAGTCACCATAGAACTAAAAGTCAGAAGCTAGTGGAAAAATATTTCTTGAAAATTTTTAATATGGTGCTATTCATTAGCTTTGTGTTTACTTTACCCTACTGCTAGGCGTCTCCCAATTAGGAAACAGCACCAAGATGAGTTGATGGTACACAATAAATTTTTTTTTAAGAAGTACGTATTTGCCTGGTTATTCCCTGCCTGCCTACGTCCTTTTTCTCTGTCTTTGAATGCTGAAAGTACGAATTCTGTTGTACAGGCCTGCTACATGGTAGAAGATGAACAAGGTGAAATCTGTGCCTTGACAAAAAAAATTGGGAAGTCCTTTCATTATTAGTTTATAAAGACATTGTAATTAGAGAATGCCTAGCAGATAGCACTATGTAATATGTAATGCTTCTTTACTTTCTGAAAATACTGTGTTGTGTATTATTGTAAAATTCTGTACTTCTGCATCATTATAATGCACCCTGCCCTGAATAATGCATGCCTCCAACTTTAATTACTTGTTTAATTACCTTTAGTTGGTTTCAAAGCCTCAAGCAACTGCTGTTGCTTAGATGATTAGAAAATTGCTTCCAGTTGCAGAAATCTCTTTCCTGTTGTTTCTTCTGGCAGTGATTGCAGACCGACCTCCCCCTGTCATTCGACAGGGTCCTGTGAATCAGACTGTAGCTGTAGATGGTACTTTAGTCCTGAACTGCGTGGCCACAGGCACTTTAATGCCCACTATTCTCTGGAAAAAGGATGGGATCCTCGTTTCTACCCAGGACTCTCGCATCAAGCAGTTGGAGACAGGAGCATTACAGATCCGATATGCCAAGGTAGCTTGAGCTGGCAAATGGGTTTTCTTGTTTGTTTCACTTGGTTTTTTCACCTCTGGGCACTTTTGATGTAGTAAATCCTACATTTAGAATTAATGAAATGGTAAATAAATGTATTAAAATATTTGATACTTCATGCTTTCAGATAGTTCATTCTTTATGCTTAACACCTTGGCTTATTCCGCCTAGGGCACATTATTTCAGATTTCATAAGGAAAAATGCTTTTAAGAGGTATTAATTAAGGGAATTATTTGGTACCTGAAACATGAAGGGGAAATCAAAACTTGCATTTCAGTAAGATGAATCCTTAAATTATTTGGGCTTTAGCACTAATAGATTAAAATGATCTAATTATTTCAAATGTTTATAAGGAAAACCTTTGTTCAGCATACTGCAGTAATAGAGCCATGTACACAGCTTTTTCAAAACAGTTTCTAAATTTTAAACATATTCACTCAACAGTGTAAACATAGCTTAAAATGGTTAACCACCTGTCAAATACCTGGCTTCCTTAGGGAATTATAGCAAGTACCTGGTCAGTATTGTTGGTCATGCCTCACACGCTGTAAAATGTTTTAAAATGTTGTTAATTTTTAGCATACTGGCTGTTCTGTGCTATCTTTTCTGTGGTTTGAAATGTAGTAATTTCTTCGAATTAGGCTGAATACATCACTTTACGATGTTTCCTGGAGTTGCCCTGTTACCAATTACAAGTTGTGCTGGCTTAGAGTTTGAACCTCTGATTTTTGAGCGCTTCCGTTCGGCTCATCTGCTGAGGCTGGGACCTTAGGAGGATAGCATTTCTTTTTGGGGGAAAAAAAGAAACTCTTTTGAAATGTGATTAAGTCACATATGGAAAAATAATCCAACATTCAGAACTGGATGAGAATAGCATGTGGAGATTTTGGGTTTGCTGTAGAGTGAAATTTATACTAACACAGGAATCCCATACGTACAAGGCCCTGTGCAATATTTAAGCTTTGTTTTAAGGATGACATGCTCTCCAGTGCTGCAGTCCAGACGAATCCCTGGGCATTATTTAGGGAGAAGGTTGACAGTTGCATGGAGTTTTGTCATCTGAGTTCCTTCTCGATTTATTTGTTAGGACCTCTGTAGAGTAAGGAATAAATGCTACAAGAATTGGGCTTCAGTTTGTTCATTACAGAATAGGTAACATTAAATTAGAATGTGCAGCTTTTCCAGTTCTTTAATGAATGCTCAGAAATAAGTATCCATTTTCATTTTGCAGCACACAAAATCATAACTTCTAATGGAAGAAGTTTCTTGTTCGAAGTTTTTGCAGCCTACTAACATTTATCCATATTCATGGGGGAACACAGAGAGCTGTAATTGCTTTTCTAGCCCACTGAGTGCCTGATTGTTTCAAATATTTATCCTTCTCTTTTCCCACTCAGCTGGGCGACACTGGTCGGTACACCTGCATTGCTTCAACCCCAAGTGGCGAAGCTACATGGAGTGCATACATAGAGGTCCAAGGTAAATCAATTAGGATTCCTCTGCGTGGAGAAAATGCATAAAGGAAAATCAGAAATTGAAATGCAGAAGTTATCTGACTTTGTCATAAATTGCCAGTGCAGATGTGAACAGCACTTAGCTTACAGCTGCTTCCTGTCTGTACTCAGTGTTTCTCTCTCCTTTGTTAGAGTTTGGAGTCCCGGTGCAGCCACCAAGACCCACTGACCCAAACTTGATTCCTAGCGCTCCATCAAAACCCGAGGTGACAGATGTCAGCAGAAATACAGTAACATTGTCATGGCAACCTAATTTGAATTCAGGTGCAACACCAACCTCTTACATTATTGAGGCCTTCAGGTATATGAGTCTCATGTGATCTTGCTGTACTTATGCTTATATATAATATGTTGTTAAAGAAGCACATGCTAACCTGCTGTTGTGTGTGTTTTATCCTTAGCCATGCATCTGGTAGCAGCTGGCAAACTGTAGCTGAAAATGTGAAAACGGAGAGTTTTGCAGTTAAAGGGCTAAAACCTAATGCAATTTATCTATTCCTTGTGAGGGCAGCTAATGCATATGGACTAAGTGACCCAAGCCAAATATCTGATCCAGTGAAAACTCAAGGTAAGCATTTGATACTGAATGTTTTAGGCATCCACAGTGGCTGTCACAAGTTGACTGAGCAATACCAGATGGAGGAATTCTGGTAGCTTTTGACTGTCTGACTATCTTGATTATAATATATACTAGATAGAGAAATGCAAGTTTAAACCCTATATTTTACTATAACATAGACTCTGAAAAGCTGCTTAGACAGCATATTGCATTGCCTCAGGGAACCCTAGTATCTCTTATTCAGAGATAGTTATATCTTGCAGAATGCCTCTTGTTAGCAACAGAAGTAATCTCTGATTTTTTAAGTTATCACACAAATCCTCAAATTCCATGGAAATGTTATTATGTCCAGTGAATCAAATGAGGCTTAAGACTGAGACAGAGAAAGAAGTAGCAAATGATCTATGTTGGTTTCTGCTGCATTAGGAAAGAGAGAAGTTCAGAATTTGAAGGAATCGGGCATCATGAGCCAGTAAAGAAGAGGTTTTTGCAAGGTATTAAGAGTATTTCAGTAGTAAAACTATAGAAAGTAAAATACTACAGAAGGGAGACAATGGTTACAGATAGCCAAGTGGAAGAAAAGGCTGAGTAGTACTGGATGAAGGAGTCATCCACTGACTCCAGCTGTGGCTGAAGTCCAGCTATGGACTGAAACTGGCTATGTAAAATTTAAAATCACTTTGTGTTCACTGTAGAAAATAAATGACGCTTATGGTGGTGTACAGGGAATAATGCATTGCAATTTTGCAGCCTGTATTTTTCCAGTAGAAATACTTAGATTCTTAAGAAGGGAAAAATTGGACATGTTATTTTTCAAAGTAAAAATGATAGAGATCATCTTTCTTTTTCTGCTTTTCCTACTTACTAGAGAAATTGACCCATTGGCTTATTAAGAGTGCCTGTGTTGTATTTTTGTTTCTTTATTTGCATAAGTAAGTACATGTTTGTTTTTGAAAGGAATTTCTGTAAAGGAAACAAAGTATTTTCCTTTAGTGAGTTCTCATTTTTTCCGAAGTTGCTCTGAAAGCAAGCCTTTCTCATCTGCCTTGGGGAGTGAACAATTTCACATTGCTGTCCTTTGTTATTATGCATTTCTCTTGATGGGTGACAATTTCAATGGATATATACAGACAGCAGAGTCATGGCCACATGGAAAACAGGGATTGCATGGTTTCTTAAGTCTGTTACCAAGGAGAGATTTGGTAACCTTTTAGTGATTTCTGTATTCCTGGGAATAGGGCGATGCGTGTTGTTATGCAGGCAGGCTGCAGTGTTCTGCATGAGTCTGTTTTTCATGCAGTGTAGTTTCATTTCTGGAGATGAGATGAGGTATCAGGTCTGAATGTCCCAAGTGAACTGATCACTGACCTCACTCTGATAAAGAGCGAACGAGGCAAAGCGTTCTCTTCGCTCAACAGAACTGAATGGTTTATAATTGCATGGAAGAGCTTCGCTGTCTTCTGGGCATCTACTAGAGCTGAAGACCTGAGAACCACACAAAGCCTGAGTGAAAATAACAACTGATAGTTAAAATTTTCATCAATAGTAAGAAATGTAATCAAGTGTCAAGTTATTTAAAGCAGTTCCACTCTTTTTCCAATACTGTTTCAGTTTTGTGTAAGTTGTGGTCTAGCTAAGTAAGTTCAAAAATTTTGCAGTTCACTTTTGTGTAGAGGGTGGTATAGTCTTGTCCTAAATGGATGTCCAGACCAAGAACCTAACCTACCTTCATCTTTACACTTTACCAACATTAATAACAACATGCTTAGGTGTTTTCACTGACAGTCCCTGTCTCAGAAGCTTGGAGCCGAAACAATAAAACACATGTATTGTTGTATAGCACAGATGTGCAAATGGCTGAGCCTATTAATAGTTTGATTCATATTGTTGATGACTCATCTTTTATGACTAGCAGAGACAGAACTAATTATTCCACTGACTTTCCTGTTACATTCTAAGCAGGGTGATATTTAGGCAACTCTCCAAATAGAAGCTTCTATCTTTAATGCTTTCACACTTTGGAGGGGAGGGAAATACTCTGATAAATGGACTGTTTGGCGGAACATACTACATGTGGATACAGCAGTGATTAAGTTTTTTGGTTTTGTTGTTATCAGTGTTCCTTGCTAAGAATTCAGATTTGTCACCCACTGACTGCACGCTAACCTCAGTTTGCTTCTTTAACTTTGAAGAAAACCCATCTTCTTGTAAATACGTTGAGGAAGTTTTATGATAAAAGTTCAGAGTGTCATAGGCTTTGTATTCCCAAATGGGAGCTATATTTCTGGAAAGAAACTTGTCCTCATGCCTTGTCCTAATGCAGTCCTACAATGTTGGGATTTTTATTTAGACAAGACGAAAAGCCGGTAAACTGAGAATACGACCACCATGCAAAAAGCATGCTGTACAGCTGTTGCACTTGCATTTCATAAGTGTCTTCTATATCAGCATCAACTGTGCTATCCAAACTTCAGCTTTCAAGATAGGCTACACACCTACAGTGAATTATTACAGTAGTTGTAGTGGTACATAAATATATATGCAATTTCCATATACTCTCTCTTTGGCACTTCTTTTAAGCAGACGGGTATGACAATTTCCAAGGTCTTCACTGAACAAAACCCTTGAAGATTTCCTGATCTTGCTTTGTTACTAGAGTAGGTCAGGCAGGGAAGTAGTAGGCTGGAGCAAAGTTTATGTAGTGCATTACTCTGTATCTGGAATTAGATGAATGAAAAAGAGAAAGAAGTCACTATAAGTACTTTTCATGAATTTCCCAGTCTGTGATTTTTAGCCATAGTCAGCATGGTATTTGTTTAAAATGAAGTGATCAAAGACAGATCTATGAAATCAATATGGAAACTATGTTACTCTGCTGTCCATAGTACCTGTATATTTTAGACACACTATTAGTGACTGCCCTATAAATTTTATATATGTCTGACAGTCATTCCATTTCAGTTAAATATGCTTTTCTAGGGCTCTGCGCACAGAAGATATGTGTTTCCATCGTACTGTTGCGTATTTTGAGAGGAATTTGTCCCTTCATGCATATGAACAATTCTTTTAGCTATAAGATAGACCAAATGTCAGAAGAGCCAGGCAGCACTCGACTGTGCTCTGCCTCCTCTTTACAGCAGTCACTCGCCGTCAGAGAAGCTGCAGCCACATGACATCATTTTTCTTTTCTTCAGTTGTTACATTTATTTTGTAATTAAAAACAGTAAGTTTGCCCATGAATTTGTCTGAAGATACAACTTCTGCTCTTGCCGTTCTTTATAGGTTTCCTCATCTCTTGGAATTTGCAATGCGTAATAGAATGTTTTCTCCTCCCAGCAGGAAAGAATGAAGAGATGCTGCTGTAGTCATTTGCCAAAGACTGTGGTTTTTCTTTTTATGCAGTATTTCCCTTCTGCTTCTCTCTGTCAAAGAAAGTGCAGTGCATTGATTTGGTACTACCTAAGCATTGGTGATTTGCTCAGGAAAATACTTCATGTAGTTTTTTCTTATATAATTGGGAAGTACTTAGGGTAAACTTTACTGGTGCTAGCATCGTATACTTTATTGTATGTTCATTTGTATTTACATATACTTATTTTAACAATCATATATACTTGTGATAATGGAATCTTAAATTATTACAGATGTTCCACCAACAAGTCAAGGTGTGGATCACAAGCAGGTACAGAGAGAACTAGGTGATGTGGTACTACATCTGCACAACCCTACTATCCTTTCTTCCTCCTCAATTGAAGTCCACTGGACTGTAAGTATGAATCTGTATGTTGAGGTGGTTATATATACTGCTGAATTGTACTGTTTGACTGCAGTGGAGTCACACTTTAAGAAACGGTGTAGTTTGTATGCTTGCAAAAGTTTTTCTCTGAAATGAGTGCTACTTGGCTTTGCTTTCCTATTTCATTAAATTTTGTCCCATTTTCACCATTTTATGTCTCCATAGAGAGTACTGTTTACAATATGGTGAGATTGTCAGAGTCCTTCTCTGGAAGCTAAAGGACTGATCAAAGCTTTCTTAAGTCATATCATTTGAAGCTTTTGCACTGCTTTCAGTAGGAAGTGTGTCAGTCCCCTAATGAGGTAACATGGGCACTTCCCTGTCTGTCAGTTACCTGTGGAGAGAAATACTGTATAATTCTGTTTGAAAGTGTTACCTCTATCCTACATATGTACTGAGAAACACACCCAAACCCATATAGCCTCATCTGAACCTATCCTTTCCTACAGTGCTATGAGTACACACAGTACAGGGAGAAGAGACAAAAAGGGAGATGGTTTTCAGATGTTGTGTTGATGTTGCTCTGCTGGGAGGAAGCAGGAAGTTGGCCGCATGGAGGATATAGAAGAGGAAATGAGAGAGTGAGAAAACAATTCTGTAGGAGTCCTGAGCAAGGGGAATGGGAACATACATGACAAAGATTCAAGTAGGCTTACAAGGCTGAGGCCTCAGTGAGAGAAAGGATTAGAAATGGCTTACTGTGGGAGACATTTGGCGTTCAAGAGGTAGAAATGAAGAGAAAGAACAACACGGGAAACTGCAAATACCAAGCAGTGACATTAGAAGATGTAATTCAAAGAAGAAACGTTTTAAAATAGAATGCAGAATGAAGAAAAAAATGGGGGATAATTGTCTTCGGTGCAGGAATAAATCCAAAAGGAGTGAGCTTTGAGCTATTTTTAGGACTTCCATCTGAAACGTGTCAATATATTGGCAGCGACAGTGTAGGAGAGCACAGGGTGTAGCTCCTGCCATGCCATGGCAGAACATTTTGAACAGGAACAAAAGGCGTTTTGACTTTGTAGAACAGCCCTAGCCCAATAGAGTCCTGGTCCATGACCAGGGCTCTTCAGTGCTGCAAGAGAACAAATAATACCTGCTGTGTTGCTTGGTAATTACACTGTCACCTGCAGTATGGCCACCTGCGGCAGGCAATCTCCTGTTTTAACTAATAACATTAAAACATCTTTGAGGTTCCTAGCATGATTTTGTTTGACCTTTACTTACAGAACAACCTTTTCCAGACAGGCAGTTTTTGTCAGTCTCTTGGGTGGCCTGTGGCTTCTGTGCAATTTCAAAAATAAGCATTACCTCAGTTTCAGCTAACACACGCATTCTTTATGTGATTATTAAAAATGAAGCGTGTTGCTTTTTGGGAGTAAAATTGCAAGCAAACAGTTTTATTATACCACTGTATGAGATTTTTGAAAGGAAAATCTGATGCACTTTAAAATTTTTTGTTGTTGTTGTTATTGGCCTTTCTTATTCATCAGAAATTGAAAGCCGTAGTTAGAAGATAGTGGATGCTCCACGTGAGATCACTTCTATAAGATAGCTTTCTTTTTCAGCTATAGCCAAACACATTGAGTCCCACTGTCATTTACATTAAGATCTCTATAAAATGACCTCGGTCTAAAAAGTACTCGGGACCACTGAGTATCATTTTGATCTGCTTTTCCAAGTCTCGTGTGTTACCATACTGAGTTTTATGAGCCTTTTCAGAGCCCTCTCAAAACAGCCCTTTCCCTCCAGCAGAGGAGCCTCCCACTGAGCGGGTGGACATGGAGGAGGTGCTGGGACAAACCTGCCCTCTGACAGGGCCCAGCCTAGTCACAGCGATGGAGATAGTGCCGGCTGGCTGCCCTTTCTCCAGAAGGAAGCAGGAAGGAAGCAGTGCTCATTTCATGGATTTTGGGAGGTTTCCACACCTTGGGAGAGTTGGCAGGCTCTCTCTTTGATCTCTGTATTCATCACCCTGAGTTGTGGAGCCGTAGATCCCCTGTCCTCACCCTCCCCCCTTTCCCTACGGGCCCCCTGCGCTGCCGGACAGATTTGGGTGGGCAGAAATCTGGCCTGTGCTGAGCTCCATTGCTCCATGGATGCAAAGGCTGTTCATTTCATGGAGCTGGGGCGTATTATACAACTCCGTTATCCCCCTTTAATGCCTTCATAAATCCACGGAAACCAGCGCAGTTCTACCAGCATCAAACAGATTAATGCACTTGTGAATCAGGCCCGTAATTTGCTGTAATGCAAGGAGCCTTTATCTGCTTTGGCAGTGTTTTTTACATTGAATAAAATGAACAGATAGTCCAAGGACCATACATAGTGTCACAGACATCATTCCTGGTTCGTATTTGTTAAAGGATGTGTTGTGTGTTCTGCTGTCTTGCCAGGTGGACCAGCAATCCCAGTATATTCAAGGATATAAAATTCTGTACCGGCCTACGCCAGCATCCTATGGAGAGTCAGAGTGGTTAATCTTTGAAGTGAGGACTCCAACCAAAAACAGTGTTATCATTCCTGAGCTGAAGAAAGGTGTAAACTACGAAATCAAGGCCCGCCCTTTTTTTAATGAGTTCCAGGGAGCAGATAGTGAAGTGAAATTTGCAAAGACCCTGGAAGAAGGCAAGTACGAGCCAGACTGTCTTCGTCTTTCCTTTTTGAAGTAGTAGTCTGGCCTGCTTTCCTCTGATATGTTCATTATTTGATTTTGTTTGAAGTGCCTGCTGTTTGAGAACAGCAATCTGCAGCAGAGGAGGCTGTGTTGGACTGATCATTATGTGAATTGTTTGGTGACACAGAAGTAAATATTCAGAACCACGCGCGAGAGACGGAGAGAGAGGGATGTGCAAAGATCCCCTCCAACACACAATGGGAAATGCGCTTTTTATCTTCACTGCAGTGTGCACTCCTCCCTGCTGAGTTCATGGTCTGGTCACAAGTGACTTCTGTCAGATTCAAGCACTTGCTAATCACTATCTTGAGTAGATAGCAGACACCACAGAAATCATCAAAGCGCTGTATAGCTAAGGGAATGGAAACCACGTTTTTAGAAGGCTTTTATATCTGGATCAATCAATAAGACAGAATGAAAAGATGAATGAGGGCAACAGATATAGTGAACTAAATTATGTATTTCTATCTTATACATGTGCTAAAAAAGAAGGTTCATGAAGCTCTTCCTTTTGTTGCTGCTCAGGCATAATGAGTATGCAAGATGGCCAGTGCCTCTGAATAGGGATTTTGGTGCCTCTGTTGGTACGTGCAGCCTTTCCCCATCTCTCTTCCCTCCCCAGTATAAATAAGTGGTGCTCTGGTTTATTGCTGCAAGTGATTCAAGAGGTGTGCTTAACTGCATTCATCCTAAGCATCACCTGAGCATCCAGTTTTTAGAATGAGTATTAAAAATGCAAAACAAATTATTATTTTAAATGTGTTAATATTAACACATTCTGTCCTGATTTTAAGAAGTTTTTATTACTCATTATTACTTACACACTAGAGGAACTGAGATTTGGCATTCTATTGGAGTCAATTCATAGACTCTGTTTTTCAAAACTATTGATCCTGGGTGAGATGATTTGAAACCAATGAGGAATTTGGTGCTCGGGACTGTGGCATTCAGGTATCTGAGTTTGGAGAGTCTGGTGACGAGTGTGACTTTTCCTCTCCTGCACAGCGAGACTGCAGCAGAAGTCAGGAACCTGGTTGCAGGTTCACATGACTTTCCTTCTGTATCATTTTATCTTGTGGGCCAGAACTGCCCTCAGTGAAGGGTGGGGCATAAAAGAATGTATTGGTGAAGCCCAGAAACCATCTTCCTCTTAAAAAAGCTCACTTCTGTCTGTGACGAACTTAACTGTTCAATCCTTCTTCCCAAACAAACAGCTCCTAGTGCTCCACCTCAGAGTGTTTCAGTAACTAAGAACGATGGGAACGGGACGGCAATTGTGGTCACCTGGCAGCCGCCCCCCGAGGACAACCAGAACGGGATGGTTCAAGAATATAAGGTACTGCTGACATGCCTCGATCCCCTGGCAGAGAGGAGGGTATTGGCCAGGTAGTGACAGGTTAGGTTGTTCGTGGATGCTTGGCTCCATCTACTGGTTAGTCAGAGCAAAAGAGCTAGAAAATAATTTCTTTGAATCAAACTCCATATTTAGTAATTCTGTTTAGATGGTAGAAGGCAATTAAAACAGCCTCCATAAATCAAAGCAAAGGTTCAACACTGTTAATTAAAACAACTACCTTCTTGCCTTCATTGTAACTTGAGAAATGCGCACACAAGCAGAGAGGGAACCATACCTGTTTGGGAACCGTTTTGTGACTCAAAGAGATTGGTCAAGGTAGTAAATATAAACAGGCTTAATGAGTTGCAAAACTCAGGGATAATAATTAACAGTGTTAAGATCTAAGGAAAGTATGCATAACTGGGTAGTTAAAACAAATGGAAAACTTTAAAGTAAAGAATGTGCTTGTATAATAATAAATGTATTTAGTGTATAGAAATTTTTCTTTTCTTTCACACAAACACAGTTCTCATTGTGCTATTTAATTTTTAACAAATTGGAAGTACATTATATAATATTTATTATGTAATGTTCATTTAGCAATATACGCTGTATTTATTTTCAGCTCAAATTATTTTGCGATAATTTACAGAGCAAAGTAAATGAAGCTTATTTTTCCTAAGCAATCTATAGGCGTTTTAAATGTCTAGTTGTGGATATCAAGTAAGCTTTATAGCCACAGAGAGGCAGGATCTTTGGCTTCAGTCTCCTGCAAATGTGCGTTATTGAGAAAATTTTTCAAATGAGAATGTCTTGGCTATTTTTCAGGTTACAACAATGTGCTATAGACATATATTCCTAGACATCAAAACTCATTCTCCTTTTTTTTTTTTTCCCCTCAGCAGAAATGGGAAAGGGAAGAGATCACTAAGCTTCATGGTCAATTTACAATAATAAAATGCCTTTCAGAACCTGGTCAACTGGTAAAAAATCAGTTCATGGCTTAGTTTCAGATATATAATGTAATTGGAAAAAAATACTTGTGAAGTTATTTTATTTAAAGACAGACCTTGAGCTGAAGAGATGGAACTATTTCCATCAAGAAACTGCATCACAGGAATGTTAAGATTGTAAGGACAAACCAGTAAAAGTCAGGAAATTCATATTTCCAAGTGGATATAATACCTAACATACCTCTTGGCATTCAGAGGTGATAGGCTATCAGGTGTAGGAGCAAGCATCTTGTAGTGCTTGTGTAGCACTAGATGGCACACTGGCACATTTCACATCTACATTTATTGTGTTGATGCCATTATTTTCCTTTGTGCTTTTCACTATGGACAGAAAACAGACAAAATGAATATATATGTAATTGCTGTTTAAGTTGGTATATGTAATTAATGTTTTTGTCTAAAAACTAAATAAATGCAGAACCAGTGATTTAAAATGAACTAATAACAAGAAAAAAACCCAAAAGTCTTGTAAAATTTTCTCTTTGTTTCTCTATCTCATATGTTATCTCTCTCAAAAAAGGTATGCCTATGTGGGGGAATTCTTTTTTTTTTTTTCCTCAGCAACTCAGATCTAAGGCAAGAGTGTACCTACTTCAATTAAAGGATAAAATAAATAGGAAGGAAGATACCATCTTAATTGAAGAAGTGTCAGTAGCACACACAAAAAGCCAGAAATTCAAATCCCAGCAGAAGTAATATCCTCCTTCCCTAGCATGAAGTTAGAAATTCTTTTGTTGAACTAATTCTTTCTTCAGTTATGTGTCTATTATAGTGTGAATTCCTCCTTCCTTCATAACATTCTAAAATTCATTTTCACTTATCTATTTAGGTATACAATTAAATATAGTATGGCAAGTACTGAACAACATGATGGTTAACCTAACGTTCTTGTGTTTTTGAATTTCTCCATGTATTTAAGCACCTAAGAATAAATCATTTTTATTAATTAGTAGTGCATAGTTACAAGTACATAATAACTTGTTTTTATTGTTTGCGCATACACCATAGTACAAGGTGGCACTAACAATTTCTGTCAAAATTATGTAAGTCAAAATGTAGATTTAAATCTTTTGTTCCTCACTTTATCAAGTTTTTATTTACATAAGAGCATTTTCATGGACCATCCTTAAGGATTTAAGAGCAATATTACTAATAAGTATACTAGTACTACTGAGTGAAAGAGTCTCTACTTAGTATGGGAATATAAAAAGGAGATTCTCTTTTCTTCGTGTGCTCTGACCTGCTCTGCAGCAGCAGTTATGTATATGCTGGGTTGGGATTCTATTTCAAAGGGGCTTAAAATACATTTCAGAGCCTCACAATGTCCCACTGGCCTTGTTTCAATCCTTGGCATCCAGAGAAGAAAAAAGGGTCTTATAGTGTCCTGAAGGTGAAATAAAATTTCCAGTGTCCAGGCGGAATTGCACAAGCAGCTGTCTGGGTACTACATCTTTTAGGAGCCCCCTATGTTGAAAGCAAAATCTTCCCTCCTGTGTACAATCAACTCAGGTTCAGAAATGCTGCTGTTTTCAGGGAAGTTTGCTTCTTTACAGAGTTTAACTAATTTAACTTTCTAGATAAATATTCATTGTAGAACAATACATTTATGGAAAGGGAATAAAAAGGAAATCAACACAGCTTCATCATTTTTTTAGTGGATCTAGATTAGCTGCTACTTCACCTTTAATAGCAGTTGGGAGTTAAACCATGCTCTTAACAGCATTTGCCATATCAATGGTGCAGGCCTAAAGAAATAAAAATATCTCATTGTATTGTTTCTCCCAATCATTTAATGTCACTAATGTAATTTATGAAGTAGTGAATTGAAGTCGTTAGACCTGTGTCCCGATCTCAACCAAAAAATGAAATCTGATATCATGCTCTTGTCTTTCAATAGAAGATGGCATACTACTCAATCCTTGCCTCTTGCTGCCATTTAAAAAAAAAAAAGAGATAACATTTGCAGTCTAGCATGACATCGATTCTCTTGTGACATCATGTGATGAAAGACTTGCCCTTGCACTTGAGTGAAGAAAGCTTTGCTTGATTCCTGAACAAGAGTATTGCAAATTGATTTAACTGAATGCTCTTTGTTGTTTATGTGAACGATTCTTGGCTATGGGGCTTCCCTTATTTGTACTATGTTACTGATGCTTTTAGTTTTATTAGCACTGATGTCACTGGTTGAACTGTAAATTAATTACGAGAAACACATCAAATAATTTTAGTAGTTGGAGCTGCTCTTTGGAACAAGAAGTATATTTTCAGTATTCATACAGTGCCTAGGACAGCAATCCATGACTGCAGATGTTACAGTAGTGACAAACTCTAAATTTCTTTGTCCAGCAGAAAGGACTGTGTCATCCTTCCTTCTACTTATCCTTTGGTGTTGAATTTTGAACATTTATACATGCCATGCTTACTTCCCTGCAGGTTTGGTGTCTTGGCAATGAAAGTCGATACCATATAAACAAGACGGTAGATGGTTCCACCTTTTCTGTAGTCATCCCCTCCCTAGTTCCTGGTATTCGATATAGCGTGGAAGTGGCAGCAAGTACTGGGGCAGGACCTGGCGTGAAAAGCGATCCCCAGTTTATCCAATTAGGTAAGCCTGCTGGTAATCCTACCTATTGGTTTCAATTATTTTTGTTTGTTTGCTTTTGTCTTTTATAGCACTAGAAATACTTGAAAGACAGGTGAAATAGATAGTGTTACTCGATCTCTGGAATAGCAGGATATGGCATTTCTGGTTTTAAACTTGCCTTAGAACTGCATTCTAAAGATGGGATTATAGCGACACAGGTTTTTTTAATCTGCCAACTCAGCAGTGCTTTTTGGTTACTGATTTTTTTTCAAAGTGAATTTTCACACTGAAGACTGGTGTAATAAAACATGTAGGGGAGAATGAATCACTAAGTTTTGGCTCACTTGAGTTTAGGGATGTAATTTGTCTTGATCAGATTTTATCTTTCTTTATTGAAGCAAAAAACCAAAAGCATGCTAAAATTAGGCACAATAAATATCAAATATGTGTGAAAGCTAGTAAATAACCTGAGTACAGGAAAGAGAGGTACGCAGATCATTTACAATAATCTTGACCTCCTAACTTCATTTACACCAAACATATCTCTGTCATAAATGCAGATCAGGGGCATTGCTCCTGGATGTATGTGGGAGAAATGCATCTTTGCTGTTGGTTAGCTGAAGGTTATTTAAAGTAGCTTTGGGTATACTTATATGCTGCTTTACCAGTATGCCTGTATCAAAATACTTTATCATTACAGTATATAATTGTGAAAGCAAACTCAGCATGTTGCTTTGGACTTTATGTCCCATCTGTCTGTATCATTAGTAGATCTTCCTTGTTATTTAACTTTTTATATTTAAAAATCTATAATTACTGCATGTGAAAACAAGACCGAACGACTAATACATTCTCTGGAAAATTACATGTACATTTCCTCGGCTATTAAGATGAAGGTCATCTTTAACTTGTTTAACTTATACAGGCATATGATTCCCAATTACATTAATAGAGATTTTATGACAAAATTACACACAGCTTATATGGTACTCTATTAATATGTGCAAACCCCCATAGTTGTTTGTTGGTTTGTTCTTTCCTACAGCCAGCTTCCATTCACAGCTTTCTACAACCAGCTTTCCAGTCAAAGTCGAGTTTGTTCTATATGGCTTAGATTTTGAAAATTTTAAATTAGTGAGGCTTG
The DNA here is from genome assembly GCA_003993805.1 of Himantopus leucocephalus. Taxonomy (NCBI): domain Eukaryota; kingdom Metazoa; phylum Chordata; class Aves; order Charadriiformes; family Recurvirostridae; genus Himantopus; species Himantopus leucocephalus. The sequence goes on along the minus strand of RSEF01000001.1, from coordinate 117,840,553 downwards.
TAAGTGTAAAATAATGGGGTAATCTGCATGTTCAAAGCTAAAGACTTCATAACCACTTTTTTTTCCCCTTTTCTCTGATGATAAGCAAATGCTAAATGAAGGTGAATTTTATAATGGAACTTAATCAATTTGGGGTTTTGATAAGTGGAAAAAGAGACACATAAGACTCTGCCAGGGTAAGATTTTTGCATGCTTCTGGGTTCCTGGCTTTTACTGACTCTATGTTAGAAAGCATGAAGCAGTCATACACGTCAAACGGTGTTCAAATGTGCAAGTCTGGTAGAATCCATATATTTCCTTGTGGTTGGGGTTTGCTTCTGTGGTCTGTGCTGCTTGCTTCTAATTAAATGGCATGGCCAATTCTGCATATACTGTAGCAAAAATCACATAATTTGGTTGTTACATGGCAAAGACTTGGAGAGCAGGAGTCTTGTGGAGATCCATGCCACTAGAAGCAGCACAGAGAAATACCTAGACAGTGCTGCAGTCCTTTTGGCAACTGCACGAGGCTGCTGAAAATTAGTGCTTAAATTTAAGAGGAGTACCCTTTAGTAGCACAGATCAACTTACAATCATCAAGGCAGAAGAATGGCTGCAGTTTACCTAACTCTACCCTGTGATACAAGTTCTCCTACAGCCCCCGCAAGGAATCGCATTCTTAGTTCTTGGATGTGCTCCCAGCATGGGGGTGGAACAGACACTGGAGTTTTCTGGTAGCTCTTCTGAAGAAAGAAAATTAATTTGTTGATGTCATCAATTGGCACTTTTCACCAGCAATAAATCACATGGTTACAGAGAGAGGGAAGGGAGGCCAGCAAGGGGGAGGAAAGAGGACTAAGGATGCTACTTTTAGAAGGTTTCTGCATTTCTGTCACTGATCCCAACTGTTCCTTCAGGAAATCTTTTTCTGATATCTGAATTAGTACAATCCTTACTTTTTTTTTTTTAACTAATTAAGAATTCCATGTGTGGAAACTGGATGTACTACATGATTTAGATAGTCAATTATTTTTTTTAAAGAAATTTTCATTAGAATCTCTATCTCCTTATAATGTGTTTTTCTTACAAAAATGTGAGAGTAGGTTGTGGCTGGCTCTGGAGTATCCAAAGAAGAGGTTTTTTTCCCCCGTGTAGCCTGCTGTCTGCACAGCGACCTCATATTTGAGTCTGCGTGCTGTGCAGGACGCGCCTGAGTTTGAGACTGTGAGAAATGCCTGGGCAGAGTCTCAGCCAGGTGTGTGACAGGAGGAAGCTTCACCTTTTGGAGGCCGCCTTCCAGAACAAGAGGGGAGGACAGGAGACATCGGATTCTCTGAGAGCTGAGGCGTGCAATCGCAGTCCCATGCATCAACTGAGCTGTGATAACTGACCTTGTGCACGCGCTTAACCTGTTACAAAGACAGGTACAAATTGTAAGCTCAAAGCTCTTTCATTTTCCATGTCTCAGCTGACATAAAGCAGCTCGCTGAGCTGCAGTACCCCAGACTTCTCGTGCCACCAGGGGCAAGCCAACGATATACTTGCTTGTTATTCAAAAATCACCTTTCAGTGTTTAAAATCATGAGATTAACTGAAAAATCATATGTCTTCTTAGAACGCTCTCCCTGGGGCTTCTGAATTTTCCTCTTGGCTTTTGAATGACCTTTCAAAGCTTTCTGTGGAATTCCAAGGGCTGGAAAACCATTTGTTTATTTTAAAAGAAAAGTTGATGTTTTACATAAAGAAAGACTACAAGAGCTTTGGTGTTAAGGAAAAAAACTAGTATTTCATGAGAGCTCACCACAGCTCACTGTATCATGCTTGTAATACTGTGCTGTGGAGAAAAAAATCAGAATTTTGTTAAAACTTTTTTTCTTGTCATGATGTGTAACTTCAGGACATAGGTTACAAAAATGTTCCATACAGAAAGGTGAGAATTATCACAGCAAATGATTTTTTGCTGATCTCTAGCGTAACTTTTGTACAGTGATGGTATACTAGCTATGATAGCTTGGCAGTATTGCCTATGCCTGTTGGCAAATAAGTAGTGAAATTGGAACATGCTGCAACATATTTTGTTCAGGGTACCAGCTCTGAGAAGCCCCACAATTGCAGTTAATGTTACTCTGAAACACATAATTGGTATGTATATTTGGTATGTAGTTATTTATTAAGATGTCTGCGCAATTATTATAAATGTTGAGTGCATTATTCAACCAGTGGATGTCTCAAGTGTACAAAACACAAAGTCTCATTGAATCTTTATTACTCTAATTGCTTCATTTAGGAGATGCGATTTGTGAACTAGCTAGCATGCCTTCAAACATATTATTCTGTCACCCCTTCAAGTACTTCTGCTGTGATAGTTGTAAGGGTATTCTGTTGGTATTTTTGTCTTTTGGCCTGCAAATGACTTGACAGAAGTAATCTTTTTTTTTTTACCCTCACAGCAAACCCTTCCAAACCAGTTCAGTGCTGTCTCCTCAAACTTTATGTAGTAAGTTTGAAGTGCAAAACTGGTATCTTTCCAGTTTTGGGAACATGTATAACTACAAAGGAGACAAAAGAGCATGTTCTTAACCTGGTACTGTTTTACCAAAGAATTTTCACATTGCATCGTGAACATATATTTGAGGAAACACTCAGACATTATGTTGCAACTCCAGGTGTTTTGCAAGTTCTGAATTGCCAGAATTAGCAATGTCAACAAGACTTAGATCTTCATCCTTACTGTTTGTCCATTTTGTATACTAAATGAGACAGGCATATGGAAAAGTACCATTGCATAGGTTGTGCATGGACAGGGCATAGATTTAGATTCGGTATCAGGAAGAAATTTTTCACTATGAGGGTGGTGAGGCACTGGAACAGGTTGCCCAGAGAAGCTGTGGAAGCCCCATCCCTGAAGTGTTCAAGGCCAGGCTGGATGGGGCTTTGAGCAACCTGGTCTAGTGGGAGGTGTCCCTGCCCACAGCAAGGAGGTTGGAACTAGGTGATCTTTAAGGTCCCTTCCAACCTAAACCACTCTATGATTCTGAGGTTGCTTGCATACCTGTGAACCTGGAATTTTCTGTCTTTTTTGAATCTTTGGCATTCCAATCTTAATTGTACATTAATCTTTTATTTAACATTTAGCAACTTAAATGTTAGTTTTTACATTATTATCACTTATATGAATATTTAACATTAGAGAATTACAGGTCCTAATTCTTCCTGATGTAAATTGTAATCGGTTTTCATTGGAGTTTGAAACTTGGAGCTTCAAGACAGTCAAATTGGATAGCTTGTGAACAATAGCCATAGCAACATTATCTGTGATTCAGAAGGCGGCTCTTATCTTGGGGTAGAAGAAGAAGGGGTGAGTCACTGTGATAATATGCTGGTTTCAGGGAGTTGTGGGATCAGCCTGCTCCAACAACTCTGAGGCACTTTCAAGTACATTAAATGCTGCGGCTGCTACTCTGGCAGTAAGATGCGCTTTGCTGTAGAATGTTTATGTTCACTTATTATTTTGGCACATCTCCCCGAGGAGTGCAAGCAGGAACAGGAATGTTGATTATGAACTGTTTATATCTCAGTCAAAGCTTCCAGAAATTTCCTGGGATGAAGAAAAAGTACTTTTCCTTAGTTAAAGAGCTTTTTTCCTGACTGATCGTTCGGGATCTCATAGGACTATTATGGAGAGGGAAGATGCCCTTCTCAAAGAAAAACTTCCAAGATAATGTTCCTGGAAATTTTTAGAACTTGGGGGTTCACTAGATTTCATTCCTTTTGCTTTATGTTTAGCTTACTTTCTATTTTTGAATTATAACAGGAGCAGGACATGGATCAAATGTGGCCTCTTGAAAGCCCTTTTATCATCTTTTCTTTGATGCTGTTTATATGACACATATGTATTTTTCTCTTCACCATGTGTGTAAATATATACCAGCTTATTTAATGTAATGGCTCTAACAGTCCACCCATGTACAGTGTGCCATAGGCCTAGTTTCTTAAAAGAAAATATATTATTATGCTGTTCTTATGCTTGCAGTGGCTAGCAAAATAATACCCTGAAATGAATCTTAATTAAAAATTAGAACAATAAATGTTCAAAGAGATTCTTCAGTATTTTTTAATCTTCAGACATGCATTGACTGAGCAATGCAAAATGTTTACATATATAAAAGTACTGTCTTTTTGTATGGCTGAATTGTTGACATGTTTAAAAAACATTTTTATTTGGCTTTTGAGTTTGTGATTATTTTTTCCCCCTGGATTTACTGTTTTAAATATATATATTTAAAGGATTAGAGAAAAAATATTTATCAGTCTTCTAAATTTATTCAGGACCATAGGTTCTCTGCAAGTCTTTTGTTCTATTCCATTAAGATGTATAAGGTAGTATAGCTGTTCAAAAATGTAGAAATAGAAGGCTTACTCATTTTGAAAAGAGACTGATGATGCAAGTTTTCATATCTTAATATGGCCTCAGCTGCAAAGAAACAAAAGATGAGATAGAGAGTGACAGATTTAATTCATTGGTCACAGTACACTTTATATGTTTAAGCCCATCTGGCCACTTCCATGGAACTTCACTTGGCTGTCTCCATAAAATCTGAAGCAACCCATCTTAACCTTGCACAAATAGGCATGAAATCTATAAACCCAGCAGACACAAAGGGTGTATTAGTAAGAAAAGAATGAGTCTGCCTAGTGAACTTTCAGACTAGGCAGTGCACTTAGGATCACAGAAGATAAAGGGACCTGAAATATGAAATAAAATTTCCAATAAGGTAGCAGTCAAAGGCAGTGGTGATTCCTCGGCAAAATAGGTATTTGACATCAATGTCACAAAAACTGTAATCTGGAATTCTTCACTGGAAGAAGCTGTTATTAATTTAACCATTTCCCATTCAAAAAGGTATCCTTTTCCAGAGGAGGTTTGTTATTTGCTGTGACTCCATCTCCTGTTTATATTGCAGTTTCTTACATTTTATTTAGGCTTATTTTGGAATAATGCACAATGTCATCATAAAAATAAAAATCAAAGTCTATTCACTGCTTAGTTCGTAGGGAAAAGGTATTGTTTTTTAAGTAAATAGGTTTTCATTTCTTGTATAGTTTATATTAATAGAATTAATAACAGCACCTTTCTCCTTAAAACACTATTTTCTCATTCTTAATCTGATGTCACTACCCATAGTAAAAAGCAACTAACTGTTGTATTTACACAAGGGTAAAAATGTGTCTTTCAAAGACTAAGCTGTGGAATGTGTAAAGCAATATCCGCTCTGAGTAAAGGTTTTGAATTCTTGCCCTCACCCTGTGCAGTAATGAAATTTCCAGTAAGTGCTCACTGTAGTGGTAAAAAATCAGGAAGGCAGTATTTTTGTCTTTGGAGCTAGGCACCAGTATAGGTTAGGGGGAGACCTGCTGGGAAG
>RSEF01000001.1:117777742-117835051 GCA_003993805.1 Himantopus leucocephalus | reverse complement strand
TTCCAACTCTGAAAATTCCGTGATTCCGTGATTCCGTGAGTTGCTGCATTTCTGTTAGAAAGCATTGGTCACTAACAGAATATTCTTACTGCTGTTCCTAGAAGGTACTTGCAAAAGTTCAGTACGGAAAGAGCAGAAAACACTGATTCTTCCAGGTGATTTCTCTATTAAAAAAAATTAAAAGTGCGTAGAAAAATACATATTCTTTATTTTGATGTAGGATATTTACAGATAAACTGTTCTTGAAAAGGGCTGTTGTTCAGTAATAATGAGACTGCTTTGCTATTTTTACCAATTCACAACTCATTTTTTAGTTAGCCTTTAACCTTTTCATCTATGTCAAGAGAACAGGTTTGGTTATTTTGTACTTTTACTTCTTCACATCCTTTTAAATATTCAGTCTTTTTTAATTGAGGTCAAAGTGAGAGACTGCAAAGAGAACGTTAGACTGTAATACAAGATTTAAGTAATCTGTCAGGAACTGCTAAATTAAAATGTATCCCTCAATACCAACCTCATGTGAATGTACTTTGAATTTTTAATTCTTCTGTGATTATCAGTTATGAGAGTGGATGTTTGGATAGCTGACTTATACCCATTTGCAGAGCTCAACAGACTACACATGCTTCATACTTGAGCTTTCTTTTACTTGCTGTGTTCTTTGCTGACTTTGTGAATAATTTTCTGAAGCTGGTGTTGCTTTGCTATAATAAATAAAATTAAAAGAAATAGCAGTCCCCCAGTTTGAAATTTATGAGCCTAGCTTTCTATTTGTATGCCTAGTGGCCTGATTTTAGCAGGTTTCGTAAACAAAAGTCAGTGAAGTTGGAGGTACCTGTCTTCTATGGAAAACAAACCATTTCTATCTAGACCTGTAAGAAGATTTTGAAGAGCAGTCTTAAGGATTTTGTCTTGAAAAACTGGCCTATGGTTATGTCGGTTCTTTTCATCCTGCCTTTTACTGTTGCTCATTCAAATTAATTGGCTATTTTGGGTGTCTCTTTTTTTCAGATTCTCATGGAAACCCCGTGTCTTCAGAAGATCAAGTCAGTTTAGCCCAGCAGATCTCTGATGTAGTAAAGCAGCCTGCCTTTATTGCTGGAATTGGTGCAGCCTGTTGGATTATCCTTATGGTCTTCAGCATCTGGTTATATCGCCACAGGAAGAAGCGAAATGGACTCACTAGTACTTACGCTGGTATCAGAAAAGGTGCCGTATTATATATTTCAGTCCGCTGGCTGCTGAATGCCTGTTTGCTGGCTATTTACTTTATCATCAGTCTCTTGTCCTTCTAAGACTCAATGCAGGAATTCTCAAATTACTGCAATACTTTCAGGAAGTGTGGATCAGGAGCCAATGCAGAAAGCAGCGATATTTACATAATGTGTTAAACGTGGCTTTAAAGCATAAGCCTTTAGCAAAGTACCTAGACTAGCTTTCCATAAAGATACTCCTACAAATGAGAAATGTAAAGATGGATTTAAGGCTGGCAGCTTCCAATACGCCCTCGCTACCTGACACTGTACCATCTGAAAAGGAGCCAAGCGGGTGGTAGTTCATTGTCCCTCCTGTTCGGTCCTTTGCTTGCTGCTAAGACTACTAACAGCGGTGTACATTACAGTAATGCTTTTGGTGCGTGTACTTGAATTTCCTTGTGTTCTGGGGGAATGTGGTGACGTGGCTGTTTGCAAAAGCACAACAGTCAACAATACTTTTCAAGACTCTTTCATAAATGCTGTTGTGAGACCCTTCGTTGGGACTGAATTCTGGGGCTATCACATCTTGCATCTGCATTCAGTTTAGAATGGCATCAGTGGGACTAACTTAAAGCACTCTTCGTTTTCATGTTATTGATGCCTTTTATATCAGGTTGTTGGTGGGCAAGCAGTGCTTTACAGTATACTCTGTGACAAACAAAACTAGAATCTCTACCCGGGAGATCTTCTGGAATCAAAACTTGATTTCTCCTGATTCAATAATCTTTTGATTAAGCCCCAAAGTTAAAGCTGTATTCAATAAACTACAGTACCTTACATCTCAAAGCCGTAGACTGAGAACCGTAAATTCTGGAATTAATCAGAAAATGGGAGATCCTGCTTTTGAAGGAATAGAGGGAGATTTTTTGATATTTAGCAATCAAAATACAGACCTAGGCTTCAAAGGTGTGCACGTCTTAATGTGTGAAAGGTGTCATGAGATTATGTTCCTTAGTCACTTCAAGAATGAACGTGTGAAGGGCAAGACAGATAGGCAAATATAACACAAATGTTTTTAAACAGTAGCAGTGTGGGTATGAAAAAGAAGCAGTGCTAAAAATAGCAACTGAGTGAGTGGAAACGTGGAAATAGTTCTGGAGCATTGCAGAGTTTGAGTGTCCTCCATGCTATTAAAGTATCAATGCTCGTGGTAGACTTTGCACAGTGGTTGTAGGGGGGTTGTAGCCACAGAAATTGGGGATGACTTTCACCTTTGATGTTGTTGTGCTAGGATATCATAGATAAGACAGACCCCGACATACTGCTGCATTGGCCTGCGCTGTTTTGTTTTACTAATAGCATGCTGCCATACTGCCTTTCTACAGTTCTATCAAAACTAACATCACTATGCTTTCAGCAGTACCTATGATTAAGCAAAAGGCATACAATTTGTCCTTAAAAATGGTTACTTTAATGACATCAGCTATTGTTCAAAACAGCTGTGTTTTTCAATATCTGTAAAAATATCTTTTGTGTAATTCGGTGGGGATTTTAATGAAAATATACAGAAAAGTAAGTCTGCATCTCCATTATTAAGTATTCTTCAAAAAAAAAAAAGCCTTCTTTAGTGATATATATATTGCAAAGTAGTTTGCCACTCTGCAGTGCATCAAGTCATCACTGCACGCCCAAACTTTCTTCACTCGTGCATTTATTTATTTATTTTTATATTTAGCTTCAGGCCTGACATCTGTTAAAAATACTTCACTACTCCCACACATACATATTGTACTAGCACTCTTACACACTCAGAAGAGTTTATTAAGAGAAGCTCTAAGAATTAAGTTGTTCTTTCGTGTGGTAGCAATAAAGATTTCATTTAGTTGAACCTCTGTTCATCTGTTCCTCAGTTCCTTAAGAAACTAAACTAGGTTTAGTGTTTAGCTCACAGAAGAGTAAAGAGACAGTAGTTTAAGATTTTTTTTCATGTCCTTGTGATTGCAAATTAATTTTGAGACGCTTGATTCTCTTTTGAATAGCTGTGGTTTAAATGCACCTTCTATTTTAATGAAAGCTTGTTACTATGATTTTGTATTTTTGAATGCAGCTAAATTAAACTTGACTGTGTGAAAAGGCCTAGCTCAAAGAAAATACAATGGAATTCCCAAGATAAAGAGCTGTGCTACAAATGAAGCCTGAAATGGGCAAATGCTCAGAGGATTTTTGGGTTTTTTGCTTGATGTCATATCCCTGGAAAGGAATTTGCTTGGTAAAAGGGGGGAAAAACTATGGCATATCCTAAATTATAACAACAAAACACTCGACTCCCCCCAAAAATCAGAGTTATAAATATTAGATTAAGGAATTGTTCTTTTAGCCAGAACCTTTCCTTTCTGTGCCAGGATTGCTGATCAGATTCTGTCTGAAGGCTACTTTTAGTGAATATTTTACTGTTGCTCTTACATTTCTCTTTTCCATCATTAGATGGAAAAGGGCAATGTTAGCCTTTTTCTGCCCATCAGTGATAGAAAAACTATACTGTCTTGTCAACAGGAGGGGGAGCGTGTGCTAATAGGAAGAGCAGATGCTAGTGCTCTGTATTTGGATTAGAGACTCTATTGATCCAAAGAGGATTTATACTAGCTATGAGAGTGAAGATTGTCAAGCAATGTCATTGTTCCGTTGTTAACCTTTCCCTCCTAAAGCCAAGGGTTGAAAGGTAGAAAGGTGTTACATCTAGGAAGATCTTTCATGGGGTTTTTTGTGATTATTTAAGAAAGAAGGATAACTCAGTTTAACAGTCTCGTCTGTGAAAACAAAAATTAATTGCTACGGTAGATTTTAGTGCCTTTATTATAGTCAGAGTTGGTGCCATTCTTGACTCAGAGACAGTAAAACAGCAGTTCCCTTTGTTCCTTTGTATGATTATTATTTCCTTACTGAATACTTAAGTGTGCCTATTAGCTCAGCGTAATGAGCATTTACTTAGTGAACTGCAGATAAGATTCAATAGGACCTTGATAAGGCTTTGTTAAGGAATTTTGTCATTCTGCATTCTAAAATGATTAACAGTGTGGGGGTTTTGTTTGTGCTAGGATTTTCAGAAAAACATAAAATACTAAACTGAGGGGTACTTGAAAGGCTAAACTACAGTCCCATCCCCTCAGGAACACAATTGAATATCAAGCTTTTTTTTTTTTTTCAGAATAGTACCTGCAGAGACAAGCTTCTTTCTGAATCACAAATTTAATTTTATTTCTATATCACTGTGACTGAACTACTGGGTTAGTTATATACATTTGTTTTATGTTCAGCTGTCTGCTAGATTTATACTAATGTGGTATGTTTCCCTTTCTTTCTTCAGCTTAATAACCAGTTTGTATTTTGTTTTGATTTTTCAGTCCCGTCTTTTACCTTCACACCAACAGGTATATATTTGCACTTTTCCCCCCTTCTTTGTTACTTTAGCATGTGTTTGTGGTACTGTTTCTCTTTTTCTGACATAACCAGCCCAGCTGTTCTGAAGGGTTTTTTTTAAACAATTTCATTAATGACAGGTATCATTATTTTGTTCTCTAAGTAGCGTATATTTGCTTTATAGCTGATGCTTTTTTCCATTTGTGTACCATTTTGTAGCATACCATTTGATGCAAGCATGCCATTTCGTAGCATGATTCTATCAGTTTGTACAACCTGGGCTCTCTTCTTGCACTTTGCGATGGAGTAGTGTGGCCTTCCGCGTCTAGCGATGCAAAAGGTGCTTCTCATGGAGGAGGAATGACTTAGCAGAGCCCAGATGCTGACTTGAAAGGGATTCAGTGGGATTATAGTTGGTGAAACATTTGCTTCTTTTCTTTCCTCTGAATCTGCATTAATCCGGTGACCTAGGAGTTGTCTGCTTTGGAAGATACAGAAAATCAAAGTGTTATAGCAGTTAGATTTCTTTGCTTGCTGTCTTAAACTGTATTTGTGCTATGAAATTTTAAAATACTCATCATGTTCTGCACAAACAGAGGTGCATTTCAAATTCAGGGTGGGTTTAAAATCATCTTCTATTTCTTTTTGTTTGGAAATGTACGAAGCACGGCATAACCTGAGCTGTAGCCCACCAAAGTCCATGAGAGCCTTTCCATTCTGTAGAGCTGACCTTCAGTTGGTCCCACGGTCTGGCAGCTCAGCGGCTCTTCCTCTACAGTAGATACAGTTAAACACATTCAGTACTCACCAGTATAGTGCATGCATTACTGTTAGCTACAGCCTGAGTGAGCAGACGGGTTCTTCCTCCTTTGTTCTAAATCCCATATTTCCACAAGAGGTCTGTGAGATTTGCAGGACATGTATATCCAGGCAGGGTAAAATCCACCTACTCCCTTCTCTGCACACTTACATTACAGCAGGGCATATTAGTTCAAAATCAGCACTGTACTAATTTGGCCGCTGGGCAGCAGCTGAGTTATATCTTTCCAAGCTGGACTGCAGGTGAAGCAATCTCATGTCTCCATTTATCCACACAGACCTAATCGTAATGGGTTAGATGCTTATCCACGTGCTTTTAATCACGTTGAATACTATCTTGTTTCAAAAGTCATCCTATTATGTTCAGTGGAGTTGCTTACCGTTCGGCATGAGTCAGAGTGGCCCTTAATGTTTCTGAAGTCCTTTGAGATCCACAGTGGAGACTAATTCAAACTATTATTATTTTGCTGTTACTTTAATTGGCTTAACAGAGGGCTGCTATTGCAGTCACATTTGTAGCACACTACTGAATTTCTGCAGAGGTTGGTAGGTTAGCTAACACATTTTCTCAGTTGGATTCTTAACATTAAAAGAAAATATCAGGGCTCCATAAGATATGTCAGAGCTGCAAAATAAATAGCACTGAGATTTTTAAAGATGCAATTGGAAAAAAGACAAAGTATGTAAAACATTTAAAGGAAAAAAATAAAAATCCTTTTTCAATCCAGGATCCCAGTCATTAGTTCCATTGACTTTAAATGGAATCAGACCCTCTTCTTTAGCATTACCTATAGTAAAAGACTTACCTGTAGCAATGCATCCTACATTTTAATCCTGTTATTGTAATCACTGCCAGCATTTATCTCTTGCTTGCAGACTCCCAGTTTGGAGTTTTTCTAAAGAGCAGAATTTGGCTGCTTTTTTTCAACACATTACTAGTTGGAAAATGTAGAATCCATCAGCGTTTGCAGGGAGGCAATCTCTTTAACCCTTTGCCAAACCCAGTTCAAACCTGCAGAATTTATAGCACTGTTTCTTCTTGGATGTTTGCATCCTAAAAACTGACTTTTCAACCGTGTTGCTTCTTGTGAAGGGTATGCAATCCATGCCAACAAATACACATAGGTGGACATCCACTTTGTTGATGTGTAATGCTTCTGAAATGCTAGCAAAACTGTTCCTTGTAATTTGGGAAGTATTCTTTCTGCCAGACATTTATTACCAAGATTTATACATTTAATTTTTTAGATTTAAAAGTATCATTAATAGATCCAATTGTAAAATGTTATAAAATGTGAAGCTTCTGTAGCCTTTTAGAGCGTGCCTGTTCCATGAGTGTAGTGCAGTAACATTCAGAAAGAGCATGTGGGTTTGCAGTAGGTTCAGCTGTAACGAGCCATTGTTTACATTGGAAGTAAGGTCTGTTACAGAATCATGATACCTCTTTAATCTTACCAAAATAATAAGGTAGAGCAAAGCTTTAACATCTAGCCATTCATGAAATAAATATATGACCTAAATTCTTCCACAGAGTAACTCCACTGAAGTCAGCAGAGTTATGTTAAGGATAAGTTCAACCTGATGTATGGCTTCCTGCTTTCTTAAGCGATACACGTGTTTGTGTGTGTTTTTTCAGAACAGAGCGGAAATATAAAACTTTGTTGGACCTAAGACTAGCAGTTATCAAGCAACACAAGTATTATGTATAAACTTGCATTTAAAGGAATAGCTTGCAGAATGCAACTCAGAATTAATGTATAAACAATGCACGTTTATTGTCTTAGCTAAAATGAAACAAAGGCAAATTTAATACTGCTATTCAGGGAGTCTCTTATGATTTTTAAATTATTTCCTTTGTTTATCTAACTATTTCAGTAACGTATCAGAGAGGAGGAGAGGCCGTAAGCAGTGGAGGCAGGTAATTATGCGCTTTATTTTTAAAGCTATAAGTCATATGCAACTACATTTAAGGATGCTGGTGCAATTGTCCTTGTAAGCGATAGCAGAATAACCCCTTGAAACTACATGTTTTAATTTATTATATTAATTTATACATTTTGGCTGTATATATTTCTGTTTAGAAGGAGGATATGTGGTTTGAATTTTTAGGTTGATTTCCGAAGAATAAGTCGTAATATTTTCAGCTTTGTTAACCTGTAAAAACTGCATCTCAAAAAGCGAGCAGCAGAGGGAGCACTTTAACTTCAAAATAAAGACCTGGCTTACCAGCTGATTAAGGGAGTAAAAGTAATTAAGTCGTGGCATTTATGAAGATTAAGAAATATAGCTGGTTCACAAATACTACAAAGAACGAAAACATTTATTGGAAAAAATTGCTGAAGACATAAACGGCTTATAAGGTGGCTTTTTAAGAAATAAATCTTGGTATGAATGCAAAACAGTTAAAGCATCACTTGCAAGAACACGGGGTGCTGAAGGAGAGGAAAACAGGTAGGTTTTAAATGTAAAGCCCCCTGCTTTGAGAGCCTAGCCCATTCCAGATTGAGGATTTAACTAAAACATGTTTACTGGGTTTACGCTTAATGAATGGCAGTGAACAAAACAGTAATTTACATTTCCTGTGTAGAGGTGAAGTTTTCTTCAGGAGGCAAAAAAACGGTTTTAGCACAAAGGCAGGTCACAGCAGTGTCACTTTAGTAGCACACCTTTTTTTTTCTAGGTCATATTCAAGCATGCCTTTTTATAAGCATCTCAGTTGAAGGTTTGGCATGATGCTGAAATAAACTCTAAAATCTCAGAGAGCAGCTGGGCGATAAATTCCTGTATCAATTCCTGTTTCACAAGTGGCATCTTGTGATTCCTAATTTGCAAGACCATACAAAAATTTGGGAATGGTAAAGATTAGGCATAAAATTAAACATTCCCAGTCTACTTGAATGCTGTGCAGAGGCGAGGCTACTCTGCTGCTGCTGCTGAACCTGGCACGTTAAGAGCAATTTCGGATATCTCTGTCCAGCACTGTATGCTGCTGTGTTGTCATAGCCATAAAACCATGGAGGAAAACCTCTAGAACAGTTACCATGTGATTTTTGAATGGACAAATCTGTAAATAACTGGGTTGCTGCCTTCACCCCAGGATAGTGAGAAAATAAGAGCGAACAGGGATGAACCCTCTCTTTCCCTGTCAAGGTAGTTCAAAAAGATACGCAGTTAACATCCTTTGTGTTCTTTGTGCCACTGTGCTTTCTCGCTCTTCCCATAGCACAAGCTAGACAAAGCACACTCACATAGACTCAGAGGACAGAAATGAACCCAGAAATGTCTGCATCATATACAGTCATTTTGGTACTGCTAGCAAAGCAGCATCATTTTTTACTGTCCTAGTTTTAAGGATCAGCGCCACAATCTAGCAGTATAATTGATTCAAGGTGCTAACATCTATGCTTCTTTTGTTCATTTGCATATATATCATTTACGGAGTGTATGATGTACAGTATTTTGTAGAATATGAAACATGCTTTTGCTATATATATATATAAAAAATGTTATTTTTGCATATGAAGCCTTTACTCTGATTTCCAAACTTAAGATTTTCACTTCCTTAAATTATATTTGCAATGTTTTGTAGAGGTTCAGCATTTTTGCCAAGTGCAGTTATGTGAGCATGTTAAAACATTATTCGGAATTCAAAATGTCACAGTGATATATTTCAATATAATCCCCACTTCTACGATGCTGAAAAAATACCTGTTTCTGTGGCAATCCCTTTTCTAGACAGGATTCACATCATGGTAATTGTGGTGGATTGACTCCAGCCAGCAGCTAGGCACCCACGCAGCCACTTGCTCAGTCCACCCCTACCCCAGACCCAGTAGAGTAATTCAAGGGTTCAAGGAATTTGCTGCAAAGGTTAAAGATTTTTGGAAATTATAATCTCCGATCATCATCAATATATGAAGCTGTAGTGCAGACCTCTCATGCCTACAGTTCCACCTAAATGGCTCCAATTAAGAGAGTTTTTGTCTACTTCTGTGCCTCACACCCCATTTCTTGCATGACAGCAGGTGTGACTGCAAAGTAAATTTTAGAAGCAAAGGACCTTTAACTCTCTATCCAAAAATCCAGTACACAGGTCTTGAAAGTGCTGAAGCATTCTGGAAGGCTTTGTCTCCTCCAAATGCCTTGAGGTGTACTTTCATTATAAAAGCAGAGTGGTAGGGGAAAACCCAGGGTATTTCAAATCAACTGGCCTGCTCACAGGACTACATAGCTGTACATTTATTTCAGATTTACAAAAAATACTTGTTTAGTGTATGTGTATTGACTGGTATGTTAGCCTGACAGTAAGTCAAACCCCATCACCTCCTATGTTAAATTGTCAGATGACATACGCAGTACAGAAAGATATATACACATATATGTATAGATCTCCTAAATGTCATTCTAAGACTATGACTTAAGCCTGTGGCACTGACAGACTATATCCCCCACAACTAACTGCATGCAGTTTGTATTCTCAACTTGCAGTTTAAGAGGATTAGCATATTTTATTTTTGAAGAGCATCGCATCTAATATTATGGAGACTAGTTTCTGCACTATTTCACGTGGAAAGTTGCCTGTTAAATCCTGCAGTGAAAGAGACTGTGTTCCTCTTTTTTTGCTATACATATGACAGTGGCTAAAATCATCTATTTTTAAAAGCACCGTAGTTATCAAAGGCAATTTTAAGTTGTTAGGGGATGCTACTTATATGGGACTTTAAAACATGCCATTGCGTTGTTAGTGTGAAAAGTGAAGAAGCACCAGAAATTCTACAAAACATTCATCCGAGCGTTTTTCACACTCACTAGAAAAATTCAGCAACTTAGAAACCAAGGAATGCTGTTTTTTCTGCTGATGGCAGGAATACCTTATTCCAAATGCAGCCAATGTGTAGTGTTGTTATCTGGATATTTTTAAAGGTGTTGAGTATTCCCAGTTACTTTAAAATTGCTTAGGAGCTGCTGCTATTCCACCCACATAAAGAATAAGTGGGTGGCTTACTCATTAACAAAGATGTATCACGCACTCAGTATGCTTAGTGAGATCCAAATACTCCCAAGCGACAGAGGTTTCTGTAATCTGCTGTTCCCTTTCATCCACTACAGTAGTACTATCACCAAGAATTTGGGAGTATTCACATCTAAACTTTGCTCTTATTTCCACATATCCATCTCACTTCCATGTGTGAATTTTTGGTTTGTTTGACTTGCCAATTTCCTCTTTTTTACCTTGCTTTCTTTAAGAAATGGAGAAGGGGCAGAAAAATAAAAATACAACCTTCCTAGAAAAAAAACAACCAAACAAAACAAAAAAATCCCAAACAACCAACCCACCAACCAAAACCAAAGTGACAGGTAAAGGTTGCACACCAATGTATGTGTGTAGTTCAGCAAACTGAACTGATGCTGCCCTTGGCTGCTCACTTCAGAGTGTTTTAGCAAGGAACAAGTTATATAGGAGACTAGGAGTGACTAAATAATTGAATCAAGCTGTATTTTTCAATGCTCCAGCCTTTAAATATGTGATATTATTTTGTAATATCTGACCTTTTGAGAAGAATATAATTGTAATGTGAAAATGCTTTTGTTGAATTTTTTGAAATGACCAAGCTTTGTTTTTAAAGGCCAGGACTCCTAAACATCAGTGAACCAGCCACTCAGCCATGGCTAGCAGATACTTGGCCTAACACAGGGAACAATCACAATGACTGCTCCATCAACTGCTGCACCTCTGGCAACGGAAACAGTGATAGCAACCTTACAACGTACAGTCGACCAGGTTAGATATGTTTTTACCTTGTTAAGGAATCTTCTTTACTTCTATACTTCTCATACCTGAGAGAGTGTGCAGGTTTGTTTGGGGTTTTATTTCCAATGCACTTAGACTTAATATAGTTTCTCCTTTATGTCATGATTATGCTTTTTGTCCCTTTTTTGATCCCCTTTTTCCATGCACTTTGGATAATTATAGCAAGCTGTAGGCTGAAGGAGCCCCTGCAAAGTTTAGTGTTGACAAAAGTCACACTGAACTGCTATGTTTCAGCATCTGAAAAAGAGCAGATAAGGTCATTTTTAGGTTGTTCTGTATATCCTTGTTGCTTGGATGGGGAAGGAGATGTAGCAAAATGACACTAGTGAGATTTTCTGTCTGATTTGAGTGTGATGGGAAGCAAGAAATAAAACATTGCTACAGTACTTGCAAGACAAGTCAGTCTACTTTAGCACATTCAAAACCTCCCTTCGGGTGCCATTCTGCACAAAATTGGATAGCTGGTTTTCTGTTTAGGGTGTGTGGATGAAAAAGTTAACTTCACACTCTAAAAGCAATTATGAAATGTTAGGTTAAGTGGTAGTTCCCAGGAGCTTGGGCAGGACTCAGTGCTCTTGAAGAAAAACTCGTGAGTTCCATGGGAACACACTTAGAGAAATATATCTGGAAGCACTAATTGTTGCATGTTTTGTTTTAAACAGACCTTAGGTTCCTTTCGTTTTTACCAGGTTCGTGTTACTGGTGAGGAATGAAAATGAGTCTTTTCCACTACCAGCATCTCTAGGTGATTTTTGCTAGTAGCATTTCCCAGCATTCAGGGAGGGAATATGATTACCTATAGTGAAGTTGCATAAGTGCAAAACAGCATTACCTCCTGTAATTAATGTGAAACCAGCCCAAATGTGATGGTGGTAATTCATCTCCTGCAGTGTGCTGTCTTGACAGTGACCAGTGCCAGGTGCTTCAGAGGAAGGTGGGAGATTTTAATATTAGAGACTTGTGTCTTACCCTGCCCGAGGATATCACGTCCACAAATACCTATGTAAAAAGATTCCTGATACAGAGATACTTCATTGTGGCAAGTACAGACATACCAAGGTCTAGTAACTGGAACTTAACAAATTCAGAAAAGGAAGCAAATGCACATTTTTGAGGGGTATAAGCTATTACAACATTTCATCATGAGGTGCAGTGGATTCTTTCTCAATTTAGCTGTTATATTAAGCTTGGTTGTGTTGCAAAGTGATTCCTTCCTTTCAAGCAGAGTTTATGAGCTTGAGGGCCAGACAGGATGTTCATAGTGATCTCTTCTGTCCTGGAAAATCTGGCAAATATTCTTAATTATGTCAGCTTGGGCTTGGCTTATGCTCTGAAGGAGCAGAGTTGGATATCCCCTCTATAGCTGTGAATATGCTAAGTAACTGTGCATTTTTAATTTACTTTAAGTAATAGTACTGTCTTCCAAGTCTACAGAATGGGAATGAGTTGTTCTAAAAGTAGACGCTATAAAAAATATAACAGAATAAATCTTCTGTTATATAGGTAAAGCAGTTTTGTGTAAGTACTATGTATGAGGAATTCTAATGTCTCTATGTAAAAAAAAAAAAAAAAAANAATGTACCTACTGCATATACTGTATCGATTTTATTGCCCTACACAAAAATCGGATGTAGCTGGAACTGGAAGGCGGTAAAAATATATAAGTGACTCTGCAAGGATATTATAGCAAAGCATGAGGTATTAGGAAGGAATAATATGCTGGATATATAATTGTCCAATATAATGCAATAGACTTGGAAAGGAGGAAAGACTAGCGTGGTTTCAGTAGATGAGAGAAAAAGCAGAAATGAAAACATTTAAAAAGTAGAAATCAAGAAGTTGAAGACTGTGAAGCAATAAATAACAGCTCACATAAGAAAGAAAAATATATCAAACAGTAAAACCTTCAAAAAACACAAGCTGGGTGGCCATGAAATGTGCAATGATAAGCTCTATGTGGCATGTTCTGATACTGTTCCTTAATCACTGAAGATGTGGATCAGTGGTTTTCTTCCTCAAGTAGTTTATTTCTCTTTTTCAGGAAATATTTCTCAAAAAAGGTGTATGCATTAGGGAATATTTTTGAAATTGAACATTCTCTATATTTAGTAGTTATTTCATTTAGCGTAATGGTCAAATCCTGAATTCTGTACTTAGCTTTACTTGGCACCCTCTCCAGTAAACGAATTGTGGACACAGGTAATGGACTTCAGGTTTTGAATCAAACTCATTAGCATGAATACCACATCTTTTAAAAGAGGAAAACTATATTCCTGGTGATTGTTATGTAATTATTGACGCATTAATCAGCTGGCAAATGAGAATTTTTGCTTAATGATCATTGAATGCTGGTTTCACTAAGCCTTCTAACTGCCGACCCACAGACTGTGTTACTCCATTCACTATTCTTCCAGTGGACTGGATATGGAGAGGAAAAAAAAATGTGTGGAGCTGCTGTCACGGACAGGCAAGAAAATGCGGGAAGGCAGGCACACTGGTTCACACAGTAGTGGCCAGAGCATCAGTACCTGTCCGATTTACTCTGTGCAATAAGTGGTGATCTCACGATACAGTAATTATTAGAAGAATGAATTCTTGCTGTCTATGTGATATATATTTAGCACACAGGACAATGGTATTACTATGGTGTTACTTATTTTGCAATATCCAAAGCAACTAATAATTAGCAAAAATTCCAGAGTGCTTTCCTGTCTTTTTGTTTCAAACCAAATTATAGTATTGTACAAGGAAACAATGATCAAATAAAGTCTTGCTACTGGGTACTGAGTTACCTCTTGTACTGTTTCTCTTTAATTCTGTTATGTGTAATCATTTTTCAGTCTGTTTTATGAAAATCTGTTGTATCTCTTTCTGATCACAACTACAAAAGAGTCTAAATGCTGTTCTTTCTATATTGACATGAGATGACTGTCACGTTTAGTTATTCCCATTATTAGCCTTTGGTTGATTTTTCCTTTGAATGCAAATTATTTTAATCACAGTTGTGGATTGGATATCTATAGTGCTTTGAGAATAATGTCTAAAAATGTAAATGTTTATATGGCCACTGCAGAAAAAGCCCATCAAGGTAAGTCATTGTAGATAGAATTCAGAAGATCTGAATTTACATTGAATCAAAACAGTGAACACTACTTTTGAAGCAGCAGCTTATAAGGTAAATGATATTCCATAAAATATTTAGTTAATTACAATACCTCTGCTTCATGGATGCAAGCCATATAGTTACGCACTAAAAAAATTTTAAAGGGAATTTCATTGAAAGTATAGTGTAAGCGAACAGAATGACCTTTTCTTTTTTCTTTCCTCTGTGGTTAGCCGATTGTATAGCAAATTACAACAATCAGCTGGACAACAAGCAAACAAACCTGATGTTGCCTGAGTCAACTGTATATGGTGACGTGGACCTCAGCAACAAAATCAATGAGATGAAAACCTTCAATAGTCCCAATCTAAAGGACGGAAGATTTGTCAGCCAGCCTGGGCAGCCCACTCCTTATGCCACCACTCAGCTCATCCAGTCAAATATCAGCAATAATGTTAACAATGGCAGCGGGGATACGAATGAGAAACACTGGAAACCCTCTGTTCAGCAAAAGCAAGAGGTTGCACCCATACAGTACAACATTATGGAGCAAAACAAATTAAACAAAGGTGAAGAGCTTTTAGCTTGTTTCTCCTCTTTAGGCATCAGAGGAGTGTTGACCTTCTGGTGCTGGGAGTCTAAAGCTTTCAGGTTCAGCAATTACAGACTTCTGTGGTGCTTTTAGACTTCTCCCTTTTTAGATTTAGAAATCCACAGTTAGCAGTGTCAGAAAGTTAATTAGCACCACAATAACCTTCAGTTATTGAATTTATTATAAAAAAATAACAAGCTGTATCTTTAGAAAAGAGTTAAGTAAAACACATTTCCTATGGATTTGAGATTAATTTAAATTTAATAGTAGTTAAGGGATTGGTTAGGACAGAGGCCAGATATTTTATTCATAAGCCAGCTGCATGGTAGTCACATTATACTCTACCTTAAATTTTAAATAGGTCAACCCACTCTTCCCAGTCGTGGATGGAGACTAATTAAATCTACATGTTCATGTAAACGAATGAAATTTTGCATATCAAACTCTGTAAAATTGTATTGTGTTGTACACTGGGGACACAAATGGAGCGATCCAATTCATTTTAGACTTGTTCCTAGCAAGCCTTCGATTCACATGTTGAGAGGCAATGCTACCACACACAGTTTTGGAAACTAAATTCCTTTGTTACCCTGACTGAGGTCTGTAGATCCAGAAGCTAAAAATAAATTGATTTCAGTGTTAACGGGAAACATCAGAATGTACTTTTGTGGCCTTGAGGGCATGTTTCTTTAATATAATGTGTGGGAGTTGGAAGAAATAGGTATGTGATTTCTTGCTAGTCCTCCAGGCTACCATGCAACCTCTTTTAATAACCTGATTTGCAAAACAGTATCCCTAGGAACTGGACCCATTCTAACTTGGAACTTTTTGCATGGATTGTTGTAACTCAAGTGATTGCACAGTGCTAAGTTATCCAGTAAAAAGATACGTTTCATTACAGGAATGTTGATTTCTCTACTGGACCCATCTACTCACAGAGGAGTTCAAAGGGCAATATAAAATATGACACCTTCCCTTGACATAAACATGTCAAAAGAAAATTCAATTTTTGTAGCTCCTTACTAGAGGGTGAAAGCTGTATTTTTTTGTAATTATGTTTTCTTTCATGAACTGTGTATTACATATCTGTTTTGGAATTAAAACATGTTTGGTTTTTATGCCCTGGAAGATACTGCATCTTTCAAACTGTGTATATTACAGCTGCATATTCTCTAGCATATTGTAGTGTGGAAAGGCCCCCTTAAAGCATTGTCTGCTGACAGTCATATATACATATTTCAGAGCGTTGATTTACTGTTTATCCTCTGTGTAAACATATGCGGTATGTAGGGCTTCAGCGTGGTCTCTGGAATGCAACTGGGCTGAGAAACTATTACAGAATACACTCTGGTGTGGAATTTATCATTTTGCTCTTTTCCCCATGCTTACATTATCACAAACATTTCTGCAGCAGATGGGGACTGATTCTTAGTTTTGTTTATTTTTGTTTTGGTTTGCTATTTTATGAGTCAATATTCTGATCTTGGTTTTCTCATTTCCTAAGTCAAAACCATCTTGCTGATGATTATACCTATAGCTTTTGTGATGGGAAATAACCATTTTGATGAGTTACATGCTGTGCTTCATTGTCACTACTTTATGTCCAGTGGTTCTGTTTATGATGCAGTTTTATTTGCTGTATGAAGAGTAACTCAGCTGCTTTCTGTTCTCTGTAAATTATTATTCCTTTTTGGCATGAGAGTACTGTTTTGTCAGATGAGTATTTTACTTCTGATAAAGTTTTACAGATCTGGTTGCCAAATCTAGATTTAAAAGTAACATACGTATATCAAGTGCTTTGGAACTGGAGAAGGAAGTTACGCTAATAGCCATTAGCAAAAAAAGGCCCTGCCTGTAGCTAGAACCTGCATGACCCAATATAAATAGAAATCTTCTTGGAGCCAGCAGGCATTAAACAAAGACCTCTTCTGTTGTAAACCAAATTTAGTAAAGCTGCATTGTTGCTCCAACAGATCATTCAGCCCTTCTAATACAGGGCTGACTCCTACATGGGTTTGTCACCTTTGAAATACAAAAAGTAGCTACCACAGTCCATTGGCTGCCCTGCATGTGTAAATTAAGCAGATACCATGGAAAATCAATCAAGGTGACAGTCTATTCCTATGCAAAATGCTCACACAGGTCATGTATATATCCACTGAGACTTAATCGTTGCAGAGGCACTGCAACAGCCCTGTGCATAGGACTTCATTTTACTTCATTTTTGCTGTGGAGCTACTAAGTTCCCATGATTTCCATTAAACTTACAGTTAGAGACAAGATAAAAACAAAACATGATTATAGGATGATTTTCCTTTCAAAAAAAATTAATTTATTTCTCACTATTTTCAGGAGATCTTCCTTTGTGTTATAAAGCACGTATATAAAAGTAGATGTGTTTCTGAAGGGTAGCATTAACTATATTATTAAACTTGCAGATTACCGGGTAAATGACAACATTGCTCCAACTATTCCGTACAACCAGTCATATGACCAGAATACAGGTGGATCCTACAACAGTTCGGACAGAGGCAGTAGTACATCAGGTGAGTATGTACAGTGTTTACCAAACCTTAGGTTTTTTGGTGTTTGGACGCTCTAGCTGTAGCTAGCACTAGGTACTGGACGTACAGAAGGGATGATGGGGGGGGACCCACTGACAATAATACAGCACAGGGATGTTACACAGCATAAAAACTGTCCCAATAGGTGCCGGTATTTCTGTTGCATCTTTATGGTTGCTTAGTGCCATCTAAATGTCAATTAATTAGTTGGTTGTCCAAAATTGTGAAAGTCACGAAGACAAGTAGAAGCTGAAGTCCTTTGTAAAAATCTTGAAGTAAGACAACTTTTAATGCTGGAGAATGCTGACCAGGGCACTGAAATTGCACTCTGTGCTTTGGAACCACAGAATATGGTTTAGTTCAAAAGTTACTGCTGCTCATATTGGTATAACCTCTATGCTTTCAGCTTTGATTTCTGTAGAGGTGTATGAAGTGTTCAGAGCTAAACCAGAAACTACACATAGGCTTTACTCTAAGTCTGATACTTAGCCTATGTTTATTTACATTGAGCCAATTATAGGATAAGTTATGGTCACAATCACCATGTCCCGGGATTTTACATCTACTAAGCAAGAATATGGTTTTTGTTTTCACCTTTTGTTCTGCCGTTGCCTTAATCCTAACTTTTACTCCATTTTAACCAAGACGACTGAGGCACAGCAGAGGCATAAACATCTAGGTGAGCCTGCTGTGCCTTTGAGTGACCTGCATTCTTAGTGGCTGGGGTAAGATAAGCACAGCTCCCGATTCTCCCAGCTGCTCAGGGGTGTTCGTCTGGGAGCCAGCCTTTTGCCCGTTCCCAGGTCTACAACATAGGGATGTGGTGCTGAGCCTGTGCTCAAAGATGTTAAGACCTGAAATTCAGCATGAAACATCTCAGGGGTATGAACCCATCCAAATTAAAAATGAGAAGGTGGTATTCTCGGTGCTGACACCTATTATGGTTATTCATAACGCTGAAATTTTATAGTCCCATACCAAGGACTCCAGCAGAAATGAAGCAAGGTGACCAGAGTAATAAATTAATTGTGCTGAACCAAGTATATATCATGGTGCTTAGGGCAGAGAATGCAGATGATGGTCGCCTTGGGATAGTTAGGGTCTTGCTTGACATACTAAGATACCAGAAAAATAGTTATACGTAGCTAAAACATATTTGTATCTGGCAGCTAATGTGGTACTACTGTCCGTAAGAATGGAAAATCTGAGACAGCAGAAGTGAGAAAAATGAGCTTCCTAAATCTCACTGCAGCATATTTAATCAAGTGTATAAAGCTCAACTATGGTAATATAAAACCACACCTCAGTTGAAGAGAGAAATGTGAAGGATTCTAAAACATACTCAAAATACAGTGATTTATCTACAATTAAAGAAGTAACAATAACAAGGATAAAAATGTGTACCGAGGAACAATGGTCGAGTCAGTTCTGATCATAGCCATGTCCAAATGTAAAATTCAAGACCACCTGAGTAATTGGTCTTATTCAAAGTTATTGGAACTGTTAAAGCTGCATTGTTCTATTATGAGCTATAATTTCCCAGTAATGGTAGTTGAAAACATTTGTGCCATACTTCATCGATCTTCTTTCTTCTTTTTTCTGTTATTTTAGTTCTTCTAGCAATTATTTTCAACTGCACCTGCCATTTAGACTAAAACTAGTAATTTCATTGTGCCTAAAACGTTTCAGTGGACAAGTACAAATTACATATATTCAGTGACTTAATGCAACAGTGGAACTTTAATAGATCATATCTGTATCATATTGTATTTTAGGTTCCAGCAATTAAATAGTATAAAGGCACTTTAGAAAATATGTCTACAGCTCATTTGTTTTAGATGATAATCTATAATGTAATTAATAGAAGTAGGAAGCTCACTCTTAATGACATTGCTTGTAAAATTCATTTATGGTTTTATCGCATTTTGGCTATTTATTAACAATTAAAGTTTTGCATCCCATGTGCTTTTTCCATGCTATGTAAAGTTTCTGGTTAAATTCAATTGCTGAAAAATGTGGAGTAATTCTACAAAGAAGCTAGGATTACAAATGGGTGTAAAAAGGAGGAATGCCAGTTTATTCCAACTCAACACAACAGTAAATTCCCGGAGAATTCAAGAGGATCTGGGAGGGACTACAGGTTGTTTTTTTTGTTTTTCAAAGCGTAGCAGTGAGGAGAAGCTTAAAAGCATTACAAATAGGTATTGCTTTTTACTCATAGGGAGTCAAGGGCACAAGAAGGGTGCTCGGACCCCAAAGGCTCCCAAGCAAGCTGGCATGAACTGGGCAGATCTTCTTCCACCCCCTCCAGCACATCCACCTCCCCATAGCAATAGTGAAGATTACAATCTTTCAGTGGATGAAAGGTAAGAAAGAGGAATACATCATCTGTTTCTCACTTTAATCGCTAGTTAATTGAACTGTAATTTGCCCTACGAGCTGGCAGTGAGACCTTCCTTCAGTACCATTCTGGTGCTCCTCAACTAGCTGTAGTGTGGCTATTCAGAGAGCTCACTTACTGACAGTGGTGTACATGCACTCAATACATCCTTACTAAGCTGTTTTCAAGAGCGCATTTAACAATGATTTTTTCTGGGCTATTTACACTGTATCAGATATGCTAATTACACAGTAAAAAATTAAGTCCTTATTTTCTTAAAAAATTAATTTTAGCTATGACCAAGAAATTCCTTGTCCTGTCCCACCTGCAAGGATGTATCTGCAGCAGGATGAGCTAGAGGAAGAGGAAGAAGATGAGCGAGGTCCTACTCCACCTGTCCGAGGAGCAGCTTCCTCTCCAGCCGCTGTCTCCTATAGCCATCAGTCAACTGCCACTCTCACCCCCTCTCCCCAGGAAGAACTCCAGCCCATGTTACAGGACTGTCAGGAGGATCTGGGACACATACAACACCAACCTGACCGGAGGTGTGTCAATGCAAATGTAGCGACAGAAATACAACAAAAGTCATCTTGGCCCCACTGAAAATTCCTGTTGAATTCAGTGAGGCCAAGATTTTCCCCATGATATTTATTCTGTTAATATTTAACTTCTAATCCAGGATGCTAGAACTATTTGTAAGCTAAGGAATAGGTAATTAAGTTGCTTTATTATGATACCGTGGAAAGAAATGCAGTATATCACTTTACGGTACGTACGATGCTGACACAAGTTAAATTCACAGTCATCAGGATATTAAAGTGGTATCGTTAACACAGCTTACCATATAATTACAGTTCCATTGTTTCCAATAGATTTACTGCATTATTACCATAAAATAGCATGCATTATTTCACAGTAACTGTGCAATTAACTTGTCACCAATATGTATGAATATATATAAATATATAATTTATATAACCTATAGATTTTCCTGTTCTCATAAATCCTAATACTGGAAATTATTGCTTGCAAAATTTTCTTAACATTTCCACCTACCCTTATTTAAAGGAATGACCAACATTAATAAAGATAGATATTTGTTACAGGGAAATTTTGCTTCTTCTCTGAGTTGCTTTTAGTACAAACTGTTTTGCATATACACTCTCACAGCTTCTCTTCCATAAAACAGTGAATTCTGAATGAGGCTTTTTATGTATGATGCTTACTTGTCTTGCTTTCTGTTAAGAAGGCGCAGCTTTTCCATCCCAAATTATATTTCTTTATTACTTTTTTCCCTCCAGTGGTTTGCACATATTGTCTATTACCACAAATACACAAACTCACCTGCAATATTCCAGTCATACTTTCTATTTTCAGTGAAACGCAGAACTATTATGATGAAATGAATTTGATCTTGACAAGTAGACTGTAGAACTTTGATTTTATTAATATAGCTTACTGGACATTCATGGATGTATTTTCCAGAATGGTTTTTGAAAAGTTAGTTCATTTCTATGTTTCCCTTTTTAAAGTAAGCAGTAGTTGTTAATGGTTTTTTGAAGGGCCTATATCTGCTTTTACTTTGCTTCCCACTTCTACTTGGTCTGCCTTGTTTTGTTTTCTTTGTTCTTTATGGTAGCACTTCTTGTACTGTGTATCTTTTTCTCTTCATCTTCCTTCCTTCCACTCTTTTTATTAGTGGGTGGCTAATAATAGTTTCCTGTAATTTCCATTGGCCCTGATATGTCAAGGCACAGAAGTGTTAATTTTAATCACTTACATTTTCTGGGTTTTTTAGAGGTTAATCTAGCTGGACACTGATGGAAAAGGGAAATGCCAAGTGAGCGATGTGTTGTGAGTGACTTTCCAGAACCTCAGCTACCATGTTCTGGAGAGTGGGAGATGCATATTGACATACAGAATGGAGTAGGCATTGGAGCAGATGTATGCAAACATGCATAACAGCCAGCAACTGCCTGGAAAGTAGAAGGTTTGCTCAACACAAAGATGCATGGCTAGTCACCATAAATGTGGTCAAAATTAGTGGCAGAAGTATCTGGAAGGACGTTCCAATTTAAGGCCCTAGGGCATACACCTTACTTGTTCAGTGGACTGAAAAAATCAAATGTGTATTTATTTTATTCTTCCTGCAATGGTTAAGTCTAGCTTTGCTGAACGTCTTAGAACTGATAGTGATTACAATTATCTTTTTTATCTTACTTTTGCAGACATTGTTTCTTTTCTTTTTGCTACATCCACCTCATCGGTTAAAAAACATTCACAGAATTCTATTTACTTGATTTGTGAGGCTTGGCTAACTACCTTTTCCATCTAACAGTGTTGATATGACCCATGGCATTGCTATATAGGAGTTGGATGTACTGTGCTTAACAGCTGTAGCCCATTCTGGAAGGGGGTTTTGTCTTTTGAATGTGGTGTGACAATACTTTCCAATTAAGAACACATTTTGAGTAGTGCTTCTCTGTATTATTTTGAGGGGGATTGTAAATGATGGGGTTTTTAGTGAAAATAATGCCTAAAATATTATTTATCATACTTTTTATTAGCTTGACTTGTAGTTCTGCTGAATATTATCTCAGTTTCTGATCATAACCAGGCATCTAGAATGAGATTCTGGTGGTTATGGTGTACTGTCATATTTCTGTGTTCGGTCAGCTTGCTTGAAGTATAGCAAAATGAAATAGAAATCTGTGCTCTGGAAGAGTGGACAAGCAGAGAAAAAACTAAAGATTTAGTGAGATAGCAGATGATGTCAATGTTAAAGCGAGAGCTGAGATAGGAAACGATGTCACTGTTAAAGCGAGAACCACTGCATCAGATAAAGTGAACGAAGTATTGTTAATTCTGTATGCCCATGAACCAGCTGCTCTCAATTAGCTTATCCTTAAAGGCTGGCAGACCAGCTATATTTTCAAGAACCGTAGCATATTTTGTAACCAGTTACCTGTCTTCTAATACCAAAACCTAGAGAATATGAAGACTAGCAAATATATTACAAGGACAGTTGTCACAAGAGCTTTAAATTAAGGCACTAAAACTTTATATGGCAAGGTCTCTAGTCAAAGGCAGATAGAGGTTCCCATGCAGCAATGGCTTCTGGGATTTGGGGAGAAGGGGGGTTATTAAATTATTATTTGGTATATATCCCTAACTGACCTTTGCTTCATTCCATTCAGTATTTAGTACAGCAAGTGGAAAACAGCGGCTCGATGATGTAGTAGAGGGAGGTTCCAGTTTGCTATTGCCACGAAGTATGGTTTTCCTTGCTAAATTTTCCTTTCAAAATCAATAAATATTCCCATTTATTAAAATAAAAAAATTGCATCCTCCCAAAAAGAAAAGATTTAGTTTATGAAAGTCACTATTTGTCAATGAGATAATAAGAGGGGAAAATTGACAAAGGAAAATTACTTTGGAAATTTTTGCAAAGCCCGCTGCAGTAGAAATCCCTGGTACGCAAAGCCAAAAGTACAGCCATTGCTGCAGAATGTACTTTTTCCTCTCAGACAAATGGTATTTAAAGAGCACGCCTGGAGCCCTGTGGAAAAAAACTGTTGGCAATGTAACTACCTGAGACTTCTGAGTGAAGTATTAAGTAAACTGAACGTTGATCTAATGATATCTGATACTTTGCCTCTTTGAGCTGGAGACACCATTACTGATATTTTAAGCTCAAAATAAATTAACCCATACATCTACATGCATTTTGGTATCCTTAAGACCTAGTACTAATGTTACAGCAGAGAATTCTTTCTTTATATTATCGCCTAGACCAATTTAAAAAATAATGAAATTACAATATCTCTTTTCATATCTTTCTGAATCACTGGGGGAGCTGGAAGGAAGATAATGTTTTTGGAGCAATTTGTCCTGGTTTAAGGTAAATCTGTTTGGATAGAGGCGTCTGTCGACGTTGATAGTTTCAAGCTTCTAGAGCAGTATACAGACACTTCTTTTGCTCATACTGTCAAGGGTGCACAAATAATTTTTTTGAAATAGTCATGTGAACTATAACCACCTCTTTGCCTAGCTGTACATGTGCTGGTTTAGGGAAAATGAACAGCTTCATGCAAAATAAGCCAATTTCCATTAAAATCAGTGATAAAGGAACCGCATTAAAAAAATCATATTTATTTGTGGTAGATTTCAAACTACGTAGCAGTCAGTTCTGATTTACGGCAAAAATAAAAACTAAAAAAACCCCACAACCAACCATGAACCTTTCAGATATGAATTCTGTTGATTTAAAAAGGCAAGTCAAGCTTGTTGGGAAATAAAAGAAATATTTTCATCAATCTGTTATTTTCTCAGACTCTGTTATGTGACTTCAACTCTTCTTACCCTTGTATTTTTATGCAGACGTCAACCTGTGAGTCCTCCACCCCCTCCAAGGCCTATCTCCCCACCGCATACCTATGGATATATCTCAGGGCCCTTGGTCTCTGATATGGATACTGATGCACCAGAAGAGGAAGAGGATGAGGCGGATATAGAGGTTGCCAAGATGCAGAACAGAAGGCTCCTTTTGC
Source organism: Himantopus leucocephalus (assembly GCA_003993805.1). Lineage (NCBI taxonomy): Eukaryota > Metazoa > Chordata > Aves > Charadriiformes > Recurvirostridae > Himantopus > Himantopus leucocephalus. The sequence continues at coordinate 117,810,618 of RSEF01000001.1, read as the reverse complement.
GTGGCCTTGAGCAGACACCTGCCTCCAGCGTTGGGGATTTGGAGAGCTCTGTAACAGGGTCCATGATCAATGGCTGGGGTTCAGCCTCCGAAGAAGATAACATCTCAAGTGGGCGGTCTAGCGTTAGCTCTTCAGATGGATCATTTTTTACCGATGCAGATTTTGCACAGGCTGTTGCAGCAGCTGCAGAATACGCTGGCCTGAAAGTAGCCAGACGTCAAATGCAGGATGCAGCAGGAGGTAAGCTTGTCCTCTATTTGAAGGGAGAAAAAAAAAAAAAAGGCCATTGTGAAATACATTTATCTGCAACTGCTTCCTGGCTTATTCTTGTTCTTACAACATTTAGAAGTTCAGGAGAGGGGGTCAATTTACACTAGTGGAAGAGTCAGTAAAGGAGTTTTGGTGAAACAGTTCAAAAAGAATTGCTGCTTTACATTGTTTTTCATAAGTAGTTCCTAGTTTTTTGGACTCCACCCAGAACTGAATCAGAAAAAAAAATAATTAAAAATTACAGAATTCTATCCTTTTTCTAGTATAAGATTCCCAGTGTTTTCAGTCACTCTTCATGAGAGATTTAATCCCTCTGTATTGAAATGTCCAAATAAATAGTAAACCTCTAGAGTCATATTTCCCCTGGATTTTAAAAAAAAAAAAGAAGTAATATATTTTTTTTGCATTTAATATTTTGTTGTTGCCCTTTGGAGAATGCTGTTCAAGCTCTAACTGCTGTATTATTGAGATGAACTGGGTTTGTGTTAGTTTCATAATTTGACAGCTGTTATTAGTTGTGGTTTAGAATATAGATTATGAATACGCAGCATGGCCTTGTGCATATTTTTCTTACTTCTTTTTTTTCTCCTGAATCACCACTGGGCATATGAAATATGATATTTGAAATATTTAGTGTTTTACAACATACTGGTTACTAGTAACACTGGGTATATACAGATAATCAGTCACCTGATCAGTAACTAGGCCCAGTGGATATTGTTACAGTTCAGCTAAGAGATAAGAATACCGCCGGGTGGGATGCAGGTTTTAAGCAGATCCATGAATGTTTTGCTAATCAGTCCTATTAAACCGCCAAACCTGGAGAAGAGGTATTCTGTCATGACTGTGTCCACCCTGACTCCACAGATTTGCAACCTTCCTCCCATTTCTGATATCCTCTCCCAGTTAACAGTCCTTTGTTTCATTTCAACACAGCTGTTCATCATGAAGAGTGAGAGGGGAGGTAATTTAGTAATTCTGGATGAAATCCTGGCCGATTGAAGTAGGTGGCAAAACTCCCATTCGTACCCACAGGGCCAGGATTTTATCCATTTTATACATATACGTTCATACAAATATGCGTGTCTATGTGTGTGTAAATTTATATATTTAGAAAAGGCCTTTTTACATCCTGTTGCAAGTACAGATCAATAATTTTACAGCAGTCAAGTTCATGTTATGCGATGATTTTTATGTATTTATATTACCCGTACCTGACTACACATCCTAAAAATGTGATGCTTCTTATCTGCAAATACGCTGTGATAAAATGCCAGTCATACATCCCTGATGCATTCCTGGTTATTCACTCAAAGGGGCGGAGGGGGCATCTGTACCTGACACCTGCTAGTGACTTGCTTACGGCATGGGTGACCTTGCGCTGCCCGAGTTGGGGGGGGTGAAAACCCTTTTGAAAGTGAAATGTTTTGTTGATTCTGGAAGGCAAGAAGCTTGCCTGTGCCAGACTGCCGATGGCATTGGGCTTCCTGGGGCAGGAGCTACCGGCTACCAACCCGTTGGATCCTTTCTGTGCAACTAAGCCAGCCTGCCTACTGATAGGATGGCAAATGCTTCAAGTTAGTTACGGCTCACCCTAAAACTGGATTACAGGAAGGGTGAGAGTTTTATTACTGTTCAAACAGTGTGTTTTCAGGTTTTGGATAGCTAGGTCATTCTGATGTGAAAAGAGGAAGTATGAAACAACTTATTTTAGATAAGAAAAATAATAGCTGTTGTTCTGTAACAATTTCCAGGCCGTAGACATTTTCATGCATCACACTGTCCTAGACCCACCAGCCCCGTGTCTACCGACAGCAACATGAGTGCTGTTGTAATACAGAAGGTCCGACCTGCCAAAAAGCAAAAACACCAGCCAGGACATCTGCGCAGAGAAGTCTACACAGATGGTGAGTCCACTGAAACGGGTGAAAACGTCAGTGAACCTTTCTAAATATGCATTCAGTGCGTGTGTGTGAAATTTTTCCACAGAGATAACATTATGTTTCAGAATTCAGTGATTTGTGTTTCCTGTTGCTAAACACGCTGAACAGATTAATCATTTTAAATGCCAGAGTTCCTTAATACTGTACATTGATGCTTCCACTCCACAGCCTTGCACCTGTTTTCTGTAGTGTCCTAATCGGCTAATTACTGTCATCATTTACGAGCCCAGATAGCATAAATAGTACAGTCATTGAGAATAATGTGTGGTTAGGATTAAAATCTTCGTTCACATGACTGACTATTAAAACCTTGAGAACGTGTATTTTCCTGGAAAAAACAGTTTGCCATTCAAATGGTGGGCAGCACAAATCAATGAATTTTAATCTTGACCACAGCATTGTTGCAAGCGGTTACTTTGTGAGTAAAAGCAAAATCTAATCATCTTCTTTCGTGCCTTCACACACAATATCAACTCTTGCTGAAAAGGTAGTGCTTGTATTCTCTTGGGAGTGTAGCAGGATAATGCAAACATTGTGATGTTGTCTAGAGAGAGCCTTTAATGAAAATGCCTCAGGTGGTGCAGCTTTTATTAAAGCACTACCTTCCAGTTTTATAAAACAACCCACGGGCTTTGTTGGAAATTCATGTAAGATAAATTCTCCAAGACTTAACCCGTCTTGTCAAGTTTGCTAAATTTGCTAACAGATGAGGGGAAAGAAAGGCATCGTTCCCCACCTCCTGATTCTCTGCAACAACAATCTGATTAGGACTTTCATTACCAGTTTGAAATTTTTCAAAGAGGGGCATCATTTGCCATTATCATATGAAAGCCTAATATTATAGATCCTTATCCAAGGTTACAAGAAGGGAGTTTTGAGCCACTTCTCCCTATGATTCCTGCCACTTGACGAAAAAATTTAATACAAAGCTCACAGCACGACGAGCAGAAGTAATTTAGCAATAAGTGGTTGTCCGTGCTATTATCTGTACTTTATTCTGAGTATTTTCTCTCACTAGCATCTATCTGATATTAGGCTGCATTAAATACTGGCATGACACAGTGCACCTGGGCCTCTTGGCTTATGCCCAGGCCCCTTCTGTCAGTGAAACTGAGCTGTTGGAATATTATCTGATTTCAAGAGGTTATTACAGTGGTTTTGTGCATGTTTGCTTCTGTGAAAGGACAACACAAGGTGTAAATCCCAAAACTGTACCAGAAATGTTACATTTATGAGACCTTCGTAACGGCATTTTGCAAGATTTTATGGACGTTTTATCAGCTTTTATTCTCTTGAAGAGAATGCTCTTAACTGAATAATTGGCTGAGCATCAAACCTTAATACAAACACAACAGCTAGCACATCAGAAATAAAATCTGAACAGGAGTTTTATGTGGTCATTTTCTTCTAACACGGGAATAAATAAGAGGTGGGCCAGTATTTGATGACAGGTTTTTGTGAAAGTAATTATACAAAGTTAAAACATAGAGCATTGTGGTTAGATATTGCAATAAATTTGACAATCATGATCAATATTTGTTTTGTGTTATATAGCACCTGCTTACTTCAGCATATTTTCTAATTAGGTAAGAATTTCCACTAACCTGTTTAGTGTGCAATACAATATGGTCATTCAGGGAACAGCAAATTATGGCTTTAATTTCTGCAGAGCTAATGAAACCCAGTTCAAAGGTTGAAGGGCTTGTTTGGTTTTGATTTTTTATTATTTTTTTTTCTCCTCAGTCCATTTACATAAGCATATTTGGAACTTTACTGAAGGTTCTAAGCATTCATTTTAATAACCACATTTAGTATATTTTCCCTTTAGAATTATCTATAAAATAACATCTTCTAGTTGCCTTAAGTAGAGAAAAGTAATACGGAGACATGAATGAACCATTTAAGCACAATTGACCTTTCCCAGATATACTTAGGTTTTTCTATTGGCTTGATGTCACACTGTTTTATAAAGGAATGCGTGATACAAAGACTCTTTTTTCCTTATAGTGGGTGAACACACATGTTTGTAGTATAGCAAACCAGATATTCTGAATTTAATCATTTATTGGTGGCTAGAAGCATTGAATAAATACTAAAAGGAGAAAAATACATTGTTTTGTTACTTTCTCGGCCTTTTAAATGGAATTTATTTTCACATATAAAGAATTTTCTACTGTTCCCAAATTACCTGAATTAGTATTTGTTAGCAGTTTCATGAAATACCACTGTCATGAAGAATTTACGTGATTGGTTGACAGAAAGGATATATAAATAAATTCTTTGCGTGAATGGTTGAAATCCCAAGAGTATTATCAGCAGCAATATATGTAAGTCTTAAAAAATTCTGTATTTTTTTTTTCTTTATACAGGAAGATTTGTGAAAGAGATCGGTATTTCTGAAAGCGTGTTTGTCACTAATGTAGCAGTAAAAGGTCTCCTACTGCCCTTTTTTAAACAGAGTGCTCTCTGATCTACTCTGCATTGTATAAGTAGTAACAATCTTGTATTTTCTGCTAGCATTAGTTCAAATCAGTTTCCACTTTACATGGAATGGGATTTCAGCTCAGTTGTTTTGTTCGTTGACAGTCATCCAGGCAGTGAAATGTTCTCCATATTTGTTGCTAAAAATCTTTGCTCAGTAGGTGGTAGGGATTAAAATGTATGAATTTTTAATTGCTCTTCATCTAGCCTTTTAGAGAGTTAACTACTAAGAGTGCATTACAAGAACCAACTAACAGATGTATCCTCCTTCTCAACCTTGCCTGACCTACTTACATATTTAATTTAAGAAACTGGATTTGAAAAGAATAATTTTCCTTTCTAAAATTATATATATGAAAGTCTCTTCTGCACTGTCTTGAATTGATTTATTAGTATCTACAAGCCCTCAGAATTGTAAGCATTTAGATAAAAAGGATAAAATTACTTTGCTATTGCTTCAGTTCAGTAGGTCTTTCAATAGAAATTATGCCATTGACAGTTAACACGAGATTTTAAATCCTGATTAATTTTTAAATCTCTGAGTGACAAAGGAAAAAATACTAACATTTTCACAACTAACTGTTTGAGACTGTAACTGAGTTATTTAGCTGTGTTATCAATGACGTGAGGTTAGGGCAGCTGAATTTCTCACAAAAGGCAAAATGAATATCTGCCAAATATTTCCCTTAATTTTCACTTTGAAGCGTGAAGACATTATGCATGCCAACATCATTTGTACTTTTGTCTCCCTCTACCTGTGCAGTACAAAAAAAAAATCTATTCTCCACAAACTTCAAGCAAGGTGAAAAATAAGTAGGAATGCATTTCTTACGTCTGCTAAAAACCAGCTTGTTATCGAATGACAATAATTTTCAGATACCTGCTCTCTTTGCCGTCCTTACTTCTGATCCCATTGTGAGATATTTTGTAAATGTTGATTTTGTTACTGAGGGAGTTTTTGTGGAGTGAAAATTGTTTTGATAAAAGCATTATGTATATGTACATACAGGCAAAAAAAACCCTACAACCCAGCAACCCACTGCTTTTATACATCATATTGGGTTTTGCTGTATCTATTTATTCATCCGATTATTATATACAGTTTGAGCCATGTTTCTTGAAAGATAAAGCATGAAAGTAACTTCAGTACATGAATAATAGTAGCTGAGGTTATTATGTATCTAGGAATCTTAAATGATCTTAAAGCTTTACTAAGTCAGGAACAATCTTGAGTTTTGCATGCCTGCATAAATATGCAATAGAAGAAAATTCACTCTGTATCTTCTCCAATATTGAATGAAATCTATAACTCTGCTGTGTTCTTCAGGGTATGACAGTAGAAATCTACAACCCCATAGAGCTTAAAAGAGAGAGTTGCCTAATAAGGCCTCCTTTCCTCATTTGTCACTACTTACAATTCATCTTTTTGTACTTATTTGTGGTTTCTCCACTTCAGTGCCAAGCCAATTTAGCAGATTATTTTTCCCCACTGGTGTTTTGCTTCTCCCATGATTCCTGTATATGTTCTCATTTAGAAAATTATCATCGCTCCTTTCAAAAGGCATATATGGAAGGTTTCCCCTGTAGACCATGCTATGAAATGGCATCCATTAATTGTTTTAGTTACGTGGGACGCAGTACAACAGTAATACATAGACATGAATGAAACATGTGAGCACAGCTGACCTTTAACAAATACTTCTTAGTTCTTTATATTGGTTTGATGTTGCTTTGCCATTTATTTTTTATTCCTTACAATGGAAGCTTCCATTTTCCTTTTAATAAGTGTGCCAGTTTGTACTCGAGGAGGCAGATTGAATCTGGATTTTCTCTGTGATCTGAGCTGTTAAAATAAATACCACAGGGGTGTAATAGTGTTGACCTCTGAAAAGTTGCTTTTTTTTTTTCCTCTCTAAAGGAGTCTTCTCAGTGAGGAGTACTGTGTTGTAATGAAGATTTTTATAGTTTCCCTGCAGGTTGCAAAAATGTTCTTGAAAGAGAATATCACTTTTCTTTTAGTTATTACTGTACCATAGAGCTACTGCCGTTTTGTGAAACTTTTTATATCAATGCATCTTTCCTTTCCATTGTCAAGACTTAACACCACTTTGTTCATTGTCCTGTGCAGCTGGATAGGATTCTTGAATAAAGTAGTTTTTTCCAAGTTGTATTTTATAGGCTACAGGAAAGATGCTGTTCCTTCCCCTTGGTGTTCAGCCAATGGATTGCTGTGCCACAGCTGTTGGAGACTGGCTCGAAGGGTGACTGAAAAGGCTTGGTATTAAATACCTACACTCCCTTTACATCAGCAGGCTCAACAGAAGGGCTATTCAGTGCTCTGACAATTTAATAGAGAGAGTGAGTGGGGAATGTGAGACACAAGGTATTGCATGAACAACAGTGGTTCCAGAAGCCTACACTTCTGAGTTTGAGTATCTTCATCCACTTCTGATTTGGCATGTCCTTTTCTGAGAGAAGACATGTGAGAAGGATGTTTTCCAGAGAAAGGAAAACACTGTTTGAAGCTCCTCAAGCTAACGAAGAGTTTATCTTATTTTTTAAAATCTTGACCAAGTTCTATAATCAATAAAAGTATTGTGCAAAAGGTGGGAACATCACCGTCTCCAGCATTGCTTTTGAAGAAGAGTTATTGCTCTTCATAAGCTTTGGGCTGGATGTGACATGGTCTGATGCACTGGGCCTTCAAGGAACGCATCACATGCTACTCTCAGGTCTTCACACAATTTTTCGCCTACTTGTTGAATTGTAAGAGGTTGTATACTTCTTTAGACCAAGATTTTTTGGAGCAGGTACTGACACTTAGGCTCCCATGGCTATGGAGCCCCTGTGATCCAAAAGCCCACAATTGTAGGCACATACTGAATTTAGGCATCTACGGTGCTGGGTAGCATAGTAAAAGTGGTTTTGTTTGCTCTTTGGTGGCTAGAGCTCATAGATGCATAGAGGACGTAGTCTGAATGCTTCTATGATGTGTGGAATTACAGATTTTCATTGCTAAGGTTGCGTATTGGACAGAGGTTAGCACTGTAAATCATATTTAAAGCGTTATGGATAACAAAGGAATGCAACATAACTGATTCTGTGCTTTCTTGCCAAAATCTATGGTATTTCATATCTTACTGAATCAGAAGCTGCCTCTCCATTTTACAGTTTTAGTTCCCTCAGTTAAACAAGTCCAGTCCATTGTCCACAGATCTGTCTTTGTTCTTACTAGACTATAGTCTAATAATTCCCACTCCATAAATAAAATCATTTTGATTCAGCCACTTCCAGCTAAGTTACATTATGCCTTCTCAAGTTTTGGAAATCACAGTGCTTTTTCTTAAAAGACATCTGCAAACGGTGAGTGTTAAGTAGATGTTTAAATTAAGTGTCAGTATTCAATTGTTTACCTTTAGCTACTCTCTAAAACAGATGTTCCCCAACATGCTAGTTTGAAAAACAAACTACCCTACACAATTTGCAAGGAATATAAGGCCAGTTGTCCAACTTGTTCTTAGCTAAGAGGAACAGAAGGAAAGAAGTTTCTATGTTTCTTTTTAAATGGATTTGGTCCCTTATTCAAGTCACAAATTATAACAAGGAGAAGTTTTCTTGGTTGCTTGGTTGTTTTTTTGTGGGATTTTTTTTTCCTCTTTTTTTGGTGTTTTTTTTTTTACTGAGACAGTGGAGTTAGTGCAGCAAGAATGATGTTACAGATCTCCTTTACCTGATGTACATGCAACCTTAGGAAATGAACTTCATGACATCTTTCTTCCTCATCATCCCAGTCTAGAAAACTGATAAAGTTTCCATTCCTATTTAAAACGGGTCAAGGGCAATTCCAAGTTATGTCACCAGTTTAATGTGGAGGATGGTGCCCAGTAAACCTGCATAGAGCACTGAATTCTGCATTGCTACACCTTTCCACAAGGCTAGATCAAGTCATTTGCGCTTTGTGCCACTGGAAAGACTCTCAAAAATATCTGGCATTTGCCATGTCTGAATTTATGCGTATATGTTAGATGCCTGGGTTTTTTTTCTTTTTTCAGGATTACTACCTTTATTCTTGGCTTAGTTTAGTTAATTTTCAGTTGAAATGTTCTCTTGAATAGTCTGTGAATTAGCTGTATATATAGTGATGGTGTTTTTCAAACACAGCTGCTCCAAGATTTTTGTGGCAGTAGAAAGAATGAATGCACACTATTATAAAATGCTGAAGTTACATTTTTTAATAGTGCTGTTATCTATTTTTTTTTAGCAATCTCACTTGAGAATATTAACCTCAGAAACATATTTCACAGCTCACTTTTTTAAACTTGTTCTCTTACATGTATGTGGTGTGTTCCTACAGCTTTGTTGTGAACTGCTTTTCTATTGTCGCGTCATTCTTTTGACTTTTACATTTTTTTCTGTCACATTTTATATTCCACAGAGCACTATTGTATCCTGATGAGTAGTTTACACATTCTAGTTTTAAGTCTTAATGCAGGAATAGAAAAATTTAATTAAATAAAATATATGTGTGCCTTATAAAAACTATTTAAAAATATACTGAATTTTAGAACCCCTTAAGCTGTGCTAACTGACAGTGAAGAATTCATAAATCTTGTGTGTCTTTTTTGCTTTTTTTGCTGTTCCTAAGAGCTTGTTACGTCTTTGATCAAGTGTGGGGTTTTTTTATATCTCCAGAGATACCCACAGACATCAGGGATACATACGTTAGATTAACCTACTATTTTGAAAGAAGAATGCAATAATTAATATAGTTTATCCTTACATATATCAGCAGTCTGTCTGATATACATTCTTACACCCCAGCCAACTTGCTTTAACACTCAACACACTGAAGACCTTTAACTGTAGCACAAGCTTCTATGTTGTTGAGTGGACTTAGCAAAAATGATATATCAGCAAAGATATGTTAATATCTTTAACTCTGTGTTGATATCTGTAACTGATGTATTAATATCCAGGTGTCAAAAGTATATGACAGCTTTATGTAATGATTTTTAAGAAAATATTGTGATTTGAAAAGGCAGTGAAAAGCCTTTACTTTGCATTTTTAAAGCTCAAGCTTTGGAAAAATACCCATCAGCAGTTGTAACAGTAACATAATACTTTTTGAGGTGGAGAGGGAAGGGCAGAGGGAGGGCTTAAAGTAAAATAGGGCATCTGTTTCTTCAGTGGGAGTTAAATATTATTTCTTAATTTCACTAGTGTATGATGTCATTGTAATTATTATTCTTTTTCAACTTTGTAGACTTGCCACCCCCTCCTGTGCCACCTCCAGCTATAAAATCACCAACCGCCCAGTCCAAGTCACAGCTGGAGGTGCGGCCGGTCATGTTGCCAAAACTTGCTTCTGTAGAAGCGAGGACAGACAGATCTGCGGAAAGGAAAGGAGCAAGCTACAAGGGGAGGGATGGGGTGGATGGGCGACAGCATTCAGATGTGCGGACAAATTCGGGAGAGCGGAGAGAATCACAGGAACAGCAAAGTGATGGGAAACTGCGAGGAAATAAAGCACCAAAACGAGAAGGCACACCAGCAAAAACTCATCTTCTTCAAGGTTATTTTGCATGCTCTCAGTTTAATGAATTATTGTGTGTTGATCACAGGGAAGAGGCAGCTCTTTCCAGGTCTCTCACACCAATGGTGCAAATGAAGCTAGGTCGGCTGAATTCTCACTGTTTATTGTAATTATAGGTGCTAATACAGTTCACATTGCAGGTTCTCATTAGGGTAAAATGGAAACAGAAGCGTATGAAAAACACAGGTTTTTGTATCTTGCTTTCCTTATGCAGCCAACATGTATTAAAGCTAACCCTGAGGAAGCCCAAACAGAAAGATTCTTCGAGAGCTGTAAGGATCGGTGTCCTTGCCCCTGCCATACACTTATAGTCTAGTTATGTCTAATCTATCTAATTATAATCTAATTTACAAAGGAACTGAGTGAAGTCAGATAGTAGATCTGTAACTCAGATATTTAACTTTTTCTACCAAAGAATTGGCCCTTGGCCCTTTTTTATCTATTCATAATACTAGGCCTGTTTAAATAATAAGAAAGCCATAATAGTGATGCAGTAGTTATAGATACTAACTGACATGGCATTATATCGATCAGACCTGATCAGTGTAATGTCTTGTTTATGAAAGTTGGTAAGATTACTACTTATTCATTAATGGAACATACCTAATGGAATTTGCCAAGTGTTCACTAAGTCTTTGAACACAGATTCATACAAATGACTGCTTCGTGATTTAGGCCAAACCAGCCACCAGGCGAGCGACACATATGAAACCACGCCTGCAACACATTCAGGAGCACCACCAACAAAATCATAATGTTAAGAAGGTAGCAATCCTTATCGTCACAGCCCAGAAGGTTTCCATCCTGTCGCTCTGCTGGTGTCACTTTAGTATAAGCATCAAAGGGCAAAGTAAACTTTCCCCAGGTAAAACTGAAAGTGTGATTAGTAACAGGATCCATTATGTGATGCCCAAGATATGCAGGCAGAGCCGTTACCCAGCTAATCATGTTATACATCTCAATTGTGCACCACACCAAAACAGCACATTTAAACCATCACATAAAAACACAAAGAGTAAATAAACTATGCAACGTATTTGGCAGGTTAAGCAGAGTTGACTCAATTAAGTGCAAACAAAGGTCTCTAAAGGCACAATATAACATTTCGTTTAAGAACGACATGATGTGAGCTGTCTGTTCTAATCTCTAAGCAAGCTGGAATTCAAACTATTCAGGCAATCTATCGCAGCTCTGGTTGAGCCCTGCTCGTGCCCCACGTTGGGCGCCAATAAATCTGTCGTGGTTTGGGCCAAACTGGCCATCGGATAAGCAACAGATGGTCCCCTCTATCTCTCTTCAAAGAGAGAGGCAGAGGAGGGAAAAAGAGACTTATGAGTTCAGAAGGAACTAAAGTATGTTAATGAAATACTAATAATAAAATAAAAAGGAAATAATGAAATACATACAAAACCTTATCAAGCTCCCAGGATGATGATCATGTCACCGGCTGGAACTGGGGAAGTCCCAGACTGGACTCAGTGACAGACGGAAACTGGATTCCGGATCTGGATTCAGGATCAGGATCAAAGGCAGACAAACAGAGTCCTCCTCGGACGCCGGCCATTGACAAAAAGAGGGCTGACCCTTTGATCCCTCAGCTCTTATACTCAGCATGAGGCAGATGGGGTGGCATACCCTGTGGGTCAGTTTTGGGTCACCTGTTCTGTCCACTCCTCCCCACAGGTGCGACCCCTCTACGCTTTTCCACTTCTGACGCTCCAACGGGGCAAATAACAAAGTTGGTTGGCCTTGGGGGTTATAGCAATACGTATAAGCAAGAGCCTCTCTGCATATCATGCCTGGGCATCAGCTATAAACATTGGTCTTATCACTCTGACAGCGAACATTGTCTGCACAATATGCTGTTAACTTCAGTAGTTAGAAGAGGCCTCGCTAAGAAACAAAATTGGTCCTGTTTTACCTCAAACCAGGACAGCCTGGTCCTTTCTTCCTACAGGTATCCAGGGTCAACGTCAGGGGTGATGGGGCAGTAAGTTAGTTTAATGGGCACGTTAGTAAGAGATTGGTACTGATTACAGTGGATTACTATAGAGAAAAGTTATTAGAAGTTCACCCTAAGAGGATGGGGCTGAAATTTTAAAGCATGCCCACTAATTTTGTTTCAAACTCAATGTGAGGAATGCAGGGTCTAATATTTAGATGCAGTGAGCTCCTTGCAAGTATCATGTATGTATTGTCATTTCCTCCTACTCAGTCATATTGAAAATATACTACGAGGGTTATTTTTTTCTTCATTTTCCTGTAGAACATAGAGCAGTGATCGTAAATTGAAATGAATTGGACAGTAATCACGAATTAGTTTTTTCTGTGGTGAATTTTACCACGTGAATACTATAAATTTCCTTGAGAAAGCTTCTATAATGCTATTATGGAAACGGTGTATTTCATATTCCTGTCAGGCATCACTTTAAACCTACTGAGGATCATAAAAAGTAAAATAAATCAACTGCATGCAGAAATTTTAGGATCACAGTATCTCTGGGCTTGTAAACATAACAACATATATATTTAATTCTACAGAGGACATCCTGCCGTATTCTAGACCAACGTTTCCAACATCAAATAATCCCAGAGACCCCAGCTCCTCCAGCTCTATGTCGTCAAGAGGATCAGGAGGTAGACAGAGGGCAGATCAAGCAAATATAGCCCGAAGGAATGTTGCAGAAATGCAAGTACTGGGAGCATATGAGCAAGGAGAAGAGGAAGAAGAAGAGATGGAGGTAACTGCAGTTGTACTACTGAAGATGACTAGAACAAGGCTATTTTCTGTGCGTAGGCAGATGCCAAGAAAAAAACCCTTTTGAACTGGAAATATTTTTCTTCAGAAAAAATTAGAACATTTGTCTATTAATGTTATGTGCAATCCAAGAAAAGAAACTTAAAGAATGTGTCAAAAACGTAGAAAACAAGTAAAATGTAGCATAGTATAACTGTCGTCACCACACTAAAATCTGTGGAACCGAACTTACAGAAATACAATATTTAAATGTGCACTTTATCCAGAATCTTTCAAAAGTGAAAACAAAGAGAGTATCTAAGAACACCTTGATACTGCCTTTCACATTTCTTGAAAGTTTATTGGTTTAGATTTTATTAGATATTAATGCATGAACTATTTTTCTTCTTTTTTTTCTACCTAATGACATTGATTCAATTTAAATCCTGATTGTAGAAAGGGTGTCTAACATGCAGTCACGTTGCTGCACGTAATTAAAAGTCGTGATTATTATTTAAAGGTAACAAATCTCTAAGAAGTATTTGAAACAAACTTTAAATAATAAAATCTAACATGTAATCGTTTATGTCTTTTTTTTTAATACAGGAAACGGAAAGCTGAAGATGACATGTACTGTAACAGGCTTTTAAAATCTAATCAGAAAAAAAAAAATCACTTAAGATGCCTCAAGTCTGATGATGTTTGACGCCAGAAATAATGTTCAGTGCAATCAGAGTGTACAATTTTTCATTTTTCTTCATGCCATCTGAATGCTAGTTTTTATTTTACTCTTTCTTTGTAAACCCTCCTTATTAGGAACGGCCCTTGCCTATTCCATAACGCTAAGCGCATCACCTTCGCTGCCCAAGAAGGCAGGTAAGCTGCTCTTTGTGGTACTTGGGCCGGCTGCTGCTTCAGGATTAGAACAGAATGGGATTCCAGAGACTGGGATCCCAAGGTTTCTCCCCAGCGAGGCGGTGCTTAGTGCATTGCCGGTACACCAGTGAGCCAATCAATAACATTGCAAGTAATACAGCATTGATTAAAAAGAGCCCCAAAGTGAACATCATGCAGAACATTCTTTTGTTCTAGGGGTTTCGCTGTAGTCTGCAGTTAGTGCAAATGGTATCTTGCAGTTCCACTACAGACTGTGTCTTGTTTTCTGCCAGTCTCTTGCTAACCTTTTGCAGATGATACAGTTTTACAAATGCAAGTAAAATTAATTTGGGATGAGGTGGCTCTTATTGTAAATATGTACTCATTTTAAACCCCCTGTGGTACTTTGATTTGTCTTTCCATTTTCATCATTAAGTACATTCTTATTAAAAATGTCCTTTGGGATAGGCAGGAGGTAAGCCAATGTGATTGCTATTTGCCTAATCATGGCATGAGCAAGTTTATCTGAAACTTTTTCTAATTTTCAGCTTCAAAAATGCTTCTGAAAATAAGCAGGAAAATCAATGGACATTTTTAATATTGATTGGGTAATATCATTAACTGTTACTGGCCCAAATCTCAGACCTCTACTTGTGTCAATTCACCTTAAAGAAGAAGTGCCACTTAAAGAAATTTTGTTTGATCTTGGCGATGAATTTTTTTTGTAATGCACTGCTTATCTTTTTTTTTTTTTTTTTGGNAATCACTAAACTTTGTTTGTAAACCATTGTAACTATTAACCTTTTTTTTTGTCTTATTGAAAATGTTAAGCATTTGTTTGGGATATTTTTCATCTTTTTGTTAATGCTCTATGTTTGTATTTGGAATATTTGAATGATGACAGACAGTAAAGTAACAAACGTAAATGCGGGCCATAATCAAAACACTTCTCACTTCTCCTGGACTTACAGAAAATTATCAATTTTGCTGTGGCCTCTCTCAACATTGAATTATCATTAAAGCTGAAATAGAGGCATTAGTTGCATTGAATTTGCCAAATGATGTCCTCTGTCTGTAGATTTTATGATCTTTTTTGTAATTATAAAATTTCTTTGTCATTGGTGCTAATGGAAAAATGTGTGTTTGTTTATTGACAGCTATCAGGACTAGCCCCAATGAAAAAAAAAAAAAGAAGAAAAAAAAAAAGTGTTTTGGTGTTTACCGAGGACTGAAATTTTTCATTTAGCTAATTTTTAAAGAAAGGTTCCATAGAAAGGGTGTGCAGTACTAAAGGAACAATCCATGTGATTAATGTTTTCATTATGTTCATGTAAGAAACCTCATATTTTAGCCATAATTTTGCATATTGAGGATCCAATAATCAGAAAAGTAATTTTTGTCACATTATTTATTAAAAATGTTCTCAAATACATTCTCTTTCTTGTGTAGTTTCTTGTGTTCCCTGAAACATAATTTTAGGGCCAACTCTCATCTTCTATTGATAAGAGTCAGAATTTGTTCCACTGAAGTCATGCAGTTACAGTAGCGTGAGCAAAGTGGGAGAGTTGTATGCAGCCTAAGATTTTACATAATTACAATTGATTGCCTTAAAGATCTGATTTCTGGATGCTTCATGAACTGTGATAACGAAAACGTCTCTTAGCCTGCCAATTTCCAGAGAGAGCTGATGAAGAAAATCTGTACCAACAAAAGCATTCACCTCAGGGGTGATACACATTTGTTACAAAGGAAATAAGATCCAAATATGTGAAGGGAATGAATATTATGAGTCGTATGTTTGTTGGGGCCTGCACAAATACAAGTTTTGTTACCTGCCTGCTGTCATCCTGCACTGTAGCCATTCTGTGGTCGGCAGAGTCCTGCTGTGGATCACAGTCGAGTAGGTGATGGTCCCTTTTCTGCTCTTGCATTTTTGTAACCCTGTATTCTTACTGATCACCCCCTTCTTGCCCTTTCTTACTCTACACCCATCATCCCAGTTAAAAAAAAAAGGAGAAAAAAGATAACCATAATGTTCCATAAAAAACCCCCACTATATCTTTTATTCAACAAAACCTTTTTGCTCCTTGTTTTTTTTGACTGCCATACTTCTTTCCCAAGAACTTTAAGCAGTCCGGAGCCAGATCCTAAGGTGCTGCAGTGTACTACAGCACCAAGTATCTTGCCACAGAAGAGTGCTAGAGCCTTGACAACTTAATCAGGTGTAAGCCTCAAGTATAAATTTTTGTCATAATTGTAGCTTTGAAGTAGATATTAAGATAGTAGAATAAGTTAAATGTTAGCTTTCTATGTTGCTTGGGGACTGGGAGGGGTTGGGTATCTTCAGCCCTCATGGCTGAGTTCAGACTGGCATGTTTTAGAGCCACCAACATAATCCAGACAGGAGCCTGTAGACCAGCCTGTGCCACAGGAGACATCCATCTGGCCTGCACCTTTCCTTTGGAGGAGGCAGGAGACGTTGATTTGATGGGCACGGACTGCTTCAGCAGCTGATCGTCTTCCCTGGCACTGGGACCGAGCCATTGCTGTAGCAGGGTGTGGGGAACGAGGTGGAGCTCAAGGCAGGGGCCCTGAGCGTGGCAGCCACTTGGCACAAAAGCTTAAGCTGCTGCCAAAGGTGTAGTGGTGCATCACAAAACTGGGATGTAGTTGCAGCTGTAGTGCGTAGACCTCTGTAAGGTCTATCTGTCCAGAAACACTGGTGCTGCATGCCTGAAATAACAGGTACTCGCTTCATTCTTTACTGGCATGGTGACATACTGGAAACCACGCATCGGATCTCCAGATGATGTCCATGTCCATCTGTGCAGCTTCACTAGAAGTCAGACTCCAGCTGAAGTCCTGACCTCAAACAGAGGTAAGTGGGAATTCTTGCCCAATGAGGTTTTTTATTAAGAGTTATTATAAATTAGTGTGATGGTTGGTGGTGTTCCCTAATAAGCTATTTGGATTGCTTCGTGATTGCATTCAGTTGTGATTAGCAGTATCTTGAGACAGCGCATCACAGAGTTGTCACAGAGTTCTTGTTCCCACACTGGGTCCTCAGTGCTTTGTGGCCTTAACAAAAACACTGTAATGGAGATAAAATACACAACAGCTTGGTCTTAAAGTTCCACCTCCTGTTAATCAGTATTGATACACACTTGACTTGGTCTTTGGCATTCAGGTACAGTAAAACTAGGTCATTTACGCATTGCTACTTTACCTAAAGAATTATTCAGTGATTGGAAAGCCTACACAACAGAAGAAAGTAGTGTTCAGAAGTTTTGATTACACTGTATACTTGAAGAAAACAAGTGTTCTACAAGAAAATCCAGAGCATTTGTGTGCTGAATTAATATAATGTATGTAGAAATTTGTTTTTTCTAGTAGTTTGTTCTGTGAAATCCTTCATGAGTTACTGTTAGACTTCACTTTACTCAAAGTAATATTTGTTGGGATACTGTGAAAGATGTCTAAAAAAGTCAGAATTACAACATTTTGAAAAATGCCTTGCACATGTTTTAGCATTATGTATCAGTTTATTTTCCAAAGAGTACTTCTTTTGAAGCATAAATGACAAAGTGGTTTTATTTTAGGGTGATGCAGGTATACCCTAGCTCTGTGTTTGCAAAAATTTTACAGGAGTAGATTAGCTGTAACTGGTCATGAAACCTAAGCAATGTAATTTGCTTGAACTCCCACAATATATATGAACTGTCTGCCACCTTACTTCCTATGTTCCAGAACCAGCTATTTGTTAAAATACCAACCTAGTTAATTTGTTGCTTTAATTAGCATGTAAATTTTACATAACGTGTCACTTTTAACATTTTCTACTTTAGTTTTCCATAATCTCTTCTCTTCCTTGAACAAACTTAAGGAAGAAAGAACTTCCATGGGTAAAAAGTAGGATCTGCCTAACATAACATCTATTCTTCAATATGCTTTTTCAAACGCTAATCTCCAGCCTCTGTATTCACAGCTCCTAAAAGATTCTTTTACTGCCAGCAACAGAACCATCTATTAAAAATTAAAAGTACTATATTCCTTAAATGAAGCTTTCAAATTAATTATCTACTTACAAGTGGAGAAAATGTTTTTATACATTGTTTTTGCTTATGTTACAGATGAAAATTCTTTGCAAATGGAAGTCCTACTGCTAATGTGTAAGAGAAGCATCGTAATATGTTTAGTGTGTATAGAGAAAGATACTGGTATATGCAAATGCAGATTTACATGTGTATACGGTTTTGTATTTGCTGAGATTAAGGTTGGGAACTAAGAGTCTGTTCCAAATACTCAGCTGAAAGACGAACGCGTTTATGGATGTTTGAGGTTTACCCACACATGAGTTTTGCCAGGACGTCATCTGCTCTGGACGTGTCCTTCAACATCTTCATTTTGTATTGAACTAACTGAAAATTGCAGAATCCAAATCACAAGATGAATCTTTAAAATTGACACCAACTATGGATCCCAGTGTGAACTGTTTACTCGGGTCTGATTTTCTTTACTTTTTTTTCATTGTATATGATGATTTTTCTGTTGCCTATAAATACGTTCTTCACAAAAGCCAGTGCACTATTGTGCTGCCTCTGACTGAAACATTTGAAGTTTAGGAACAGTATTTCTTAAACTTCCTTTCTTTTTATCAAGCCACTGAATTGTGGATCACAGAAACAGTCAAAGATTTGAGATGACACCATGGAAATGAGGATCCCTTTACATTTTGTGTCCATATTGAGGATGGGAAAAAAATCTATCCTATTCAGAAAGAGGAAAAGAAATCGGTGAAACTGGAATCCAGTCTCTATGAAAGCCATAAGCCAGGAAGGCAGGCTGGAGAAGGGGAGTCAAGGGATATAAAGAGGAAAAAAAACTCAAGCAGCTGAGGAACCCAAGTCTCATTGAAGCTAATGGCAAAAATCCTGTTGAATTAAACTGTCCTGGAAGTGAATTACCTCCTTATGGACTGGTAAACAACAGCTATCACAGTGCAATGAACACTGGAAGAAGGGTGAAATCCTTGCTGCATGCTTGTTTTGTTCTGTGTCCTTGCTAAATATACACCAAATGGGCTCATTTTAAGCTGCCAGAAGAGGAAAGTGGGGGTTTAATTCACCGTGGCATTCAGCTTTCTTGTCGCATGAGATGATGAGGATGGGATCTACTCAGCTGTAGTCTCAGTATCTGGCATAAAGTGGAGCCAATTGCTTTGCAGATTTTTTTGGAGCATGACAATCAAAACCATGGTGATAAAAATGGTGTTTATTGAATTCTTTTTGAGGCATAAGATAATTTTAGCAAGAGTAATATCAGGAAATACAGAATAAAACTACTTAGTATTGACTTTTATTCTGTGGCTTCCCACCAGTCTTCAAGCACAGGTGTGGTTCAAAGTCAGCAGCGAGAGATAACAGTAAAGGAGCCCTTATAGACTTTGATGCATAGAAGGACAAAAGCAAAACAAAGCAAAAAAAACCACCCAACCCCCAAACACCCCCTCTTTCAGCAAATGATAACTAACAGGGTATTCCTAAAGCATTTGGATAGCATGAAAATAATGGCCAAGAACCTTTATTTCTTAATTGTCACAGAATCAAAGATTTCATTATATTCCTGAACGAGATGTTTGCAAAATAAATTGCACTCTACTGAGCCGAGAACAGAGCAATGCAGTTTCTCATACCTAGTAAAAGCTGAAAAAAGTGGAGCTGAGAGCTACGTCCTGCCACAGTCATCTCAGCAGCATGCCAAGTCTGTACCCCACTGATCACTCACCTTACTAATACAAAATAAAATGGAAACAGAATGCTAGTTTCCATGCTGTCATTATCAGATATTACAAAGGTGGCAGCATTTGATGGCTTAGACAGCTTAAAATTCAAAAGCCGTCATAATCCTGAAGTCTTTATTTCTTGGATACTGGTACCTGAAATAATTTTACAGATAGTATAACAATGCAAAGTGCTAATGGAGTCCAGTCTTATAGAAAACAGAATCTGTTTAGGCAGATGCGAACAATACATGACTGCCAAATGGCTTTATATATATACACATATATATATATATACACATATATATATATATATGACTTTATATATCTTCTGTTCCTTGAACTAACCTCATTCTTATGTGATCCATTTGGGAGGGACATGGATATTTTTATGCTGCTGCTGCTACTGTAGAGTGAATGCTTCAGACGGACTTCACAGGAGTCATCATCAGCTTTCAGTGTACAAGGCGTAAAGGAAAAGAATTTACATTTGTTTATCAACCTAAAATTTTCTGCCCTCCTACGCTTGTATTATGGCAATATTTTCACTTCCATCTTACCTTTTTTCCTACAAAACCTGTTTCATAGAGTGTACAGGATGAAGACTGACTGTCTAGTTTGCTAAAACCCTTTCTGTTTGTTGAGCACGTCCGTCCCTTTGGTGAGTATTTTGCAAATGGGAGAATTTTTAAGTTGTCCACTAAAACTCTGCACAATGCTATGAAACCAAAACCACATCTTCCTTGAGAACCTAATCCTTGAGAGCTTGTTTTGGCTGGCTATAATAGAGGCAGGCAGTAAATCCAGAGTGTACACTACTAACAACCTATCCTGTATATGTAGCTGTTCATACTATTATAACCTCTCATGTAGGTACCCTCATTGTGTTCCCTTGAGACAGGCGGTGTTTTCTTTCCCAGCTGTACAAAATATAAGATGAAACTTATATTCTCAGAGCACTTCTGAGAATTTATCAAAATCGCAAAGAAAGACTGGCACAGTGCTGATGTTCAGTTTCTGAAGTCTTGCAATGTTTCCCTTCTTTCCGCATTAATAAATGCCACAAATACAAGCTCAGCTTACTGATGCTCTGGGAATGCAGCATCTTAGACGGTTTTTGCTTACATCCACTTGTGTTTATGTACTTCTCCTCTACCTTTTACAAGGCTTTGTCCACTGTGCTCCAAGGAGGAAGTTAGGTGGGGCAGCAACAAGAAGCTAGATGTAAGGTGGTGAGGGCTGAAGAAGCTGTAGTTTCGAGAATATTAGTCTGAGACCATGAAAGAAATCAGGGTGTCAAACCCTAAAACATTTAGTCCTCCTGGCACTCTGATCTGTGATGAGCCGGTTGAGTGCACAAGTGCTTGGAAAGGAGTCGGTCAGGAATGTTACATGTCCTGGAACAAAAATTCAAAGTCGAAAAAGAGGGGTGAAGAGGGGGTTTGAAAGTGTGCTTCAATGTCTTTTGGGGGTTGTTTTGTTTTTTTTTTTTTTCCCTGAAATAAGAACATGTAAACACTGTTATGTGCCTACTTTATTGTGTATGAAAGCTTAGGAAAACAAATAACAGGTGATATTTCCTATGGAGATTGACATTTTTGGCTATCACAGTAATCATTATAGAACTTTAAAATGAGAAATTTCAGCTGCATCCATTTTTTACACAACTGAGAGATTAATAAGGTTGTGCCAACAAGATACCAAGCAGGATGTCTAAGCCCCATTTTAAAATGTAGGAAAACATACTTGAAAGAATATTCTCACTAAAATAACAAACTGGAGCTTAACTGTATTTCCTGCAGTAGGGAGGTGCTACAGACACTTAACTTTAGCAGCAGATATGCTTCAGAACAGTCTGAATCCCTGTGGCAATTAGAATTAAGATACAGTGGGATTAATTTAATGTCTGTCAAGCACTCTGAATATGAGCATTTCTGTATAAGCCATAAGTAGTAGCAGCACTTCTGTCAGTTTTGCTCTGCGATCACAGTCAAGATGGTTTCTCAATAGCTTTTGGAGAGCTTTTATTTAGTTAGTTAAGCAGTCCACTGAAGTGTAATAAATCTATACTACAAAGAAAAAGGAAAACAAAAAATAGATTTTATGTGGATTCTTTTTTTGTTCCATGCTCACTGCTTGTAGGCTTGCTTTCTTGGATGCATGCACACTGTCACTATGCTTTGACATCATGCCCACACTGGGGAAATGCAGATTCCAAGTGCCAGAAAAACACGTATGTACTAATTTCAGTTCCTTTACACTTCTTGTTGAGGGCAAACTATAGAGGATGTTAGTCCAGCTAACAATAGGAACATTTTGTTACCATCAGTGATATACTGACAAGGTTCCTAACGAAGTGAATGATTTAATAAATTCATCAAGTTCTAAAGAAATTAATTCAAATATTACCATCAATTTATAGAAAGGATCAAAGGAAAACTGAGAGGAAAAATATAAATGGTACTTTACTTAAGTATTTTCTTGTTGCAATACTTCAACAATCAGAAGCACACGGTTCTTCATTGATTCTGATTATTGTCATCAGACTGATTTTGTGTCGGTGAAAGATGGTATGTTAAAAAAATTCACAGAAATGCTGAAACTAATGTTGAAAAATGTTTGTATTAAGTGGTTAGGAATCTCATTCAATGCATCCAGAGAAGCCTTGTGTGACAGCATGCTGATTTGTGAAGAACATTGAAGAAAAATTCTAATATTTCCTCAGGCTTTATAATAGGCAGCAAAGTATTTTTATCACTATCCATTTCCTTACCAGCTGCTTAGAAATTTCAATTTTCTACTAACCTTAGACCATCATTTTTGTAGTTGAGCAAGATATAGCAGGTTTTCTTTTTTTTCCCTCCCTTAACCTGCAAATAGCAGAAATCTAAATTTTAAATAATGTTAAATTCTCAGGTAATCTTCATTACAGCTGCCATAACATCATCTAGATTATGGCCTCTCAAAATATTACAATGCTACTTCCAGCCGGTTCTCTGTCTTGCCAGTTCAGGTGGCCGTCGGCTCCTCTGGAAAAAGGCTCTCTCTTTCTGTGTCCGTATGCGTGTAGAGCTGCAGGACGGTTGAGTCTAGCATTGCTGCCGTAATGTAAATAATACAATATAATTAGTATTAAAATGTAAGGCCTAATGATATTCTCAGACTATCAGCGGAGCCCCTTGAGGATCAATTTTGGGACAACCTTATTTAATATTTTCATTAAAGTACTTGGCACGAAAGCAGGAGTCCGATAATGAAATGTGCTGATCACGAAAGTGGAGAGCAATTGTCGGTATGGAGGAGGAGTGGGTCACCTTCAGGACTGGAGTAACAGAAACAGGATGAAATTAAGTAGTTCGCTATGCAAGGTCATGCATGTAGGAATTGATACAAATGCCTATTATATGCTGGAAATTCATCAGTTGTAAACAACTGTGAGGAAGAAAATAGCCTGGATGTATTTGTTGATCCCAGGAAGTTTTTTAAGCTCCCAGTGAGATGATGCCAGTAAGAACATAGCAAAAGATATGCAAACCTGAGTTATCTCATAAAGTATATTTCCAGTAGATAGGGAAATGCAGATGTCATTGTCTCAGCACTTATAAAAACACAAATGGGATGCTTTGTGCAATTCTAGTTGTTGGTGGAGCTGATGCCATTGTGAAATTTATAGAAATTTGGAAGTATCTATGCTTTACAATCAGATATGCTCCTTGTAAACTGAAGGATTGTGGTAAAGAGATTTTCATTCGTGCCATAGTGCATGAATGAAAGGAAGTATTGATAGGAAGTATTACAGACACATGGAAAAATAGCTGTTTGCCATGTTTATGTGTGAAAAATCCAGAATAATTTCTATTTGGTCTCACTGTAATTGGTCTAAATTTCCAGTGAAATTTCACTCTTCAGTAGCACCCTTTGGACAGCTGGACTTGTCAGAAAAGTCATGAAAGCACAAGATGCAGCTTTTCCCTTGACAGAGGCTTGTGAAACCCTGCTTCTGACACAGGCTGAAATGATTGAGTATCACATTCACTTTCAGAACAAGGTTAATACTTAAGTCAGGTTTTTCCATCTAAATCTCAATCTAAAGACAGAAAGAGTAAACTGAGCAGTTATCTTAGTGGTTCTGGAGAAATGGCAGAGTACCAATAGCTTGAGATAACCTATGGTGGTCAACTCGGTTTCACTATTCAGACAATTAAATGGATAGACAGAAAATAATTAACTTCATTCCTGCAATAACTTATCTTTTGGAGATGGATCCAAAGTGGAATGTTTCACCCTAACTTGAACGTGAACTAGAGTTATATTAATCTGTTGGCAAAGATGACAGCTGAGACCATTCGAATGTCTGAGATAGCTCAGAGAAAAAATGTAAGGAAGTGAAAATGAGAAGACGAGGAGAAAGGAGAAGATGAGCCCTCCAAAAGTAAAAGTTAAAAAAACCTGCTCAATGGCATGGTCGAGAAGACAAAAAAAGGACAATTCTCTGAGATTATGGAAGTCACCAGGAAGCCGAGGAGAATAAATACCCTGTAACCAGAAGGTAGATTTTATGAGGTGCAAAGGAGCAAGAGTGCCGTGGGAGCAGTACCAGCATGGCATCAGGGAAGAAGTTCGAGTTACCAGAAACTAGGATGCTCACAAGGTTGCGCAACTCGTGTCTGGGCCCAAGGAAGGCTTTGCTGAGCCTGGTGGTAATTCTCTGGTGCCCCATTATGATGAGCAGGACCTCTCCCTCTGTCTTACAGGCATTAACTGCCATACATGAACTTGAGAGCAGAAACAAGTTCCCTCACATGTTAGTTTAATGCAGTTAATCAAGGCAACTCAGCTCCTCCTGCAATTTTGTCAACCCGGTGCTCTTTTTATAGGGTGTTATGTATTGCTTTGATTCCTTTCTGTGTGACTGCAGGAGTGATTCAGTGTCCTGAGAGCACATCTTTTTCACCCAGGGTGTTAAGTGTGAAAATAAAAGAAATAATTTCCAAATATGCTTAAATTATTCAGAAGCCTAGAATTTAGCTCCTGAGCACATTTTACTGCATTCAAATAATTTAAGCCCCTTCACACGATGGTTGTGCAATTTTTAATACCTCAACATAATTAAAGAAAATCTCCTCCCCAAATATTTCACTGTAACAATGTTGCTACTTGCGTAGCTAAATTTCACACTGAAAGGGCAAGGAGATTTGCAATAGTTTATAAACTTTTTATTGATATTGAAGTATCTTACAGTGACATGATACATAAATGCCAGTACAATTGTAATCACAGTAGTTTGTAGAGCAGTAAATCAACCACTCTAAACTGAATACCCACTCTGTGGCAAAAAATAAGTGTAGTTTGCATTTAAGTATTTTTGAAAATTGTATTCACTACCAAAATATCCTTATGTATTTTTATGGCTTTTGACAGTGATGTTATACACCAGAGCATGAAAGCTGTAGCATCATTTTTCCAATTGGAGTCCACCTACGAACACAGTGAGGCACCCCCCCCAGTAGACGTTACCTCTCTGCATCCACCTCCTGAAATTGCCTTTCGTATCCAGCTTGTATCAGTGAAAGGGAATTATACCCCAAAGGCTCTAGAGCAGATCTTTGGAAAAAGTACTTCTCCTAGCAAGTCTTGGAGTAATTGCCTCTCAGCAGCCTGAGCACAGCGCCTGGTTTGGCAGTCTGACCTTAAACTCTAACCTCTAGTTTTTTATTATCATTATTGTCATATCTGCTCCTCTGTCATTAAGAGACTTTCCAGTTTCACTTTATTCAGCTGGGAGCTTTAAACCCTCTGGCCCATAATTTCCTTTTCTTTTTTTGGCATTTCTTTTTCTCAGTCCTTTCATGAAGCTTGTCTGCTGAGTGACATGCCCTCTGTGAAACATAAGCCATAATTACTCTAGGATTGCTCATACTTGGCATAAATACTGTACTTGCAAGTATGTAGCTTATAGCAACATGTGTCACATTTAATTAAATTGCAAAGCCACATCTTATGTTGTCCTTCAGGAGAAAGAAAAAAGCGAGAGAGAAGGCAGACTTGTCTAAAAGAATTTTTCATTCCAGCTGCCGTGTTTAGGCAACAACCCTGCGTAAACTGGGCATATGCATGCATGGATGACACAGACCTCTCTCTTTTTTTAATTGCCAAGATTAAATCCATGCTTTACAACTAGGACAGTCATACCTTCCTCTTTTTTCTTGTTGTGATCTACTCCCCATGGGTGAGAGTCTTCTGACCCGACCGTAGCTGTCTACACCTGAGCTGCGTCCGCATCCTGGATCCTTGTATGGGAGAGGAAATGGCACCTTCCAGGTGTGACTCATTTCATCCGAATATACGTACCTAAACCAGGGCAGATAAATCATGCTCTCACACTGCCTCTTTCTCTTAATTGATGATCTATGCCAGGGGCCCAGGAGGACCAGCTCAGGTTTAGGTATCTGCACTGCTGATGTCTAAACTTGTGTGAGATTAATTCCATCCCTGCCATCTTTACTTTTAAAAAAGTTACAATGTTAAGATGCAAACTTTATTTTTATCACTGAGATAACTATTCACATTACACTGTAAAACACTTATGTTTGAACATCTCAAGTAGTTCCTTCGAAAGACCTCCTAATTTTACTTTTTTTAAAAATTTTTTTTTGAGCTGCTTATATTGCCTTCATTCTTAGGATAATAAGAATGGCTGTTGCAAAAAAAAGGCAACAGAAGCATTAGGTTACTGAAAGGTGGAAGTTTTAGGGAGCTGTGCTTCTTCTAAGGCAGTTTTCTCTTGGAAAATACTGAAATGAGTTATTTTGAATTTCTCATGTTTATCAATTCTGTTTTGTCACTACATGTTAATATAGCAAAAACGAAACTATTGATTTGGAAGGTTTCAATGTTCTCGGGGTTATTAGGGTGTTTTTTTAAATCCTGTCAGTGAAAATTTGTGAAACACTAACCTTTGGTTCTTATAGGGAATAAAAAACAACTCAAAAAGAATTCTGTTCTCTGTCTAGCTGTGGATTTCTTCAGATGCTGAAGCTTAAAAATGCTGGCTTAGGAAAGTCTACAATTTCAACCAAACCCTTCTGGCTTTATACAAATGCAAATGTGATCGAAATCTTGATCTTGGTTGGAGGCCTCTAAGCAGTTTTCATTCAAATTCTTCGTCTGCTTAGCTTTCAGACTCTAACGATGTGAAGGCTGCTCGGATCCGTATCGCCGTCTTTCAGGCTACCCCTCAAACAGAACTGGACCATAATCTATAGTAATGCAGAAAGGACAACAGGGAGACAGACAGTTTGAACAGCAAGTCTGTAGAAGTTTGGTAGGTTTATTTCTGATGAAAAGTACTATGGCAGGTAGCTTTTATAGTCTCTTTATTTAGAGTTCAAATTTTAATGTAATTTTTATTTTCTCCTGGAAATTCTTAAGTATGACTTTGTTAAAAGTCAGTGTGAACTTGGCAATTATAAGACATACATTTATTAATAATACATAGGACTTTGTGACATAGACCATAACTTTTAAAATATTTTTTAATGCTTAGAGTATGTTTTCATTAACAGCTGGAAAATGAAACCCTAATATTACTAAATTGGAATCACATTCATAAATAACTTTGGCCCATTTCTTACTGTTGCATCAAACTAATTATGTAGAAGCAGTTCATGAAGAGGTCATCAAAGGTACGTAAAAATTGGAGCAGACTCTTTACTTACTTCTAGGACAATGCAAATACCATGGTATTTTAAGCACAAATTTCTCCCAATTCTTCACTCAATATGACAAAACCATTCATAATATTTTACTCTTCTGTTCTAAAAAGCATTGGCTAAAATTCTATAAATCTTATAAATACATACAAATCTGGTCTATAAACCTATAAAATGCTATCCATAACAGTTTAGTCCTTGCTGTTTTTAAGCAATCCCGTCCTTTCTTATAATTCAGACTTGTCAAGTGTTTTCTTCTTGGTACTGTTTTCTTGTGTGAGTCCTGTAATTCATGTCTCACTAATTCCTTATCATACCTGACAGTTGAAGGATTAGTGGGTGCTTTTTTTCGTACAGTTTTAATATAGCTAATTTAAAGAGGCATTTGACACGGAATATGGAAAGAACTATTTCATTGTTCAGCAGAACACGTTTTCATTACAGCTGCATCTGGCTGTGGTAGTTGACCTTTACTTGAATGTAGAAACTAATGCTTTGTCTATACTAAAACATAGATGATTTCCCTGCAAATTACCAGTAGACGTCTTTGATAAATAGTCACAGCACTTTAACACAAAATGACTTTGAACATCATGACAATAGGAAAGCAAAATATTTGTTAATGTATTTCGATAGTGCATGGGCATTTCATTTTAATTCTTGTTGGCTGTGGTGTGTGGATTCTCTAAAAAATAGTAACTCAGTAGTATTTACAGATCTACTGATGTTCATTAAGCACTTTTACAGATGCTTTATTTATTTATTTTTAATATATCTTCTGTCATGAGCGTATCTTCAAAATGCATTGACATAATATCTGTAGCTGGAAGCTGCACCAACAAGAAAGCAGCCGACTCGAAAAAACAAATCTTCCTTGAAGCTTTCTTGAGATAAATATATATAAACCAACTAAAGTTCAGCACTTAATAGGTTTTCTTTGCTACCTGGATACTTATTACATCTTTCTTTCACAAATATTCTGCTTTTCTTTATTTTAATTATTTTGATTTTTTTCTGGCTTTGATTTTTTTCCGGCTTTGATTTTTTTCCTAGGTTGGTTATTTTATTATTGATATTGTCACTACTCATCATTGTGATTATTTAATTTATTATTTACATGTCATCTAAAGGGTACAGAGATTATATTTTTTTTTTATAGTGTGCAGTGAATAAGGCTTTGCTGTTTTCTGCCCTGTGTGAAAAGCTCACATTTCATCTCTCTCTCACTCTACTCCGTGATCCTTGTGTCGTCAGTCCAAGTTCTACAACTGGATACCAGTACTCTAATTGTGTACATCTTATCTCAATAGTTTCCTACGTTGAGGCCATAAAAACTAATGGAAAATCTGAGGTAACATTTACCAGTAGAGTAATTCTGACTGAACAGTTCTCATTTTGGATCCACGTAACATGCAGAAGTACTCCTCTTCTCCCCTCATGCTTTCGTAATAGTACTTTGCATTGCAATCACAGCACGGATTTACAATGATGATTGTGTTTGACAGAAACAAGCCATGGAATAGGCATTTGGAGAGTAAGATATACTCTGTAGTTCCCAATTCCAGTCACAGCATGGCAAACACTCAGCCTGTGCAAACCACGTAATATTGATATCAGTATTACAATAATCCTTTTGAGTCGGATATATAACTAAATCACAAGTAATCTCTTGTTGCTAAGCTTACTCAAAGTCACTTGGATTTATACCTAGTGACGAATAAATATTGTGTATTAACCTCAAGTTATGCAAGCACAACAAGCTTTGTAGCTTCTCTACCACTGTCTGATCCTTGACTTTTTTTGGTCTTGTGTAGGTCTGTCTTTGTCTAGAAAAGTCTTGCCATTGGGGACTTCTGCTCAGATGTTGTTTGATTGTTTCAGCATGGGACCACCCTGAGGCTTGAGTTACTGGAGCTAATAGCATTATCTCATAGGTCAAGAAAAGTATTCCCCTCACAAACAATTTTAAACAGTTAGACCTGTTGTCCTGCATATGTTCTCACTTGTATTAGTCACCTAGCATAGATACCAAAGCCGTCTTAGAAGACAATCCTGTACTTAGTTTCAGCAGAACTAAGCTCCTGTGGATTATCGCTGCTTACTCGCCATGGTGATCACGGTTACATTTTGACATTTTGGTATTTTGACTTGGTTTTTTTAATTCAGTGATTAAGGAAACAAAGTTATTTTATCCTTAATGAATGCTTGAAGAATGCCTATGTAGCTTTTACTTTCTAGGCTTATGGCGCTTCTGTATTAACATAGGCAGATTTTTACAGCCTATTCACTGTTATGAACCTAAATATAACCTAATAACATTAATAAAGATTGTTTAGAAAGAAATGGATTTGGGCATTTTAAAATACCAAATTATATCTAGCTGTTCTGTGAAAGTACGATACCCTCGATAAATCACAGAAGATAAAACTAAAGTAAAATCAAATTTAATTATATCTTTTTAAGTCTGTGGAATTTGAGCCAAATTCATCCCTGGTAATATTGAATAGAAGATTCCAGGTGGAAATGGTGGTGGAGAGTTAGCTACATAAAATAAAGAAATTAGGGACATTATTTATTGGATTTTTTATGAAAATTCTATTTACTGCTCTGTTACATAATTATAAAATGGGCATGAGCTCCTGTGTAATCTGATTGTCTGGAAGCCTTACAAACCATGAGTAATCAGCGCCATTCATGACACTGAACTCGCTTGCAGTGAATAGGGCTGATTACAGTTACGGCCCAGAACATCATTGCTTAGTTCGCTATATAAATGTTTCTAGCTTACCTTTTCTAGTAGCAATGGGGTGCAGCAGTACAAGACTTGTGCGTTGATGACGTAAGCCTGGTTGTACTGGTGGTACTTGGCTTCTGTTCCGAGGTTAACAGGGTAGGCATGAATGAATGCCACGGAGCACGTATCCCATTGCTTAATTACCATATCAGAAATATGGGGGTAGCTCTATGGGGGGATTTAGCTGTGTGGGGTCCCATTAATGTCACTGAGCATCATGTGGCTGAATCCCCTTTATATCATTTCAAATATTTACCCTATAGCGAGCAATTAAGCCTGGTGATATGGTTGTACCGACTTGTGTTCTCTCAGTCTTTCTGTCTGCTAGGGAAGTTCTATGTTTTCTGTGCTACGGCATTATTTGAAGTGGTTGAAATGACTGTATTATTAACAGAACAATGGCATTGTCATCATTTTCATTATCGATTCTGCCTTTCAAGTTTCATGACTCAGCTGTAAAAATTTTCTCCGGGCGCATGTTTGGTGTATTGTACACAATATGATCCAGAAATAATTTTATTTTTTTTTATTTGTTCTGCAGAAAAGCTGAGCTGGGCATTTTCCTTAAGTGGATAAGCATCCACCTCATGGGTGGTGATCAAGAAGGAGGGGTTTTGTATATCCTCTCACTTTTTCCAACTTACCTGCAACTTAGGAACGAGTGAGAGATAAGCCACTATAAGCTAATTTCCAGAAAACTGAATGAACTGGAGGGATCTCCACAACATTTTGTACCCCAGTTCCTTTTTTTGAACTCCTCCTAGGGAAATATCTGTTACAGACTTTGGCTTGCAAAATGTTGCTATGCCCTTGAACATCTTAGCAGCACAAACAAAGAATCTTTTTGCACACACGGTGGCAATTTCTTCTCTGGTGAAAGGGGTGCATGTGAATGTATCCCACACCAAGCTAAAAAAAAGAAGAGAAAGGAAGAAAAAGAGAGCAAGAAGGAAGAGAAAGGAAGAGAAAGGGAGAAGGAAGGCAGAAGAGAAAGAGAGAGAAACTTCTCTATCCACAAATTTTGAAGACATCACTGCAATGCAACGGAGGAGGCAGGGTCTGATCCGGTTAGCAGAGACCCTGTCACCGCAGGATTCTTCATTTAGGAGGCAATTACAGAAAAGCTCCCAATGGGACAGTCTGCCTCCATGGCCTCGTTGCCCTCCAGCCCTGCTCGCCCGGCCCAGCTCCCTGGTCTTGCCACAAGGGATGAGTCGGGCAACCCCGCTACTACAGCAGAAAACTGCAGGGGCAGATTGGGATGTCGCATCTGCTTTCCACTGCTTCCTCTTCTCCTGAGCTAAGACAGAAGCTATGCTTGCTACTTCCAAAGAAAAAAAAAGGGGTTTCTGCCCCTTTTCTTGTTGGGAAGAGTCTTCTTTAGCTTCTTCTATGCAGACTAATGCAGGCTGTAACTAATTGATAATCACTGCACGCTGAGATGGACAGATGTGCATTTAGCACAGGAACAAGAAAATAGGGCTGAAGATCTGCTTATGACTTTGTTTAAGTTAAAGGTCAGATTTTTTATGCTGGTAATGTCATTTTAAGAAGTATGTATATTATGGAGCAAACGAGGACTGGGCAGACTGCAAGCTGTGAAGTAAGGCTCAGTTTTTTTACTTTAAAGCATCAGTGTGTATTGCTGAACCTTTAAAGGCAAACCAGTTTTCCCTGTATTTCTAGAAGTCACACATTACTCAGTCTACTAAGCCACTGTAAGTATATGTATGAGCATATTTTTGTCACAGCTTTAAATTTGTTTACTCTTATTTGTTAGAACTTTTCACCATCTTAATGTCATTTCTGGTAGCATATTAACACTAACTGCCTTGTAGCTGAATTTTTCAGCTTCCATGCTGAGCAGAATCAGTTCTGCTTTCAGGCAAAGCTTTTCCACAGTGATTGACAGGAGTGGATGGCAAGGGAAGTTCCAACTCAGTGCTGTAGGAGACATTAAAATGGTCATGCTGATTATTATTTTGGATTAATAATAATGCAAAGGTTTGTGTTTCATTGCTGCACTGATGGGTGGGCTTTGGGGAGCTATCCCCACACTGAAATGCCTTAGCAGTACTGCCCTGCGTCTAGAGCTGAAAGATGTTTCCTTCCTCTGAGGGACAGACGAGATAAGGGAGTTGAAAATGTTTATGTGACTCATTATCCAAAAGAGAAATTAATGTTTTGTAATAGCTAAAAAAGTCCCCATAAGAACTGGAAGCTTAGCGCAAATTTGTGTAGCAGGGAAAATTTAAGGAGTTTTGCCAGTTTGCTTTTTTTAAAACAGAACAGATAGATGCTTTAAATCCCAGACACTGAGCTCTAGCTGTTTTTGGGGTCTTTTTTTCCATATTTGCAGTAAGTAATGAAGTCTAAAGTATCATGAGGGTACAAACCCCAACAAACCAGAATACTAGAGCATGAGATCTTCACTGTGGTTCTGAAGTGATGGAGTCATCAAAAGAGATCTCTGTCTTTTCCCAAGTGCTTTTGATCAAAATTTTAATCCTCCAAATCATGCATTTGACTGTGTAGTACTTAGAAGTAAGATCGTGATGGGCAATAATCTATCACATTTAGACATACCTAAAAAAAAAGGAAAGAAAACTGGTTTCTCTTGAAAGATCATTATTTCTAGAAGTCTCCAAGTCAAGGAAAAGAGCTATGAGCGTCTTTTTTTTTTCCTTTTTT
>RSEF01000001.1:117688564-117777642 GCA_003993805.1 Himantopus leucocephalus | reverse complement strand
TTTTTGTGTAGCTCAAGGAAAAACTTTGTTGGTAGAGGTAGTACTTGAACAAAAGATGCAGTCAAGAATATGTTGTTAGCCTGCAGGAAGAGGGCCATCTCTGTTGTCCCATTCTTTCTCAGATTAACCCAAGAAAAGCATACATACAGAATACTATTTGACCATGAAGAAAACATATGAGCTCTGCTTTAGATACCATTTAGTCAGGAATACTCTATACCCTTTTTTCATATGGAAAACAAACAAACAATAGATCTGGTAAACATGAAATCTAACCTTCCTGTGACCACAGACATTCTTAAAAATTACGGTCAAATGTTATTGCCCCCGTCCGATAGAGAACAGAGATACTGTAGACTTAATGACCCATAACCGTATACTTATTTCACAGACATGCAGTCTCTAGCGCTCTGTTTGGCTGGAGAGATCTCATCTGAATAATGACTGCACAGTCATTTCTACCAAACTGCAGTGCTTCTGCATCTCTGCTGTCTCCATCTCTTCCACACGAGCACGCTCCCTCTGGTACCATCTCCTTGATGACATGCCCACCCCACCATCGCTCCTCCATGCTCCATCACATCCATCATCATGCCTGCCCACTTCTTTTGCAGATACTTAATTCCGGAAGAGTAGTAGTATGCTATATAGCTGTATAATGAAACAGGAGGGCACTTCACCTGTCCCCACAAAAATGGTAAAGCAATGTATTAAATAAACAGGCACCAGGAAATTCTCAGAGCAGAGATGAGGTTAAAAATCCTGAAACAGAGGTTTGTTGCCAGGATATGGCTGGGGAATTTTGATGGTGGTAGAAAGTCAGAGCCACATTAATATTCAATAAGCAATGCAGAGATGAAAGAAAGAATAATGTTTTCACAAGCTACTTATACGTTTGGCTCTGAGCAAGTTTTCTGTCCAAAATGAAGGACTCCCTGATAGGCAGAGGAGGATGCTGATCTGAGGTTGCTCAGATGCTGTTTGCAGAATATAAAAAATACGGACTGCTGGAGGTTGCCACGCCTTTTACCTACCCCAGAGCTCCAGGATCATTCTCCCAGTGTTGCCTTTGGGTCACAGAAGCACGTTGTTTGTCTTCTAAAGAAACAGACCTCCCGTGTAACACAGAACTTACAAAGATGTCCCCGTTATGAAAGGGAGAAGTTATTTTATGTTCTGCCTGGGAAAAAATGGCTTACCTGAGCTCTGACATTGTGACAGCTAGCTGTCTAGGAGATGTTATTTTAGCTTTATTTCTTCCATTAATCGAGCAACAGCTACCCACAGACTCATTTCACCTTTGGGTTGCACTTGTTTGTAAGCTATTTATTTCACTGACTTTTTGTCCTCCCCCTGCTTTCTCTCCCCTTTGCGCTGCAGTTTGCTACTGTTGGCTTCTGGGCCAGAGAAAATATCTGTGTCAAAAGAGTAAATTGGTAGTCTCAGCTATTACTCTGAGTCCCCTTAAGAAGATGATGTAGGATTCCTTGGTCGATGAACTGAAAAGAACCTAAAGTAGAGGAGATATGCTGCCAGAAGAAAAATAAACACACATAACTGAGCAAAGTAACAATGAAAGATGAAATAATAGCTGTAAGGCTAGAAACCTAATCAGTCTCCAGAAAATGTTGAATTTTCAGTCATCACTGCATTGCTAACAACAACTTTCAGTGCGGGTTGCTAAGAGAAAGGTTTTGGGGACACTGCATGAGTATGTTGTAACTGGCATAAGGACGCCCTGCTAGAAGAGATTTTGAAAGGAAACTAGCTTTATTCTTCTCCCTCTGCTCTCCTCGCTCTTTGATGTATTTCACTTTTTCCATTTTCTTTTCCATTATGCTGTGCTCTTCCTCCTTACTTTTCTTGCCAATCCTCATTATAGTCCACCGTTTTGTCTTTATTATGAGCCTGGTAAATCCTTTTTACACATAAAATCATACTCAATACAAATTATTCTGAATTAGAGAAGCAGCTACTGAGCTTTTATGAATCATTTAGATCCCAGACCTGCCAGGTGCCAACCACCCTTTTCTCTTAGTTATCTCAGTGGAGCTGAGGGTGCTTAACAGCTAGCTCACAGATTTAATACTAGCTGCGGTCATAGCCCAAAGAACATGTCAGGAGGCGTTTCCACTCAAGAGCTAAATGTTTTCTTGTCTTTATCTGCATCGTCAACACAATAAGCTGTGCACGTATGTAAGTATATATGCATGTATAAAGAAACAGAAAAAAAGCGGCACAATGACAAGGAGGTAAGCCTCCAGATCGGAGCGGTGTCCTTCTACTGTTGTTGATCAGGAATATTCTCCTGCCCGTGAGTGAAAGGAGTGATTTGTGACTTGGACCCTGTCCCAGTGGATCAGCACATGCATGATAAATCCTGGTATGTCCTTTGGGGCATTTATAGGATCATGGACTTTCCCACTGCGCCAAGCTGGCCACTGTTGCATGACAAATCATGAAACTCCAACTGTGAAAATTAGGGACTCAGTCAAACTGTCAATCCAGTCCTGAAAAACAACTGCTGGTAGAACTAACCAACCTTGACACAAAATGGTTCTGAATGCAATAGATGGAATGCAATGGTTCTATCTGCAATAGACAGATTTCAGTGGCAACATACTCACTAAGCCTCTCCTAGTGTCACAATATGCTACTCCTATCAGTGTCTGGAAAACACCCGTACTCAGTAGACACTGTGTGTGATGTGATGCTCACATTTCTTGACAATTCTTGAGTTTTGAGTTCAAACAAACCTTCAGTTTGTGGTAGAACGAATGCTATTATTATGCTGAACTGAATGTACCATTTTTGTAATTGAAGCTCTACAAGAGTCCATGTTCTGTTTGAAATTCAACTTCAATTTACATATCATAGTTAATTTTCATGCTCTGTGAAGTTCTTATTAGTATTTTTCCTTTCTTACAGCTAAATTTATTTTAAATATATTCCAGATTTTCCAGGACTTCAGTTTTAATAAATACATTTATTTTTAAGAATGTGGAAGTGCAATTGTATGCATATGCTTTTCCACTAAGAGGTATATAGATGAAGAACCATCCTTTAAACAAAGAAAAGGAAATGGAATAGCTATACCATAACAAGGTATAACCTAAAGAAATTCTCTTTTGGAGCTTCTAATGCCTGGAGTCTCCTTTTAAGATATCAGTGAGAAACACCAGGTTTTACATTCGCTACGCTTAGCTAGCCAAGATCTTTTTTGAACTAAAAGTAACTTTTCTTTTACAAGAAAATTTAACAAAGCTTTTAATCTTTTCTAATTTGATGGATTTTTGTGTGAGGCTGAACTAAAAAAGTACAATTTAATCTTCTGCTTTATGCTTTCTTCATTTCTCTTTTTTAATCTTTTTTTTATTTCTTTCTTATTCATAGCACTAAAAGGAAGTAAGGAAATGAAAGACAAAGCAATCAAATATATATGTTTCAGTAATATAATGGAAATTTTATACCTATTGAAAACATTTTCAGAACCGCGATGATTTTTTATGCTTATTTATGTTCTTGACTCATCCCTCTTCCAGGGTTACTGTCTACTTCAATGGTACTTTTTTGTCATTTCAGACACTGTTTACCATGTTTATTGCATGCTCTGATTTTTCTTTTGTTATTTTTTTTGCTAATTCTAAGGGATGTTGATGTATTATCATGTTTCCAGCAAATATATGGAAGTTATTAACAGTAGTCTGAAGGAATGAAAACTTTATTTGTTCTGAATAACAAAATGGTTAGTGAAACACATCATGATTGTAAGATAGTAATGTGACATCTTGTAAGACTATAACAAGGAGGTCTCTCTAGCTGCACTGCCCTACTCTGTCAAAGTATGTCAGAGCTGGATGGAGACAGTGAAGAGAGAAGTCAGCTTTGAAAGACATAACTTTGGAGTAAGACAAACTTCACCCTTCAGTCATAAATTCTTTCAGAGCAAAGAAAAAGTGAGTACTAAATTGCATTATCATATGAAATTATTGCATTATTGTATAATTACAAGACAGCATAAAATATTACATTAGAGAAACTGCTGGTGGGTAACTAACAGATGTCAATTGACCTCGGATTTTTCAAGGGTTCAGACCTAGACGACAAGAAAAAGAATAAGGTTTGTCACAGATGAGGAGTGTGTGGGAATGGACGAAGGCTCCTACTGTAGTCTTGTTTGGAAGCAATGTGAGAATTATACAAACCTATGGACAGCTCGTAGCAGGTAGCCTTACTGCTAAGCCATTCTGAAGATATTTGCGTTTGCTCCCTACAGTTTTAGTGATAAAACCGTGTAAAAATTTTATGGCTGTGAAAAAACTTTTTAACACCCTTGAAGAAATATTTGTGTAGGAACCTCTCCTACATTATGTCAGGCCCTTCGTTGGTGGAATGGGACAGCTGGGACCATGCCTACTCCATGTTTAATCTGTAATTATTACCTCCAATCTTTAGTCCATCTGGCAGGTTTTGTTTGTTATACATTAGATGGTGGTTTGAATTATGAATGCATATGTAGAAAAAGGCCAAAGGCTGTCAAAATATTTGTGACTAAACTGTATTTTCTACTGAAGATGATTGTTTGGTTAGATTTTGTTCTCTTTTAACTTTTTAAAATGTTATGATTATGGAAACATCCTTCAGTCTTGTACTATTTTAATTTTATACTGTCTTTTATAACCTTTTCATTCTCAAAATATAACTGACTGCAATAAAGTAAAAACAGGTACTAGTCTACTAGAAATGAAACTGCCACAGCATTTGTCATATCAGAAAGCATTCTGCATTAGCATTTGGGGATGTGAAGGAAAAGGGAAGAAAACAAAGAGCTGACTGCATAGAAGGTCTTAACATCCTCAAATATTATTCTACACAGAGCCATGTTCATTTTAACGTTGACCAGCATTCATTAGGGCTTGATTTTAAAGCACTATGTAACAGAAAATGAAAAGAGAATAGTCCCCAAATTGTGACAAAGGTTTTCTCTTGGGAGGATTCACCCAAAAATAATTGAAGTCTGGCTGTTCTGTAGAAGCTGGTGCAGGTTTGACGTCTGATTCACGCACAGGCTTGGTGCTAGGAGTGTTTCTGTAGTACTGCAGCAATGGCAGCTGCACAGGCAAGTATTTTAAGCAAGCCTGAGCCACTGGGATCTTTAATTCTTCTCTCACAACAATTTGAAGCATCTTCTGGCCTTGATTATTTTAACTCATTGGTCTCTCACAAGGAAATAATGGAGACCATCCCCTTCAGATAAAACTGTGATTGTGTAACAGCAAGGGACACCGTTTGGATGCACACGTAAGTCCAGCTTGGAGGTTTATGTCATACTTAACTCTGGGACCGGTTTCAAGCTGTCTTGTAAAGCCAAGCATCTCCTCCTGCAATTTCTCCAACAATGGGTCAGTGCTGGTGGAAGCAGGCAGGGAGCAGTAGTACTGAATAACACAGATGGTGGTACATCTGACCGTATGGATTATTCTACAATAAAAAAATGGTTGTCATTTTTATGCTTGCTATTATGAGGCCACCTGTATTCAGTCTGCTCTTGGGCAATAGGAAGTGATGGGAAATATGAGTATGTTGTGTTGAGTGTTGCATATCTATGTATTCTATGTGTAGGGAGACACATGTACATAGACACATATAAGTGTATGTGTACATAGACATGTATATAGAGGCATATGATGAAAAAGTATAGCCTTTTTTTCCCATGGACAGCAAAAAATTTTGAATTCTGAAATTTTCAGAAACATTTGATCATATTCACTGGTTCTTAAAAGGACTTCATTTTTTAAATAGTGTCATTGTCTGAGAAAAAGACTTCTTTCTCTATGCTGTCAGGGAGTGGAGTACTGGTTTAATCATTGTGGTAAAAAAAGGATTTGTTCAGTATCCCACAGGATAAGAGAGATGCAAAGTAGCTTGCAGCCATCAGCATGTTTGAATCCAGTTTCCAGGCTAAGTTCTTCTGGTATCCACAACTCACCTAAAAAGCACCAGTCCTGTCACTGATACTGGTCCCCCACACTCACTCAGGTCTCTCCTCCATCAGAGAGGTTCATGGGAATGGCATGCTGCTTTCTCTGATAGTTTCTGCCAAGAAAGATTTTGTCTCTGTCGATTTAGATATTTTTGCATCACATTAGTCTGTCAAAAAGGACTGGAGTCTGATGATGTGTGTGATGTGATACTATGATAAAAGTTATGATTCCAAAGAAAAGCTTCTTGTTTGGCCATAAAATAATAATAAGTAGATATTATTTTCTTAATGAAAGGGAAAATATAAAAAAATGAACGAGCAACAATCCAGAAAGAAGAAACACCACAAACAGAACCCCAGTTAATTGGGGTCAGTTGCACAGCTGCTGCTGTGGCTGGACTACAAGTAAAAGGCAAATGCAAGGTGGGTCTGCCAATCCCTCTTCAAGAAAAAAATATGTACAAATAATAGGAATTTTGATCCCCAAACCCAAAGCTTTTCTAGAGAAAAACCTAGAACATTTGCATTTTACACAGGATCTGCAGGATTAGACTGACCTCCCACCCGTTGTGCCCTTGCAAAGAGGGTCATCTTTGCTCTCAGTCCAGAAACATTCTCTAGATTTCTTAAGTACGGAAGCCCTCCACAGATTAACACCTGGGTCCCTACGGGGACTTTCTTTTCTGTCTTTTGAAGGTCTGGATGTGTACCTGCTGTTGCTTCTTCTTGAATATTTCTCAGTCTCCATCCCATAGTGTGGTCCCTGCGGGCGATGTTCCTCCTTTCTCCTCCCTGACAGCCCACTTTGAGGAGACAGAAATCCTTGCAGCTGCACAGATGCCACATGCACACACAGGTAAGGAGCCATCCAGGAGCCGGAGTACCACAAACCACAGCCCGCCTATTTGCCAAACACAAGGTACTCTCCCAGGGGCCTACCAGCAGTGAATAAAGCTGATGCTTCTCCCACTGGAGCTGTAATATGAGAGAGTGATGACCCCAGTGCAAACATTTTGATCTATTTTAGGTCTGGAGACACTGATTTGCTCTTTTTATACTGGTAAACAATTTTGAATATTCTAAGAAGGGTAACAAGACTGTAGAACTTTGTTTCAGACCTTTATCTGTTTTCCTGGAAAGAAAACAACATCTCTGACCCAAGTGGTATAAATAAAACCTGAAAATTAAATGAGGGCCAAAACTTAAGATTATAAGGATTTCACTGTGTCAGGGTTTGATCTTCAACCATTTATCTGACTGAGTATAAAATGGCAGCTACAGCCTTCTCTAATTCATGCGTTTCTGAAAATTCAATAGCAGGAAATCGAAAGTGAGAAACAAGTACGAATTAGGATTCAGCACACATCCTTTGCTTGTGTATTGAACTCAGGAAGGGTGATAGTCACCTGTAGGAATTAATAGGTCTGTAGGACAATGACACTGCTTCTTTCACCTTGCACTTCATGGGATTGGCGTGTTGTCCTCTTCACCCCAGTCCCTAGAAGCCCCCCCCCCCCCCCCCCCCCNAATGCCTTTCAGACCTTAAAAAATTTACCCTTAGTAATTCAGTAGAAAAAAAAATATACAGAAGGCATTGGCAACTACAATTGGAGCAAGATCGGTTTTTCCTAAGAAAGTCAAAAGTAAGTGAAGTCCTGGAATGGGATCATGTCTAGGATGTTCTTAAGGTAAAGAATTCAATGAGAGTGTATGGCAAAAAAAAAAAAAAAAGAAACCCCCACACCCTGGAAATTTTAATGAATCTCGAGAAAAATGACACGTGTGGTCCTCTGATGGACTAACTTTGGCTAGTAGTTTTCCATTAGGTCAAACAGAATTTACTGAAGGTGACTTTATATCGGGCCTCAAATCTGTTTTTCCTGTATGGATATGGCCATAAAGTCATTTTTTCTTTTGAGAGCCAATGAGATGTCCTTTCACATTAATATGAAAAGGGAACAATATATTAAGTAAGATAAGTTTTATCTCTCAAAACATAGTGCGTTGTTAAATCCCTATGAATCAATGCAGTCACAAGATAAAACAATCCAAATGGAGTAGGTTTAGTGCTACCTTGAGTCCAGGTGGTACAGGAATCCATTGCAGATCACTTTAAGCATTAAGTGGAAAACTCAAAGAGACTCAGACAACATGCAGAAATTAATTGCATACCAACTGAAGATGACATTGAAACCAAGGTAGTGGCTAAACAGAATGGCCCATTTCACCTATTCTAACTTAGATCAGACTGATTTCAGTTTTGAAGTATGAAACTATTCTTATCATCTCAGAAGACTGGATTTCTTTATTTCGTAGAAGAGCTATTTGATGATATACCTAGTTAACTGTCCTCTGTCTTTCTCCACTTCCTCTTCCTCAGCTTACAATTTCAAACAGCATTTCAGAAAATTCTTGTACATGTTACTAGCATAAAATACAGTAAATTACTCTATATGCCACAGTGTTAGTGGAAGGTACAAATACTTCTCCAGTACAAATAACTGCCAGTTATTTTGCCCATACAGTGTCAGCCATTCTAGTTTTGCCTGTCTTTGTTAGTTTAACATTTTTTCCCTATTCTGTGTTTGTTGAGTGTGAGCCCAGTAGTTGTATGCTAATTGCAAAAATGTTTGAACTGCAGTAGCAATGATCTTCAGGTGCAGATATGAAGCAACATGAAGGATAAGCCTTCCACATTAGACATAATCATGAACAATGAACATCTATGGGGGTCAGGGGATCACGGACAAGTTACTAAAATGTCTAATGACAGCCAGGATAATCAGAAGGCTCAGTCTATTCATTGTAGATTTTATAAAACTATTTTTACCAGGTTAGGCCATTGGCAGCACATCTGTGAGAGGTTTTCATTTTAAAGTCTTGTTAAAGGAATCAAAAGTGATAGAGACTGATAAGCATTTGCAGTAATTTTTTCAGTAATGATTCCCTGTCTAGAAGAAGAGGTTTGAGTAGGTA
The DNA here is from genome assembly GCA_003993805.1 of Himantopus leucocephalus. Classification (NCBI taxonomy): domain Eukaryota; kingdom Metazoa; phylum Chordata; class Aves; order Charadriiformes; family Recurvirostridae; genus Himantopus; species Himantopus leucocephalus. Next base: position 117,768,683 of record RSEF01000001.1, on the reverse strand, counting down.
TTAGTAAAAGATTTGAAAGCTCCCATAAGACCTGGCTCAATCACTGTCAAAAGCACTAGGAGTCCTTCTTTTAGTCTTGCAAAGGTGAGACTTTGATTTGGTTTCAAACTATTCAGCTGAGGTATGGTTTAATGTATTTGAAATCTGTTATAGTACGTATTCGCATGACCAAACCTCAATGAAAAGCAAATACTGGTTTGATATAGAGTCGAGATGACTAGATAGAATGAGAGTTCTTTTTTACGGTTATTTCATTAGTAAAAGAAAATCTGCACACAATATTTAAAAAACAGTTACAACTGCATTTAGTATTTCCTTTTCCCTGGACCCAGAATCCCAGTATAGAATTCTTTCAAAATAAGAGTTTAACTTTTCATGTCTGAGTTGGACTAATTTCTCTGAAGTGAGTACTATTTCCTTTTATTAAAATGATTTGTCTTACATTTATACCGATATACATTGGGACTACAATGGGATATAGCCTTACGTGTACAGACCAGCAGTTTGGTCAAAAATGAGAGTTCAGCTTACCTGGATATAAACGAGTATCTAACCTTTGAACTGGCCTAAACTAGTCTGAGTGTCAGTGTGTTAGCTGTAGCAGACCAGAGAGCAGTATGGGCTACCCTTCCTTTGGTTTACATGGTCTGTGCACTTAACTCCACACTTCGTCTCTACTTGTACCCATATCCGCACCCAAGCCGGTTAGTTCAGGTTAACTTGGAGATTGCTGAAGAAATTCCTACCATGTCTTTAATTGTTGTGTAGTATTTCTCTTTTTGAATATAAACCCACTAAAAATCTTCTAGTCAAAAAAAAAGCTTAAGTGATCATTGTGTCTTCAGATACGGGCCAGTGCCTCTTTCCTCTCACCAAATAGAGTGAAACCTGTTGGGCTAACCCAGTCAAAACTGAACAGGGTTCATCATTTTGGAAGTTATAAATGCTGCAGAGCTGTTTGAAAATTCAAGGATGGGTGGAGAAGAGAAACTCTGTAATATCCTTGATTGAAAAAAAATACTACAACATGAGATCACACAGCACCAGACACCAGAGAATCCACACAGGAGATGTTCATTTAAGCGGTCCCACTCACAGGGAAAAGCTTGCATTGGAGTTTACATCATCCTAGACGTGAAAGTCGATAAAACTCAATCCAAGGAAACCAAGGCTCATTAGTTCTACTTTTTTTTTTTCCAGAACAGAAATCTTGGGTCAGGTTTTCCGGCTACATTATTCTCTGAAAATAGTGGTTAATAATATATGAGATGGTAAAATAATAATTGAAGTAGCATAAGTACCACAATTACAATAAATTAAAAACATTATGGCGGGGTTTTTTTAAATGCTTTTGAGGATATGTTTGATATAACCCTGTGTTGCAGGGCCATATCTAGCTTATGTTTAAATTTAAAGCTTTAATCCTGTCTGTGGTTAGCTTTAAAACATCATGGACTAAATCTCCAAATCTTCTTATCTTCAAAATTATGTCAGCAGCTATGACAAAATGGCATCTGTTCTGAAGCTATAACAAGAATACTGCATTATTTGAAACTCAGTTCATTCCCTATACAGTACGATGTCTGGCTCCCACATAACAGATGCAGCGATTCCTCTGCTGAATGTATATGACTCAGCTGACAACCATACTTAGTAACTGGTTAATAATTTGCTGCTTCTATTCCAGTGAAAAATGTCAGTATTTTGTAGATTTACATTGGTCAGAGGAATGTGAGACCATTTTCCAAAAGTAGGGTGGGGCAACACTTTTTTTTTTTTTTTTCTTTTCAATTTTCAGAACTTGAAGGTTGGAGAACAGCACAGCAAAACCGCTTGCTATCTCTCCTCGCCATTCATTGTGTGCATTTAGTCTGTCAGAAACGCTCTGCTGCTGCAGTTAATGCTGAGCAGAGATTGATTGCGGGCCGTTGTTCCACAAGACACGGCTGAGGCAAATTAATAGCTCGTTGCTACTGAAAGGGGGTGGGGGTCTTCCCACCTTTCCTCTTCCCCTTGGTAATCCTGGCCTTGGGCTCCTGCTCCTTACCTTGTATGGGGAATTAACCCTGTGGTTTCCTCAAACCCCTCGCTTGTCTTTCCCAAGGGGCTAAAGGGTGGCGAGCAAACCCCACAAAAACCTGGGTGGGTCTCTGGCAAAGGGGAAGAGCGGGAGCGGGACAGGCCCTTGCCCTCATGGGAGCAATGTGCTTTTGATGAGCTAAGCTGTCCCTGGAGCCGCCCCCCCTTCATAATGGCACATCTGGCCAATAGCCCCTCTGAATCAGCAAGCTGGATGTTTTTTGTTGGATGCAAGGTCTGGCCGCTCACTGCTGTGTAATGTAACGCTCCAAACAGCACAGCAGCTCCAGCGGTTCAGCTCTCCAGCAAAGACTTTCTATAGGCACAGCTTCCCACACCTGCTTTCTGCAGCCAAACATAGTGATATTATCTAGAAACAATAAAAGGGTAGCGAGATTTCACAGACACATTCCCCTCTGTAAACTAATAACATTCTTGTAGCCTCTGAAGTGCCACATGTTGCTTCACAGACACACATGTTTCTCCATGGACTCCAGCAGTGCTATTTTTCTGGTTTCTTGAAGCCCCAAGGCCAAGCAGTGTCAGTCTGTTGTGCCTGACGGAGTGGCAGGAGCATCACCTCTGGTCTTCCCCACTGTGTGCCCCTGTGGAAAGGGATATTTGCTTTTTCCAAGTGTGCCTGTGAGACTGGAACAGCAATCTGCTGGCCTCTGGCACTGATTCCCACGTGCCACTGCTGTCCACGACCTTAGGACTACTCACTGTCTTTTTGGGGGAATTAATGGAAGCTTCCTCACCTCCTAACCACAGTGAGAGTTTTGTGTTGTACATCTGGAAGCCTCCAGTGCCTTTCACATAAGTGCAAATATGCTTATTTTCTGATTTGTGTCAAACCAGATGTTATCGGCTTGCAACCTATATTTCACTGGTCCCAAACTGTAATCTAGCGCTGCTAAATATGGAGAAAGGTCTGGCTTTAGAGTTGTTTTCCATGTTTCCTATTTAGATTTTCAGCGGAATATGTTAAAATATGTAATTTGCCAAAAATTGCATAGTCATACCCACTATTTCAGTGGTAGCAAAAATATAAAAAAAGATATAGTGCGTAGCAAAAATAACTGTTGAACTGAAGTATTATCTAGTAAAGCTATCTGAAGAAAGTGAGTATAAGTAGTCTGGGACAAGGACATACTTTCTTACAACCAATATAAAAATGTCAATGACTACCTGCTAATTTTTTCTAACAAAAGAGTGCCATTCATGATTTATTTTTTACTCTAAAACATCTTTTGTGTATATGAGATTAATATGGAATCCTGCGGTCTTCTTTTTATTGTTTTCTTTTGTTTCGGTCCCTAATGGACTTCAGATTTTCTTTTAGACCTCTTTATTTTCAATGCCTTACAATCATCTGACTTACCCTGTTCAGGAGAATTCATTACATAATTCATGGTCTCAGCCTTTGTGCTACCTAGGACGTTCCTGACACTCGAGGTGTCAGGAAAATCAGTATCAGTTATCTGCCTTTGGCTATTTATCATTTTAGTGAAGAAGTTTTATATATATGTATGTATTTTACTTTATTAAAAAAATGTTTTAGTGATCATGGAGGGTACTGAGTCTCTTGATCCTCATCTTTGTTTTCTGTTTCTTGGAGCTTCAAGAACAAGAAGAACTTGCCCATTGACTGTAGCACTTGTAGTTCTTCACATCCCTTCAATCATTTATTGAGGTGTTTTCTGTGCTTTTTCAATGACTTCTGCAATGGCTTTATTGCACCTTGCAAATTTTTGTGGATCAAGGACTGCCATGTTCCTAACCCACGGAAGTCTGTTTTCTCCTTTAACATTATTCTGACTTTTATCTTTTCTCATTTCTAATCAGGAATGTCATGCATACTCTGCTTTAATGGTCATGAACTCTGCCCTTGGTACATTTAACAAATTCTTGCTCTGTTGAAAAAATTAATGCAGGTCTTTTTTCTCACTAAGGGTGGGATATTGCCTTGGCATGTTCATTTTGCAGCAACATGTGCAATCTTTTGCGGAGTCCAGCTTTGTACAGCATATGAGATTTTTTTTTATCAGATGTCTCTTCTTGTAGCATTTTGGATAATGACTTATTTGATTTCTGAGCACTTTCTATCAACTGTTCCTGGTTTATTCAGACAGAACAACTTCCTGCTCTGTCAAGTTGGGCCTTCCTTTTGGAAAAAAATCCAGGTTTGTACCAGATTCTGTTTGGTTTCTTGTTCCTCTCCACTTTTTCCCAGTTGTGAAATGGTTTTTCAGGTATTCAGACTTTCACGTGCTTTTAAACAGAGCACAACATGGTGGGGAAAAAAAAAAACCCAATCCAAAAACCAACTCACTTTGCTTTATACTGAGGAAGTCTCATTTATTTGTAATTGATATCCATATTTAGTCTCCTTTGCCTGCATTAACTAGAAAACTTTTAAGAAAATTCAAGTAAGTCAGGAGATTCATGGTGTTACCAGAAATAATATCACTCACACCTGAGGTAAGAGCCAATGGAACTTGAACAAAATCCTGTTAAGAGTGAAGCTGTACAGAATTTTATGGGTTGAAAAGTTTTTCAGTAAGATGAAGAATAAGACACTGGGGGGATGAAACATAACAAATCATTAGAAAAGATATTTTTGTAGCCAGTTGCTCAGGAGTCTTTGGAGTGGGCAGTGTCAATCATTATATAGTTGAGAGGAGCTGGTGAGAGATTTTTTTTCAGGAAAATGTCACCACAGAGAGAGAGTATTTGCTGCCCTGCAACAAAGCGTGAACCACCCAATCTTCCAAAGTATTATGGCATCATTTTACAAACTTTATAATTATTCTGTATTACAAAGAAAAAAAAAGCATTAAAATGACTTCTATATGTAAGTAAACATTTTAATATTATAGTTTACATGTACCTGAATGCTTTCTTCATGCATAACATACACTCACTGTTGCTACCAGTGACTTCCAAAATAAATCAGTCAGTAATTTCCAAATATTATGATAAACTAGGCATTGTTAGACAACTAATAAAATTTTATCATGCAGTCGGAATAGCTGAGTTTTGGTATCCTGTAACTGCAGTGATATTTCTTACTCATTTTTTATATGTTGGTATGTACAACCGTTAGTTTCTCTTTCCTCCTGGATGTGGACTGAAGCACATAAATACGTGCAAAACAGCAGCTTGGGAGGAAAATCTCTGCCTAAATTAAAGGTATAAAGGGAGGATTTCACACAAATAGTTGTTTTTATTGAGGGTACTCTTTTTCCTTGAATAGCCTATTAATTCTGAAGGCCATTTGGGTTGGAATTCTTAATCTGAATTATGTTGTTATTCATGGCCTCATTTTGCGTCTTTTCATCATCTTCTTTGTCTGATGGCTATTTTATATAGGGCTTTTAAGAACAGGATGGATGGCAACAAAAGAATGTGTTTACTTTATCCATTGTTATGGCCTGATTCCACGATACTTACCCTCAGTGAGGCATGCATTAGATTTCAAGTGTTCCATTCATCCCAGCGAAACTAATTGCAGAGCAAAATAGACCAAATGTGAATGAGGATTCAAAGAATCCAGTTTGCAGTAATTATTGAAGCAAATAAAAACATTTTGTTTTGGTGACTTCTCCTTTAGTTCATAATGACTAGATGTGAGTCTGGGGGGGGCACTATGTACTTAAATAAGAAGGATGACCACTGCATAACAGAAAAGATGTGATTTGGCAAAAAAGCTGACTTGATCAGAGAGGATGAGCTCTTATGGCACTGGAGTGGATATTCCTTCATGTGCTAAATACAGCCTAAAATATTGTCTCTGTTCAGTAACTGGAAATATTTGCATAGCGGAAATATTTGAAATAATATTTAATTTGCTTTTCATGAAGGTATATATAGAAAAATGTGGTAAATTTGAAGCTTCCCCCTAGAAATTCTTCAGCAGCTTAGTTTTTTGTCCAATAAGTTTTTAGGCAGAGATAAAGAACATCTTTTACTAAAACTTCTAGTACAGTTAGCAGAGGAGTTAAACTTCTTTGCACAACTTTCAGGTTTGAAATAGAAACAGCAAAATTCAAATATAAGCTGAGGTTTTTTTAGCTGAATCTCAGTTTGACCATGAGACAAAAAGTATTAGTTTGGTTGGAAGTAGAGGGGATGTTGTTGTGGAAGAAAAGGATAGTTCATACCTTCTAGAACATGAAAGGATTAGTAGGAGTGCAAATAAGCATGAGACTGAGAAAGTTTTAAAACTAGTAACTGTATGGGTTATGACACTTTTGGTATTCAGTAGATTTACAAACTTTAGTTCCCAAGCTCATGTCTGGAAATGTTTTACACATTTCTCTTGAGAATCAGGGTTGAGAGATCACTGATAGAGTGGTTGCTTTGTGGGAAATCCTCTCATGTGAGACACTGGGGCTTTCTGTCCCTTAATCATCGCCCAGGAGTCCATTTCAGTGTGTTACCATGTTGGCGAAGACTTTTGGTGCATTGGGAAATGCATCTGTCGGACCTCGGGATCCTGATGGCTCTGTTTTGGGGATATTTATTATGATGAATTTAAAGGTGTGTCAGCAAGTTTGCCAAAATTTAAGTTCCGGGATTATTCAGCACATGTCAGATTGTGACATCCTCCTCCTATACATAAACACAGTCAGACCCATGAGGAGCTTGCAGTCTAAATAGCTGAGGTAGGGAAAAGGCTGCACTAGTATAACTCAGTTTTCTTCTTCCCTCTTGAGTAAAATATAGCCTGTGAAATATAAGATGGGGCACAGAAATAAAAGATGGCTCTGAGCAAGGCAGCAGGTTGGTGTGCCATACTTTCTGTGTTCTGCAGACACAGAACAGCCACTTTGTAATGTAGTCATTACTCAAGTTTGGCACTACACAACGTGGCTATGCTGCATCCAGAACCTTGGCTAAACTGTCTTTAGTCATAGTGTGTTGCTGAACAGTGCTCTCTGCTCCTAATTTACAGTTGTTGCACTCAGTCTGCACCTCATGCGAGGGAGCTCTTTGTCTTGGTATGACTGATGGCCATTTTTCAATTAAATCCTTGAGCAAAGCGCTATTCTAACAAGAAGTAATCAGCCCAAGAGAAAGTCACATCCACATCTGATGTAAAATGGATTATCTCCATCTGGTTTGGACTCTCCCTTGGTATTTTGTGTCGGACTTCTATTATCTGTGTCTGATTTAGAGGATAAACACCCTAGGGCAGTGTTTGCACAATACCCCATGACATGACATCAGTCAATAAATTATAGGAGAAGGGGATTGCACAGGATTGTTCCCAGCTTCACATTGCTGATCCCACTAGCCACAGATCCCAAGAAGTGCAGAGGACCTGTGTTTTCTGAGGGGGACACTCTTCTACACTTGAACATATTTCTCTTTAAACTAGTATTTTCCTGCTAAGGGGCATTAGAACATATCCATTCATAATTTAATGAGGGTTTGTGGTGGTTTTTTTGGCTAGTTATTCACTCCTTAATAATTTAAATCTGTTCCAGACACTAAGACACCTAGGACCATTGTAGACAGTCAAACAATAAGCGCCCTTCCTAAGCAATTCCCTCACCCTGCCTCAAACCTGAATGATTTCAAAATGACTTTTTCTCTCCTTCTTGATCTCTTCTTTTCCCTCCACTTACCACCTTCCTTTGCATTCGTTACACTCCCTTTTCTGTGCTTCTTGCCCCTCCCAAACTGAAGCTTCTCATGCAGTTTTTCCTCTTCTTGGGAGACATAGAAGCATAGCCACAAATATCAATGAACACCTCCTTCAGTATTTGAAAATCCTTAGGCATGACTGTAACACAAAAGAAACCCTTAATTGGGTAGGATATGCTCTTAATTTTATCTTATTCAAGCTATCTTGCAGAAGCTTGATTTTTGCACTTTTTGCATTTTTATTGTTCTTCCATAGGCAGCAATAAAATACAAAACACTGTTGGTTTGAAAGGCAGCATTTATGTTTAAAAGACGGAATGCACAAGGTCAGTAGAGACTCTGTCCTATATAGTTATTTTAACCTTTTTTCCAACTCATTCCTTGGGTTTTATGGTATCCTGTGTTGTTTCCTTCCATTTTGCTTACAAGCATAAAATAAATATAGTAAGAAAATCTGATTTTCCTTACTACTCTTCCCTGCCAAAATAGAAAAAAAAATAAATCTATCTATGTGGATTTGTTAAACATTTGAAAATTATTAGGCCTGATGTCTAATGGGCTATGCTTCTTATCTGAGATGTATAGATTCCCTTAAATTACAAGTTAAAATCTCATCATTACTGAAATATGCCTTCTCTGCTTTTCAGAGGCACTCGGATTGAATGCCTTTCTACTTACTTTGCAGTTCCCATTAAAGTTAACAGGCATATTTCTTTTTGCTTCCGTTGGAATTGACTTGGTATACATGTGGGATCCTTTGATAACCTCTTAAAAAGACACCCTTCTGCTTTACATGCACTTTAGAGCTTTAATGATCTCACGATGCTTCTTTGTGTCTCCGTGGCCAAATGTTATCTAATACTTCTTGTAAATAATACAAGACAGCTTTTTACTCTGGAAGCGACCTCTGTAGCATGTGCTAACAGTCTATTTGAATATACCTTGCCCACAGGGTGTTTTGCTGGAGTTAGGGGAAAGCATTAGGAAGCAAAGCAGAACTGCCATTCCCTTGCTTTTCCGCAGCTCAGAAACAACTGTATCTATTCAGCTACTGGGCAAGACAAAACCTGGGAGAGGGAAAGGTGAAAGAAGGAGGGGCCAGTACCGTTATCTTTGCTTTCCAGTTCATCCGTCCAAAGATGTACAGGAGCAAGTCATTTCTCCTGGGGAGCCTCTAAGCAATCCCTATTGCGATGGAGAATTTTTATATCTGCTTCAAAGGCCACTGTAAACATACCATGATGAATTGCAATGTGTCTGTGTGTATGTTTGTTCCTACTTCTATTTTTAGATGCTGTATTTAAATCTTTGAGTCCTTAGTTCACATCATATGCTAACCAGTTTCTTAGGGTAGATTTTCTATAAAAAGCATGAAATTGAGCTTTGGCTTCCTTTTTATAGCTACATTTTAGGTCCATAGGAAGTGTTAAACAACTGTTGAAATATAGCCGTATGTGCAGAGCTGTCTGATCTAAAGGTATTCAAAGGAGTGGGCTGCAAGGCTTTAAAGTCCCAGCATGCCTGTGCACATCACACGCTTCAGCAAGGCTTTCTCCTGTGAACATTAGGACTTCTGCCATCCGTAAATCACTTGAGCAGGATGATTTTAGCAGTGGGACATGGGTTGTGCTTGGCTGTTCTCACTCTGGCTTTGGTCCCCACCCCTGTGCCCCCTCGGCAGCCCTCGGAGAGCAGCCCTGTGCCCTCCCCTTTGGCCATCAAGCAACAGTTTTGCAGAGCAGTGCAAAATGCAAGAGAGCCAGGGTAAGGAAAAAAGATCCTCCCTTCCCTCCCTGAATGTCTACAGGCATGTCCCTGCAGTGGGATCCAGGTGGAAGAGGGCTTTCACCCTTCCTCTGCACTCTTGAGCCTCCTCCTGCTCCCACCCCATCCTTGGCCGATGGCGACAGTGGTTAAGCCATGTCTTTGGGATCTGCTGAGAAAATATGTGGTACTCTGCTCTGTAACATAGAGCTGGTGGCTGTTTTATAACTGGTGGTAATGGAACAGATTGCTTTTGTAAATTAAATAAAACAGGTGGGTGATAGGCGTAATTCAGATTCGGTGGAGGAGGAGGAGAAGACGGAGGAGACTAGAAGGGGTGACACCTGTTGTGCATCCCTTTGCATGTGTGCCACTCAAGGGATGCTAAACACATGCACATGGCTTTGGATTCCTGCAGTTCTCGAGCTTTGTTTGACGTCAGTGGGAAGCGTGAAAATCTAGAGTAACTTATCATCTGCATGTGTAACATCAGAAAGCAGAGGAATAAGCTTCCCTTTGTTTCTCCAAACAGAGATTTTGTTCTGTTCCTTCTTGCTACAGCTGGCCACATAATTTACATCTACCTTTTTTCCATTTTCTGTGTTTCTGGTAGTGTCTCTGAAAGAATTGAACCAACTGAATACTGAGGCTACTAGCTCACAGTCTCAGTCAAAATCCTCCTCTCTCTCTCTAACCTGTACAAAGCTATTGTGACTATTATTGCATTTAGGACAGATAAGAGTATTAAAAATATGTTCACCATTTCTCATACTTACAGCAATCCCACTAATACCTATGTTTTAATCACTGGCAAATTCTGGTTGTTGGGGTTTTTTTGGTAGATACTTGCATACTAAGGCATTACCTCACAATGAATATTCATTTTGGTCGCATTGCACTTCCCCATCAATGAAAAAGAGAGATTAACTAAAACAATATTTTATTTCCTACTTTAATGGTGAGTACATAACATTAATTATATTATTAATCCAACTAGAAACTCTTGTACAAAGCTATTTCAAGCCATTAGTTGCCCCGTTGTAATTGATGGATTACTGCATTACCATTTAATTTAGTATTGTTTTCAAGGCATTACATTCAGTTTCATTCAAGTTAATTGTATAGCCAAATAAGGAAAGAACTTGCTTCATGAACATAAGTGATGCAAGGATGGATTCTTCCTGATTTCAGATGTATAATGGGATGTGATCCATATAGCAATTCTGTACAAGGCCCTGCAGTTAGCATTACCTTGCAATTTATGGCAACAAGAAATGAGGGAATGGACCAGAAGACTGCATGGCATTTGGATTCAGCATTGTGATAGTCTTCTCTGCAAATGGAAATTAACATCAATTATTCAAATCTAGTTATGCTCTCAACCCTCTTAATTGCAACGTGTTTTCCATTCAGTGATCAAGCCCAATTCCCTAAACATAATAGCAATTATAACTGTGCATCCAGAGGAAAATATACTCTCTTTGGCCCAATTTTCAGCTCTGATATGACCTCTTTATGCTGCTTTTTACACAGAGGGGTTGTTAAGCTGAGGCAACTGTTCTTTTTGCATAGACCATATCCCAGGGCTGTTGAGAAACATGGACTATAATCTTTACTGCCTCAACATTAAAACAGGGAAAACGTAACGGGTGGGATTCAGCTGCATAGCCAAAAGTATGTAGCCCGCTTTAGACAGATTCCCTTAGGTACCTGAGACACCTTCACAAGGCTAGCAAATGTGGTGTAGGACTTGGGGAAGGTCTGTGGCAGCTGGAGGCAAGGCTGTTGGCGATACTCTAGGGTATTTAATATAGCACAGCGGTTAGTTCCCTGAATTACCCTGGGTTTACCTGACAACTGGGACAACTATTCTGGGCTATGCAAGGCTAAATGTAAATTATATTATTCTTGAAGCTGAAAATTCTTTCACGCACTAGATTGCATAAGGGCATAATGAAGCTTCTTTCTCCTTAGTGTAATTCCTATTTTTTATTAGCGTAACTTCAGGGAACTCCTGTCCATCTTCTAGCTTTTCTGGGGCAGAAGTGATGATTCTGTTGCACTCCTTGAGCATTTAGTCTGTAAGGTTTTCAGGATCTGAAAATACTGCATCCTTTACTGAAAATAAACGATAATGCGTAGTGTGTGCCTCGAACTACAGTCAGATCTTTACTGAGTGGACAATAAACACCAAGGCTTAATATGTAGCCCCAGTCCTCTGGTTAACTGCAATAAAAACCTGGTCCAAATGTGCCAAGGCTCCTTCACAGCCACCTTCCCTGATTGTGTTTCTGTTACATGAGAGTAGAAAGACCAGGGAACTGCTGGTGATATGTTCAGCATAAAGAAGGTGCGTTGTCTGATACTCAGGGACAATTCCACGTCTCCCGTTCAACAGTTGCATGGCACATCAAAAACCAATTATATGTCTACTGACAGAGAAGAAAATATTAACTGTTTTGAATGAAGTGGTTAGTTGAAATGGGTGTGCTGTGGATTATATTTATTAGAAATGGAAACAGTTGAAGAAGTCAGGTAATTCCTTGCTGCTTTCTCCTTTGATTAAAAAAAAAAAGTAAGAGGCAAAGTCTCAGTCCTCTGAACTCTTTAGGAATCAAATCTAGGATTAATTATCCTTGGTTACCATTCACTATTTCATACCAGTATCTAACCTAGAGCTCTCCTTCTCCAGGTTTTACCACTTGTGCTTTTGAGAAACAGGTTCTTTTCTTGCTGCCTTTCCATTTCCTGATGTGACGTTTTGGATTCATCCTAAAACAAACTCATTCAGTCATAACTCTTTGGTTAGATTTTAGCCAACTGATTGGCCTGCATTTGGGCAGTGACTCCTGCTTCAACTCTCTCTGGCAAAGAAATTTTGTTTATAAATTTGTTCTGAATAAAGGTGGGTTGCGTTTTCAACTATCTTCAACTAAATTTAACTCCCCAGTAAAACAGTGCAGAGGTATGAATAGTCAATGACAGGGATGGGCTTCAACCTGAAAAGGAAACCCCTGGTTTGGGTGGGTTTAGGTATGAGATTTTGCTGGCTACAGCAATTTACCCTTCTAAAACAGAAAGGCTGCTTCTTAAATGTATCAGAGGTTGGAACAAGGATCAGTCTTATCTCCAATAGTAATCTGTAGAGACTGGGAAAGCTGCCATGGTTGATGCCATTTTTCCTTGTTTTCAAAGGTAGTCCTTCACTTCCAGAGGATTAGCCCAAGATCTATGCAACACCTCCTGCAATGCAAGCTTCATTTTGAGAGATTAGGCAGGATTTCACTTGTGCCCAGAGGGTTTCTGTTTTGTTTCTCTGCAGAGGCATGATTTTCAAGCTTTGAGAGAACTGGAAATGCTGCTTGACAGAAGGAAGCTTGAATCCCATGCTAACACTTATGCAGAGTCCACTCCTTTTACGAAAGACAAAAGTTCATGCATGCTGAAAGCTTTGTTTTGTATTGCTCTACAGATACGTATGGTAAATTATTCTATTTATTATAATTGGAGTCTAGATGTAAGGACAGACACAGTGAGATTGTAGTTTATGTCTTCTTTTAACTTACCACAGAGTATATACATATGTTTATTTATGGTGGAACGTATTACTGGTATCTGGACACTGATCCACAGGAAATGAGATGCATTAACTGCAATAATCAGACTGTTGTCCTGAAACCCATTCAGTACAGTATGACCTGCTCATTCTAATAGGTGCCTTTTTAGTCATTATTACTTTACTTTCATTCAAGGAAGAAAGAAAAGACAGAAAAACTGCAACACAGAGGAATTACTCTAGTGGTGATAACACAGGGAAACATTTGCCATGGGCATTGGTTGGAGTAGTTGTCATATATTTATGTCATGATATAATGGCATACTGTAGGCTATTCTTGTATGCGTTCTCATGCCAAGCTCGTTTGTCACTTGTCTGTGTAAATTCAACATCTTCCTCTTCTGGGGGAGTTTATATATTTCCTTGCAGTTGACTGTAAACAAATTGCAAGTGCTGCTTGGCAGGTGACAGATAGATCCAGTTGGGTAGGTAAGGCTGTTGCAGTCTCAGTGCAATATGAAAAATTTACACATTTGAGAAATTCCGGGCTGCTGCTTTCTAGTGTAAAATTTGGGATATGACAGCAGATGTCAGATTTAAGAAGGAGAAGAACGAGATTCTGTGGGGGATTGAACTCGTTTGTTTTATTCTAAGGAAAAAAAAGTCCAGACGCTTAGCTGGCTTGCTGCTGTAATTGGTTGCTTTATGCACACTGTGTCAAATGAGCCCATATGTGGAGACTGTGTCGCTACGCTCTGCTAAGACAGGGTTTGGTTTCTGATTTTCAGCATACAACAGCCTCTGAGCCTCACATGGCAGTCAGGCAAAGGCCTCCACTGTGTACAACTGGATCAAGGTGCTCGGATCCTCCCCAGCTTCCCGGTGGCTGTGCACGCTCTCTGCCGTAGAGCTCACTGCAGCCCCGGGGCCTCAGCATATCTCTGCCTTGGATGATGGAAAACTTTAATAACATGTAGGAAATTAATTTGGACCTTCTCCTAATGCAAGTCTTTGAAGTCACTGGAAAGCACTGAGGACTTTTGGCATGCCAGCTCTTATTTCTGTGTATTCAGCTATTACACCTATTGATTTCAGTTGATGTGAGTCGCTGTTGTTTCCATAAGCACCTCTTTTAATATGTAAAAGCCATATGTATTTGTTACTTCTTGGTGAGCAGCCTCTCACCTCTCAGTTGTGGAGAAAGGTGCTGTACAAAAAGAATAAATTGGTAGCGGAGCTCTTTGTGCCTTGCTAAGATAAGCCGCTAGCCATACGGCTCCAGTGCCAGGCACTGAGAAAGCAGCTGAGAGCTGCGAGGTTTGGGGGGTTTTGTTTGTCTGTTTGGTTGGTTTGGTTTTACTAGGCATTTCTTTTAATTATTTCTTTATTCCTCTGCTCACTTAGAGTCAAGACCTTGGGGTTCTGTGTATAATTGTGCTGGCCTTTATTCGGAAGAAATCACATTGTAGTCTATAAGAGCATAGGAAGGGTTCCTGGGGTCGTCAAGGGCAGCCGCAGCCTGCCTTGTGTTATCTAATGACATTCATAGAGTTACCGAACTCCCTTTTCAGTTAGGCTCCTTGTGCTACCTATTACTTCTACTAAAAATTTACTTAAAAACTTCACTCCTCTGGAAATCTTCTCGTTTTCTGTACAAGCTTATTCCTGGCCGTGTTTTCCTCCTCTTTGTTCTTGTGCCAAAGAATATACTGCCTTTTAGTGTAAACAGCTTTTCTTTTGCATGTTTTTCCCTCTCTTCCCCTAACACACACACACACACACACAAATTTGCAAAATATACATACCTACTTACACGAGCAGTACTTTTTTCTCTAAACTCAACAAAGGAAGCCCTTTTCGTCCTCATATTAACCTAGACACCCTTCTCTCTTTCTGTACCAGTTTGAAGATGTCTTCCTTGACTATACATGATTGGAAATACACCAAGTATCCTTATAGTATTCTACATAACTTGTCATCAAGATCTTATACAATAGAGTTAATATTGCATCTCCCTATGGAAATATTTGGTTCTCATTGTTGTACAATCATATTAGCTTTTTTAAAATAAAAAATGGACCAGTGGTTTATGTTCCTCCTGCTTATACATTTCATCAATTCATCTAGTTTATGCAGCTAATACATCCATATTTTCTTCACAGTTATTTAGAGCCACTGATCCTGCGCAGTAAATTATAAAACAAGGTGGATAGAATAATAGAAAAATATGTAATCCAGCACATCATAGCATATAGAATTGGAGGCTCTAGCGCCTGGCCCCAGCAATTTTTTTCCCCAAAGACAAAGCATGTAAGAAAGGTCTTTTTTGCATTTTTGCAAATGCAAATGCAAATCATAACTCAGGTTAACAGATTAACCATTTTGAACACTATTGTATAGTTGACACAAACCAACCCAATTCTTACTTCATTAGTGGAAAAAAGAGTTAATAACTGCATTGTATATAACTTTGAAATGATGATGCAGGTCAAAAGAAAGGGCATTTTCATCAGTGATCAGTCTGCATCAGCATTTCAGTGCAAATATTCAGGAATATTTGTGTTATAGGATGAAAAGACATTAGAGATTTACTTATAAATGATGTTAATGTATTGGAATCCATCTATTCTTACTAATAATGTCTTTTTAGTCCAATAATGTGTGTAATTGTCATTTTTATAAGACTAACTTACATCCTGAATTCACTTTCCATTTTAACCTTTACCAAATAATTTCCATAAACTTAAAATTGTACAGCTCATTCGCTCAATAGTCACACCAAGCTCTGTATTAATTTTTTCCCCTTTATTTATATTAAATCTGTTAAAATAGGTTTTCATTATGATTTTGAATTATTGTAAATACGGTCCATTATAACCCTCCATATTTGCATATTATTCTAGTAAAGCATTCTTAGCATGAAAAAAAATACATAGCCGAAAAAATTGTAAAGTCCTCAATCCCTTTTTTTTATTCTCTGCCTATAAATTTGAAACCTCTGCCAATCAGCGTTGTTTAATGTGCTGACCATTTCTTTTGGTGAGAAAGTGCATATCTGTGTGCATATACCTAGACAAATAAGGGTAGCTACCCAAAGGACTTGCGATGGATACATTATTTATTATGAGTTACTGATGATCTTATAGCTCATGAGTGACAGAGCAAAACAGAATGACGAGGTGTTATGAAAGCTCATCAATAACTTGAAGCAATAAATAATGTATTTGTTGTCTGCCAATTGAATATATTTTTTATGCATTAGTATTTTTTTCCATGTATTTAATAATTATTTTGGAATGAGATAGGGAATTGCATGATCTAGATTCAAGGAAGTATTTAAAAAATCTCATTTTATTCTTTGGCATACCTTTGTTTTGTTTAAATTATACAGAGAGATACTAGAGATGAGCAACTATTCTCAATGAATAATTTAGTTGAATTTAACCTCCTTTTCTACTGCTGGAATATTCAAACAATAGGCCACAACTTATTCTGATTCATATGTTATTAAAATTTTATTTGACAGATGTCTTTTTGAGTTTTTATTTTATGTCTTGACAGCGATTATTTGAAAATGGAGCTATGTACTCTAATTCTGCTGAAATACATGGGATGCTTTTTATCTCATCCTTGATTAGGTACGATTGGCCTCATGAATCCCATGATACTCTTTGCCCTGGCTGCAGGAAAACAAAAGCAATTCTTATGTGAACATTTTATGTAGAGAAGTAAAGGTCAGTTTCTGCCAATTCTCATGCATATAACTTCGAAGTTGCTTTCAAGGACTATATTGGTCAACTGTGAAAAACTACTGCAGATACAGAATGATATAACTTCTTCTAAAATGTCAAACATTTTTTGCAGGTTTTTAACTAAATTGACCATTGAAGATTCATGTTTTACGTCATTTTTTCTACTCCATGTGGTGCGATCAGCCTTTTCCTGATGTTCACCTGCCCAGTCCTGAGACCATGATCTTCCAATAGCTGCTTTTTTCCCCATGGAGTGAAGAAACAATTTAGGTGTTACGGTACTCCATCTACTCTTATTCCTCTTGTGTTTTCTATAAAGACAGACCATTACATTAATATATTGGAGTGAAAATATAATACACACGTCCCCGTCGAACAGAAATTTATAGGCCCAGATGCATTCCACCAAATTCCAGACACATAACTGAGGATTGTACATGAAGCTCAAGACATGAGCCACATTATAGCCACCAGTTTTGGCTCCCTTTTCAGTTGATACAGAGAGAGACAGGAACCACGCAAGGACAATTTGGATCACAAATGCTCTGTATTGCTCTCTAGATCACCTTGCTTGCTCTCATTGCTGATCACAGTGAGAGACCAGGAGGCCAAAGACAGATTTTATCTAACTGAAATGTAGAGCACACCAACGAAATAAGCATTTGCAGAAAATGATCAATTTTATCTTAAAGCAGTGCAATGTTAAGGTGGCTAGGTCCAGGGGAAATTTCTACATTGCAGATATCTGAATTTAGGTTAAATGAATCTTGGCTTATGTTAGATGCCTAAATACAGTGAGGTAATCTACATCACAGGCTTTTTTAATGCTGCAGAGTATGTGCATATGGATAGTAACAATAAGGACTCAGTTCTGCCTGGAGAAGCAAAATTCCTATTGCCTCGCCGGGAACAGCTCCACTACTCACCTGGCTTCTGCTTATTAAGGTTTTCATTGCACGTTACAGGTTGGATGTATTCCCGATCCAAAGTCCAGGCCAAATTTCTGATTTGATTTTTACTCAAAGCCCCAGAACAAGGCTTTAAAGGGAAGTAAAATGGGCCCATGCTGACTCCCTGGTCAGGGGTGTACCCTCTTGATACATGGTGGTTCCCAGGCTGTCTTGATAAGTCCCTGCTGCACTGGGGCATTTGTTCACAATTAATATGAAGTAATACAATTGATCTCATAAAAACGAAGTTGGGCATACACCCCTTTTTCACAGGTTCCCAGAAATGGCTTGAGAAGATGTATTTTTGGGAATGGTGGTGACAAGCAGCCTAATAATGTCATTTTACTTTCTGACAGAACACCTTTTGGGGAATCTGAGAGAGAGACTCCCAGCCAGCATAATTTGCCATCTCTCCCTTGGATTGCCACTGTTTTATTGCAGCACAAGAATCTGGCCTATGACTCTTGTTCCACTCTGACTGTTGCGATTCCTGTGTGCCCCATACATCCCTATTTTATTAAACCAAGCTGAGAAGGAGGGGTGGGTTTCCTTTGTGCCGCTCCAGAAATACAAAACAACTTAATTGGCCAGAGTAGGCAGGTTTACAGCTGCTTTATGTTGACAAAAGGCACAGAGGAGCCAGAAGGTACTACTGAAACAGGGTCTGTACCGGATAGTGGCAAGATGTATAAAGGAGTGTATGAATCGTAAATACAATTAGATTTGACAATAAGTCTTTTCATGGCCCTTTCCTACAGCTGGATTCTATTTCAATGCTCTTACTCACTGGAAAAAAAAAATGTCTTTGGGGAAAAGTTCTGTTCTGAATTGATGTTAGGGTTCCTGCTCTCCGCTGTGTGATGCAGACTGCTCCCCCTCCATTGCCAAAAGAGCTGGGAAGTCAGAGAGTCTGCAGTAAAACTCTGGTCAATGTGTTTTTGAGTTGTAGTAACATGATGGTCAATCCCGACAGTGGGTTGATGCAGCTGAAAGATGCTGCTTTGAAGAGCCTAAAGCACTTGCTGACACTAAGAGCTCCTACCAGAAGCCCTGCTGTCTTTAAGGACGTTTTCCTTGGAGGAACCCCTCTTAATTAGGCTTTGCTCCACTTCTCAGACATTACATTTCAAAATACTGAATATAAGTATTCTGAGACTCAGAAGTGCGTATGCCACTTTGATATTTTTGTTATTCATAGCACTGCTGAAACCCAAACAATAAAAAAATGACAGCAGCAAATATAACTAGTTGCATTATGGGAAGAACTTTCTGATCAGTCATAATTTATTTTTCTTGACACTATTTATCTGATATTCCCTCCCTCCACTCCCCTGCCTAACCCTCAAAAGAAAAAGGGTGAAGGAGGGAGGACAGAAGGGACTTCACAAGCAAATGAACCTCTGCATCTTAAAAAGACTGCAGTTACTGAGGTTACAAATCACTTTAGTCCCCAAATAACAAGGAGGATGCATCTGCCGTCAGCAGCAATGGGGTTAATAAAAATATGTTCTTCTGTATCTAGCTTATTTTATAGACCTCTCTGCTGTTTCAGAATTTCTGTAATGAGCATGTTGTGCCTGTCAGGGGTTGGTTTCCTCAGTGAAACCTTCACAGTCACTTTCATCCCCAAAGTCTCAAACTTCTTGTCAAAACCTATAATTACCTCCCAGAGTCAAATCTGCCATTAATCATCTCAGAAAGATTTTTGCTAAGCCTTATCACTCAGAGTGCTGAAAATGAGTAGGGACCTCCTGTATCTGTGCCACCTCTCTGGACTGTGTTGTCCTGTTCTGGGAAAATAGAGAATTAACTAAAATAAGCTTCGCTGAAATAACAAGGCTTTCAAATTATAATACTGTATAATATGAAGGTGATCCAGCCGTCTTTCTTCCTCTTTTACTCCTTCAATTTCTTTCATCAAAGGTAGACATGCACCTTCCATCCTTTGCTACAGTACAGCTGTAACAATTAGAGGGGGCATAAAGTGTGAAATATTTTTACCAGTGTCCATATTTTGCAGAAAAGCCCCAGTTAAAAGGCTAAAAAGAAGATTTTTTTTTTCCTGGTCTGTTATAAAAAATCAAGGTAAAAGCTGTTATAAATGTTAAATATTCTAGGGAGGGGAAAGGAACTTATTTAGGAAAAAAAAGAAAAGCTATCTTTAATCAGAAGTAATTCTTGTTTTTCTTTTATTTTTCTTCCCTGTTCTTTTTAATCTCCATTTTTTCACTTTTTTTGCTTATGAAAAAAAATGTGTGGGAGAAAAAGAAGGGAGAACTATTGATTGTCAAAATAATGTTTGCAAAACCTCCAGAAAATTACAAGATTTTTTTTAAGAAAAAAATGCTCCTACTTGAAAACAGTAATATATATTTGCTCAAAAATGTCAGGTGTGCTGAATATTAACATCAAAATAAATATACAGTGTTTTAATGAATATAAAAGCAGAGGAACACCTCCTTCCCTGTATCTTTAGCCCCAATGGGTACATTGAATTAAAATCACTGTGAAACTGAGAGTTTCAAGGACAGTAGCGCTTTGGTATTATAAGTATTCATCTACTTGACGTAGATAATTTGCCAGCATAGATGAAAGAACAATGTGGACAATTAATGCTGTTTTCAGGGCATCTGCAGACTGAGAGCTCTGTGGTCATGTCTATACCATGATCATCATGTGAACAAAGGCCAGTGTTAAAAAGGAGGAGTCCTGGTGACTCTCCCTCACCACCTAGTATTTTTCTCAGCACCTGGCAAATTTATTTCATTTAACTAGGGTAGATTAAAGGCAAAATTCAGTTTGGGGTTTTTTTTTCAGTCTGCTTTTTTTTTTCCTTCTTTTTTTTTTTTTTCTGGGAGAAGTGAACTAAGCTCCATGCAAGATGTTTTTATTTAAGACATTTATCAGTCTTTTTTCAGTATATTTGAGACTACTATCAGACTATTATTAGCATTCTGGTTGGTAAAACTAAAATAAAGTGAAAAGGTGTAGTGGAGGAGCAGCGGTCAAGCTCTGGAATAGGAAAAAAAGGCAGCCTATCCAGCTAGCCTCTTGTGCTCCTCACCAGGCTCTGTGCCACCAAGAGAAGAGCTGAGTTCAATGTAAAGACACCAAATTGGTTTTGTTGGGTCATTGTAAAGAAGTTTGGGTTCAAAGAAGCAAGTGGACACATTTCTGGGTCTGCTCTGTTTATACCGGTGCTGGTCTGGCACCTTCATAGTTCAGGGCAGCTATGAGTCTCAGTTGTGCCCTTCATAGCTGGACACTGGGCTCAGGAGAATATGCTTTGGGCAAGAGCTAGTTCCTCAAGGGCCTCAACGTTAAATCTTTCCCTAGGTTTTCTGTACTCCAATTTAAACCACCACAGAGGAAAGCAATGGTAACCCATACATTCATCCTGCCCTTCCTGGGATTTCCCAAGTAGTGGGTTCCCAATGCTGAAATTCTCCCAGTGTATTTCTAAGCTGTTCTTTTCCTACAGGACACAAGGGAATTTTAAAGCTTTAAAAGCTCAGGTGGTGCCATGAATTTGGAATGTCTGCATCCTAGTGTGAATGATCCGACAGTTCCCTGAAACTCAGAACTCCTCCGAAGCTTTATTTCCAAATCCATTGCTATCACTGGATTCTAAGAAGACACTAGTTGAAAAATATATAAAAAACCCCTTCACTGTCCAAGTGGCTAAATGTTTTTTAGCATTTGTAGGTAACTCAGAGGAAGGGGATGTATGCAGCAAAGGCAGAAAAGAAGGGGATTATGTCATAAACCACGGTGGACACTATGAAGGTTCTGCTAGAACAGAGCTAACTGATATGCTTTTGGATAACCATTTAAGTAAGAAGTGTAAGGCTAATTGGAAAATGATTATTCAGCACAGGCCAAATGTTAGCAAGATAATGAGAAGGTTGATTAGTGAGTTGAGAGAAATTAGAAGGATGAACCTGCTTCAGTTTGTTGTGATTCCTGAAATGAATATCACATGGGAAATACGTAACTGGAAATATTTTAGAAATTCATGTGTAGAATTGTATCTGCAAAAATGAAATGGAGTATAAAATAATTTTCTCTGGTAATAGTTTGCTGATGGTGGGAGTAGTAAAAAAAAGAAAAAGAGCTCTCATTTAGGGAAGAATCATGGATATGCTCAGGGATCAGAGGGAACATAATTCCAACCATTTTTATCAACCGCTGAAATTTGTCTCATTCTGTGTTAAATCCTGCACAAACACCCTTGATTTTGCACAGGCTTTTCATCCTACATATCCAAGTAACTTCCCTGCAATTCCAACTCTCTTTGCACTCTTCCACTGCCTGAGATGGCTCTCAGTTACTGCCTTACTTCAGTGACTGGGATATTTTTCTTATCATTGGTGTTTCTCTCTCCATACCCCAACTCTCTCACTAGTGTATTGCTACTACCCTGAGCACTGCACCCCCATTTTTCAATAACTCTAGGATCTAAAATCTAATCAAACTCTTTTCTGATCTCTGTTCCTCTGTCTGTCTGATCTATCAAGACCCATTTTCCACATGAAAGGGTAAACAGATATCCATTTCTACCAACAACATTTGTACTGGCAGCAAGTGAGAATCGTGAGCCTGCGACTACAAACCCTGTAACTCGGCTAAGGAAGTCAGGCAGACTTTAGCATGGCTATCAAATTAAATTCTGAAGCAGTTATTCAAATTCTTTTCTGTTACATGTATGTATCTTGCCAGTATTTCTCTGTGTACTTATGTTTTTCTATGTTGTGCACTTTTTATATATTTATAATTTTATAAGTAGGATACATTTTTAAATAATTTTGCAGAGAAATATCTTATAATATGAATAATACAGAATCTGCCAAAGGGTTAAGTAAATTAAAGCAGTAGGTAAGTGAACTGGTTAGGCAGAATGTTGATTTGTGAAAAGAAATATTATGGCTGACATAGAAATCTGTATAGAAATTAGAGCTGTAAAATGGTAAGTTGATTCTAGGATGCTACAGAGAGAGTTTACATCTCCAGGGTAGTTAAAATAAAATAACACAGAATCAGCAAATGTTTTTATACATTGGAGAATCCTATAACAAGGCAGGATATTTGATCCTGGCAGAGTTTTAATTACTCAGATGTTGATTTGGATGCCACTCAATACAAAAATGAAGAGGAGGAACACATTTTGAGAGGTATTTCAGGATTGCTTTCTTCCATGGCTTATTGAAGCATTCAGATGGTTAGAGGCTATTTTGGACCAAGTCCTAGAAAATATACCAAGTATGATTAATAGGACTGAAGCAAAGAAACACCCAGGACATTACAATATCATTAGTTCAAAATATTCTTGGGGGCTGGTGGAAGCAAAATGAACATTCTGGACTGTAGGAAAGATGACTTTGAGAAAACATTAAATGCCCTAACAGGTTTTGGTTAGTATTTTATTGGTCAAGATTTTATTATGCAGAGGGAATCTAGTGGAGACTCTAGGAAGTGTTTTAGAAACAGTTGGTGATGCAATTAAAATCCATCCTGGTTCAGTCTAGAGGGGAAAAAAGGCAACAGATGCAAGTTTGTTTAAGTGGCAATGTAAAAATAATTACAAACAGAAGGCTTCTTTAAAAATATATAGAAAAAGTAGTGAGGGGTGGATAGGGAAATCTCTAAAATTAAGCTTAAGCAAGTCAAGAACATAATTAGCAGTACTGTAGTCAAATTGTAAAGGGTATTCCAACTAACAAAGGATTCTACTGCTGTATTAACAGTAAATGAAAAATAAAATTGGAAAATGATCTACTTAAAAGGAAGATTGGGGGAGCAAATAAAGTCTAATAAAATAACAGATTTTGAGAAGAGAAGGGAGGTGGCAAGCTGCTCGGGGCAAGGACTACATTTCCTAATTAAACCTATTATCAACAGTTAACATTTTAGCATTTAACAGTTAACAGTTAGCATTTAACACATTCAGAGTTCTGCACTGCCTGGTAAACAGATGCAGGGGAGTAATCTTAGCTCCATTTTACAGACAGGGAAGCAGAGGCAGAGATGAGCTAAGGCTGGTGCAGAGCATATTGGTAGCACTGATGAAATTAAAGGTCTTTTTGATTGACAGTTTCCTGCCTCTCTGGTCCCATGCTTATTGGATTGCCAAATTCTGATTATAGGCAGGGGAAGATAATAAAATAACTCAGCAAAGAAAAAGAACAGGACGGAAATTAATTCTCCACTTTTAAAAAGCTTTCCACACTGGCAGACACCTTTCACAGCCGTGGTGAAGCCAGCTGTGGTGCAGGTTTCCACCTAACTGGAATAGTTTGCAGGAGGGCACCTGGGTTTCCTGTAGGAACTGGGAACATGTAGAATAGTTTGGGATACCTGAGGAGGTGGGGCCCTGCTCATACTCGCTAGGTGAGAGACGACATGCATGTTCGTGTCATAGAGAACTCAACCCGTATGCCTAAGCTGCAAGCAGGCATCCTTCCCTCCTTCCTTCCTTCTCTCCTTCCATTTGTCCTTTCATCCTTCCTTCCTTGCTTCTACTACTGGCTGGCTTGTCCAGTCCAAGAAAAAAAATATGGACCCTGGCTTGTAAAACACATATATGACTTAAAATTATAAATGTTTCCACCAGTTTCAAAAAGACCACTCTTCTGGTTGAAGTTAAGAACAAGTGTATGTTCTTAAAGGATTCAGGGCCATGGTCTTCATGATGTAGACCTGATCATAAAGGAAAATTTCTAGTATCTTGAGGAAAGAGAAATACTAGAAGGCAAATAATTCATAGCTACGAGAGTTCAAGAAAATGAAGACAGAAACAGATGAAGTCTTTGGGAAATTACTTTCCAAGTTCCTTGATGAGAGCACTAGAAACTTGCAAACATAATGTCGTTAGTCTGAGATAGGTCTGTGACATCAATTATGGAAAAATATTAGCAAAAATGTGTAGGGTCATTGATAGAGCATGCTGTAGTACTTAATTTCTTTAGAGACAAGTAACACAAATTTATGAGAGTCTGGTATTGCTTAATTCAATTGTCATTTTTTCCCCAGTTTTTATTATGTGGTATTGTCTGCATTCAGTATTGAAGGAATTGACATAATTTTATTTTTTAATGTATACCATTTTTGCCCTTGACAGTGATTAATTTCATGAAGGAGTTATCTTGGTGAAGGAGGCAAAGATATTCTTATTCTTTTCCTTTGAAGACTGAGCCTGTTCCCACCATTTAATGAGGTGATGCTTCTAGAAGTATGTTTTGGGCTTGCTGTGTTCTGGCTGTGGCAGAAAGGCAAGGTGAGCTGCTCCTCCTGTGGGGCTCTGCATGGCCCAAGCTCATCTCCTCATGTCAGATGCTTTCTTTCCTGCTCTTCAGTAAATTTCATAAAAGCCTGATGATATGGTTTACACTGGACTTGGGAAGAGGGGAGGATTTCTCTGTCCATCAAACAGCAGAATGGTACTGAGGTTTCAGAAGAGTTCTGCCTTCACCAGCATTCTCATAAGGTTGTAAAGTACTGAACGTATAGCTGTTCAACGTGTCTAGAGTCTTCTTTGTCAAGGACTGCTATCCATGCAATGGTAATCTTGGCACTAAATGACTCTTGCAGGATTACTCTTTCAGTTAGAAGGTAAATTCATCTATACACCTATAAATATTCACTACAGTGTCTGGAAAGTCAGTCTTATAGACTATTACCAGGTCACCTGTTATTAATATGAATATCTTACTTTTTGTTCATTCTACCTTATACTGTGTTCCCTTTCTCTTAAATTGTGACTCTTTTACATGCAGTATCGGGGTTTGTGCCTGAGAAAGCAACGTGTTTCAGGAACGCACAAACAAAATATCAAGGCAGTTCTGGAAATACAGGTGATGAGTTAGCCAGCAATTTCACTTGCAAGAGTGGTGCATTAGTGTTGGAGCCTGGCTTTGCTGCTGAGGACTGCACCGAACCTGTGGAGGTTGTTATTCCACTTGATTTGCCAGTTATATGTCCTGAGCTTTCTCCAGCTGTTTGCATACATTGACTCCTACTTTCTACAGTATATGGCTCACTGAGGATACTAAAATCCTTTAATGATGATAAGTAGCTACCTTACAAAGGCTTCATGACCCACTTAGACACTGCACCTCACCCTGTCAAATTACACCTAGTGTCAGTCAAGTCTCTTGCTAAAATGCTTAAGTAGTTGTGTTTTAGTCACAAGTATGAATTATTGACTTACACACACTGAACAAAAAGAATTTTTGAATCTAATAAAAAAGCAAGTACAGAATATCTCTGAGAGATATGAAGATGCTTATGATACTCAACCAGTTGTATTGCTATGCAGTATCTCTAGCTTGAACCCCACCTAGTAGCATCTTCAGGTTTTGTTAGTATGGGCTATCTCTTCATCCATGTGACTGATGAACACTGGTCGGTCGTAATATGGGTCATTCTAGCACAGTTTACTACTGGTGGCATGTTGGTAAACAAGCAAATTTTAAGGTATGGTTTGCAATAGGATCAGAAGCTATCTACTGGTCCAAACAGATGAAAATATCATCTGACTTATTTAGTTAGAACACCAAAATTACTATTTTTTTATTAGCACCTAGAAAATTTGCAACATTTTTATCTTCAGAAAACTCCATAATAGTGAATACGGCCTTGATATCCCCTTTTCCCCTCAGTTTCTGAGACTGCCACAAGTAGACTAAAGTGCAGGCTTGTGTGTGTAAGAGGAAATGGATAACAAATAAATAACAGCTGTAGGAAACTGAAGACACAAGCGACAAAAAAGAGGTTTTATTGTTGAACGGTCCTTGAGTTCCTGACTGCATGTAATGGTACAGGATAAGACAAGCAGGTTGCAGAGGCATCTCCATAGGGAAATTGGAATTGAAATGCTATTGTTTGCTCTACAAGCTACTGGCCAGACTTCAGCTAGTTCGCTGTATTTGGTTTCAGCGACCTTTTCAAACAAAGAGTAGTGCCCTGCTGAAGGTACAGAGCACGACATCAAGGATAATTCAAAGTGATGGGAAGAAGATGTTCTTTATGGTATATAATAAATAACAGAACTATCCCTGGGTGGCTATATTGTGGATAGTTATATTTATGATCCAGCAGAAGTCCCTGACATGTATGTTTGTGGGGCACTTTTTAGGAGGAAGCAATTTTCTAACTAAATGGAAATTACTCTTACTGGAAAAGACTGAAGGAAAAATATAAATGAAGCTTCCTTTTTTATTCTTCATTAGATAAAGCATGTCAGAGCTGAACTAAGCTGGTCTTCTAAAAAGAGATTCATAAGTTGCAAGTTCCTGACCCAGGAAAGTCCTTAAACACACTGTTTAACTTGAAGCATGTGAATTGCATTTTCAATTCAGTAGGTTTACTTGAAGTTGTATATTTACATAAGTGCGTGGCTGGACTGGGACTACAGCCCTGTGGGGAAGGATTTGTAACTTCCTGTTGTTGATATTACTGCAATGCAAATAGTAAGTAGTAGCAATTATTGTGCTGTTTCACAGTCACTATTAAAATAAAATTTTATATATCTTGTTGGCTGCTTTGGTTAAAGAGTGTCTTTTGGGTGATTTGGATTATATAGATTTGCCTTGTCCTTTCAAGGTTCTGCAACAATGTTAGTAAAACATTTGCTCTCAGTTTCTTTTCTTTTGGTCTTAAGGAGCATCTTGTACATAGCAATTACTTAGTGGGACAACTAAAGGAGGAGACATATAACAGTAAAAATTAGCAATGGCAAGGACAAACTAAGGCACTTAAAAATAACTGGTAGCTGCTACCTTGAGTTAAGGTTCGATAGGATTGGGGTTTTTCCCCCTGTAAATGGCATTACCTCATATAACATGCCTCATGTATGCAGAGCTACATGTCAGCATGAGACATTCAACTAAAATTTGCTATCTGACACTTGAAATTAAAAATGAAAAAAAAAAATCTATTAAGTAAAAGGCTCTCTGATTTCTGTCTCAGATTTCTAACACAGAAAAAGGTGCTCATGTAACAAACGACTTATTAATAGTGTTTCATGTGCCCAGGACCAATTAGCCAAGCAGTGCCTGCTCCATGCAATTGGTCTGACTTAGACAGTCTAACCTACAAGAAGTGCACTCCAGGACCCCATACCACATTTATTGCTTGTATGCATGCAGTCTGCATCAATTCAGAACTGCACTCATCGCCGGACTTCTGCATCTCAGAATTGGTTCACAAAAATATGATGATTACTTGCCTAGGATTTTGTGTGAGCTACACTCTTTCAGTGAAATTAGTGAAAAAGTGACTAGCCAAAGAGGTATATTGAATGGTAAAATCTACAACTCATAGTGTTTTCATAGTAAACCCATTAAAGCTACGTCCTGCAATTACAAACAGTTCAGTGCTTTTTTTATTTCCTTGGGGAATGGCTTAGTGTGAAAAGCAGCAACATATTTGACAATAACTAATTATTGTCAATTAATAAAACAATTGGCAATTAAATCAAACACGGTAACAATTTTGCACGGCTGATCCTTCATATGCCAGAGTGGTGCAAGCAGGCTTTCCATCTTACATGCCCCCATGGTTGAGATAGTCAATTACAGCAGCAGACATTTTTTTGGAAAGTGAATTTTTATTTGATTGGGTGAAAATTTGGAATATGTTCTTATCTAAATATAACACATAGGAAGGCTCTCCAAGTAGCTTGCAAATGGAAGGGAAGCAAATTTTTGTCAGGACTGTGCACCTGGGAAAAATATTGAGGTGAGAACCATGAGATAAAATTGTGAGCTGCTGACAGCCTTAAAAATTGCCCTAATTGAGAATGAGACTGTGAGGCACATCTAACTGTTGCTAGGACCTTGAGAGGACTGGCACTTAATCTTCTAATTCCATATTATGGAGCAAACCTGCAGTGTTTGTGACCTTGCAAAATCAGTTTGAGCCCAGCTGACTCTTAAAGCCTTAAATCAAGATCCCGCCAGAATGAGATGATTCTTGTAAGAATGATAACCCACAGATAAGGCAAAATGAAATCTAGTTGGCTCTTGAAATGACTTGGACAAACTCCGGCAATGGAAATGTCAATCACGTGGCCTTCTGCCAAGGTTAAATCTCAACTTCCCTGTGATTCAACAGTCTGGACACCTTGGCCATTGTTTCCAACACAAATACCATAGAAAAGCAAGAAATTTCTGTTAACAGCTGGTGTAAGGTGACTTGAAATAGGCTTTTAGCTTTACTTGGGAAGTAAGTGTTGGAAAAAAAGGAGAAAGTGATCGTTTTGGACAGTAACTGCTCTCCAGACGTATGGACCCAAAATGCTTCTCTGCTTGCTCATATATTTGAAATGCAGAGCCAAGTCAGAGGGCTGTGTCTCGCAGCTAAAACTGAGGGACTGACAAGAGCTTTAAAGTGAAACTGTTCATTCAGGGTTCCAGGTAAATTGTCTTTTTCAAGTCCTTACCGTAGATTCAAAACTTTACATTTCCCCCACTGACATTTTGCTCCATCTTTCCTCATTGTTCTTAAATTAGACATGCCAATTTTTAAAATGTGGAAATATGAGAACTTCTGCTGATTTACAAGGAATTTATATTAATAAACTACCATTGCTTTTCATCCCAAGTCTATACAGTATCCTAGTATTTCTAGAACAATGACTGTGTCAAACTAGGACAATGACATCTGACACTTGTTTCTAAGCGTGAGGCAATGACATGTTTTCTTCCTCATTTTCCTGGCCATAGCTGGAATGCTATAACTAAAAGTGCCTTTCTCTTAAATGGAATGAAATTACAGCGCAGAAAAAGTTTCTGGCTGGACTCCAAACTTAATTTCATTGAAGCGAGGCATTGTCTTTCATTACAAGTAAAAGCAGAGAGGAACCTAAGATTAATTCCGACGCCATGGCACCTAGTTTCAAATCGCTTATTTATCTTCATGAGGTAAGAAGAGTAGGTAATAGAAGTAAGCAATATGTTTACTGGGAACTTTTAAGTTCCTATTCCAGAGGTGGATTTGATATTAGATATATTTTCACACTTAGTGGGGCATATAGTTTCCATGGCAAGGAAAATTGTCAACAGAGGTGGTCCAGGTTTATGTTATCTTCCCTTGCAGCTCTTTAAAAAACTGATTACATGTACCATAATATCTTGTAATTCCTAAGCTCGGAGAGGTTTGTCAGTTCCTAACAAGGGTTTTTGCTTTCACCATCCAGGCTCCGCTCAGCGCTGCAGACCTGGGTTCCCCACCATACCCCACTATTCTGTCTCTTCCCTGCTTCTTCTACCACTTCTCTACCACACACCTTTCAATCTTTACAAGATTCACACAAATGGAGTGCTTAAATTATTTGAGCCTTTCAGCTGGCCAGGGTGGGTCCTTATTGTTCCCTCCCGTACCTCAGCCAGGTGTGTCGCATATGCAACACCTTCCTAGAAATACGCTTCTCTCCTATTTCCTTCCTCTCCTGTAATTTCATGCTGATGCCCTGTAGAGTATATTTCCCAGGGAATGCTTTTAAACCTTTTGCTGCTCTGCTTCTACTTCTTTGCTAAATCTGTTCTAAGCAGATCAAATCTAATAGATAACTGATGTTATAGAAGGAACTCTGCTGGAGTTTTCTGAGAGGCAGAATGTAGTGCAGATCTGTACGAAAATAGAAAATCTGCAAGGCAGTTTTGCTGGGTTCGAAATCATTTTGTCTGTAATGTCTTTTTAAGTGTCTGTTCAAAGAATTCTTTTGGGCCATTTGATCTGGGATGAGAAGTAACAGAGACAGTATGGATCAGTGAATTTGTTCTCTTTAGGAATGCTTGATTGAGAACTCCACAAAACACTCTTTATGCTTTGTTTTTCCAGGTACCTATACACTGCTGTGTTTGATGTTTCCCTGTCATTCATAGCAGAAGGTGAGTTTGTAATTTGTTTTCGAGGATTTGGAATATGTGCTACGCTTTATGGAATAAAGAATAACTGCAAAGATTATTGATGTGCCTCAAAACTGAGCCTTTCAGTTTCGAGAATAATACTTCCACCACTGTCATGGCATCAGAGTAAAATCTACTTTAGAAGGTTAAGTTTTTATTTTGTAGCAGTTGTGCAAATCTTTGTTCCAGTTGGGCTGTATTTGAAAAACCCACAAAACGCATAAAATATGAAGATAAAGAACCCCTAAACCAGATTCAAGAGTACATCACAGACAGGAAAAATGCACCTGATTTGCTCAAAAAGTGGGTGAATCCTAGAAAAATCATTAGCTAGGTTTTATGAAAATAAACCTTCTCATCCTTGGAAGAACTGTATGCTTATATCTGTGCTAGTAAACTGAATGTGAACAGGAGGTCTCCTGGCCATGAATGCCAACTTTCAGAGAATGATCCAAGTTAGCTTCGTGCAAGCTGCCTACCAGTTCCAGCTCTGAAGGACCTACTTCCTCGGCTGTGCCTGAAAATAGCTTGGAAAAGAATAAGGGGGGCATTGACAACAGGTGAGCTGGCTCTTCTAACAGTATTACAGTATTAAACACCATATTCCAGTTCCCAAGTAGTGCTTTGTTTTGCTATATGTATGTATACGTCCCCTCTGGTTCCAAATGGCAAAGGAAGCCACTGCTTTTCTTCACCTGCCTAAAACATCAGAACTTCTCTCTTTACAGGGGAGAGCATTCTCCTCACTAAAACAAGACCTTTAGCCTTTGTCAAAAGTAATTTTCTATATCAGATTTAAAGATAAATAAGCTGACCATAAAATAAGGATGCATTAACACCTTGCCCAAATTCCTCATAGAAATTATACAAGGTTGGAATGAATCTCCCACAGCTTTTATGGAGAAAAAGCAAGTTTCAAAGTGGTATTTTCAGAGTTTGCTTCCTTATCTGTTATCAGATGCTGCATGCAATATTTGTGCTGAATTATACCGGTTATTTCCTTTCCTGCTTTAGATGATGGCACTGAGTTAGATCAGGATGGCCAACTTGCAACTCATGAGTTGCATGCAGCTTATGAACTGCTCAAGTGCAACTTCTTCAATTGCTGTGCTTCAGTTAACCCCTCTCAGAGATCATCTGTTTGGTCTCTGAAGTATGTAGGATGTATTAAATGGCCCTCAATGATATGATATTTTTGGTAAGAAGTTCTCATGGCTAGAAGGGTTGTCTATCTCTGATTGGGTCGTAAGATGTCTTTGCAAGGAGAAAAGGTACACAAAAAACTTTTCATCTTTCCCTTGCACAACAATACGAGGCACCGGCATGATGGCTGGCATTGTACACCGTCCCTGCCTCTCCCTTCAGGGAATAAAATATTGACAACTGGATAGAAGGTGCAAACAGCAAGCACAATCTCCAAAGCATTGCTTAACTTTGTACTAAATATAGGTGCTCTACATTTTCATATGGACTGGATTTTCTGGGTGAAAAAACACACTTCTAAAAACATAGAATTAAATTCTTAATATTACATTTTGACTGACTGTTTTGTGCCCTTTCTGGATTAATTCTGATCTGCTTAGTGAAAATACGATTGCAAGAGTTAGTGAAATGTATCATTTTTCAAACACTAGCTATTTCAGTAAATTAAAAATATTGATCATATGTCAGTTTAAAAAAAGAAGAACAAAAAATAAAAATGAACATGACCAGTTTCAAATGCTTTGAACTAAAAAAAGAAAATATATTTATTCTTCAGCACTAGTTCTAAATACTCAAAGCAACGGAACACTTATCAACACCCCGGGAATATTCTCTGTAGCTAAATCAATCTTATTCTCAAGTGTTTTCCTGAAATTCTGTGTAAATTATCATTTTCTTAATATCATTCTATAACTCCTACATGTCTTCAATCCGCTTTTGAAGTATTTGTCATGAAGCTTCAGATACAACCATTACTAAGGTTTTTTTTAAATGATAAAAAACATGCTCCAGGCTAATCCAGTCTTCCATTAGAGTCTGGTTAATGTTGGCTTTGTTGGCTTTGGATTAGACTCTAAAAGGCAAACTGTGGATTGAGTAAGTGGAGAGAAGGAGTGAAATTCTGTACAAAAATACAATTTATCATTTTTTGTTCCTGAAAATTTGGAGAGAAATTATTTGCAAGCTCCTGGGCCAGTGTTCTCAGATAAAGCACTGACTCATGCTTAAGCAGTGGACAATAGTAAAATACTGTGAACATTTATCAATTTCATTGAAGCTGTTTTATTAAAAAACAGGTAAATCTGTGTTCTGATGGAGTCTTAAATCTGAGTAATGTTTCAAGTTTCATGCTACAAGTTTCAAATATCTTAAAGATTGCCTTCTATACATATTGTTCCGAGTTCAAAATATTTTGCATCCAGCATGGAAGTAATCCAATATTAAATCTCATCATGACAAAGAATCTTTTATCTTGAAGTGTTGAGAACATCATAAAAAAGTCTCATGGAGCTCAGGAAGCTGAGTCACAGTGGTTATCCCATTGAAAATGACCTCCCAGTAGAAATTATGGCCAAAAAAGGCCTATGGGATTGTATAGGGCAGAAACCTGGGAAACTGATGAGGAGTATAGATTTTCTAACACCAAGAATAAACGTTTCTGGAATGCTCAAGTTTAGAGTCCTCTCCTGAAGAAAACAGTTTAATACTGAAGAAGATTCAAATAAGAATAAAGAAAATGATTAAAGAAAATTGATTGTTTTGAGAGATACCACATGATCTATTTAGTTTGCCAAACAGACATTTAACCTCATCTCCATTTTTTAGGGAGGAACAAAAATTTGGTAAAGAACTCTTCAGTCTAAATGAAAAGAGCTGAACAAGGTCCCATGATTGGAAGCTATAAACAGACAAATGGAGATTCAATTTGAATATGGATGACAATTTGTCACGTGGGTTACCATGTACTGTTTGGCATTCCCTAACAATTTCTGTCAAGAGTTTAAGGGACACAACTGTGTTCACATTTAGCTATTCGACTGAATGTAGAAATCAATACAGTCCACTGTATTGATTTGCAGATAGATGTGATCCCAGATCCTTAATTAGAAAGCTTTAAGCATCTAATACTGAGCACAATTTGGGTGGTTACCATATTTTAAAATAACAAGAAAGTAGAAAAGAGAATGGAAAACAGAAACTCAATGTGCTTCCCTATCCAGCTGTTTTAATGTGACGTTTATCCTGGTAGGGCAATTTTTTACCTTTCAACTTTTCATAGGAGTGGGTTGTGGTATTTTCAAAACTTTATCTCTCTGTCTCTCTCTCCATGCCCCTCTCCTTTTTTTTTTCTTTTTTTCTTTTTTTTAAACCACAAAAATGATTAACTACTTATTTGTGCTCAGCAGTCTCAGCAGAAAAATGTGCCTTTAGCATTTTGCAGAATGATTGCAACAAAACTGTTCAAGGGAATGTGAGTAAATAATGACAGTCCACAGGCACAAGTGATGCTATGTTTAAGCTTCAAATGCTGGAGTGTATCACTCTGATAACAAAGACAAATAGAAATACTGTTATATAGAGAGAGATATACTGTGATGCACTTACAGTTTGTTTTCAAATGTATCTCAGCTACTTCAGGAAATCAAAATGTAATAGTTGCTCAAAAGAAGAATGAAAAGTCTCCATACCACTCATATTGCATATGAAGCAAATGCCATTATGAAAACTTCATTAATATGTAAATTGCAAGATTTTGATTAGCACTTGCAGACCCCTTTTGTTAAGAAAAGAGACAGAAGGAGCTAACCAGATTGCAATAATTTACATAATAACTCAGTGGTGGCAATGCCACCAAGAAGAGAACCTAAGGAAGGCTATAACATCTTTTTTAACAGCTTAACACAGTATTGAAACATATTGTACAAAAGGAAGGAAAATATTTTTCTTTAAACTGACAAACTCTTTCAGGGAGTAGTGGGATATATTAAAGATGTGCTGGAGCTTATTTTAAAATAATTGGATATACATTTGCTCAACAAAGGAATACAAATACTTTGGGTCATTATGCAGTGCTCTGAAGCCAAATGAAGAATGGCTTTTGAAACTTGGTTTTATTATGTGTTTCTCTACAGTGATTTTGCAATGTGCCAGACCCTATCCTTTCGGAAAGCAGTGAAAATTTGTCCACTGAATTCAATAGCCTCAAGATTTATTTCTGAGCTCTTAGTTTTCAAACTGGAATATGTCAGTAAGACATGTAAATCTCTCACTCAGATGATCAAATCACAGTGTCATAACTGTACAAGGTGTATTTGAATTTCTAAAGGCTGATATATGCATCCAGATATACCCTTTTCTGGTGAGAACTATCAGTGGGATTTATAGGTAGATTTTGAGTCGCTTGAGCAATATAAGAAAGCTAGTATGTTATGGTTTTGCTTATTACTTATACTTCAAATATTCAGAGCAATAAGTTAATGAAGTCCCTCTTTAAGTATCAGCATTTTGCTGCTTCTTTCACTGGTCATTTGAAAGCTGTTTCGATATTTGGACTCCCTAAAGGGAGCTCAATAGCAGCTGTATTTGCTCAGCTCTTTGGGCCACTGACTGTCAAGAGACAGTGGAGCACCTACAGCTGGTTTACAACAGTGTGGCTTTTTTAGTGGTAACCCAGAAGATGGCTAGTAATAGAAGAAAGAGAAAGAAAATAGTGGGGTTTCCGAGGACTTTCATATACTTGCCAAAGTTCAGAGACCTTAGGGCAAAACAGGAAAAAGAATAGAAAAGAAAATATTTGAAAAGCAAAGTTCAACAGCTCTGCTTGGCGCTGCTTGAAAGTACCTTGCAGACATCATACTAGATTTATCAGAGAAAAAAACCTGTGATCTTTTAAAATTAGTGAGCTAGGTGGCATATTCTGTTTGTTACAGTTCCATAAGGAATTTTTTTCCCCAGCTGATTTCTATAGAAAGGGCTTCATTATGATGTAACCAAAGCAAATATTGGTCTAAGAGTTAGAAATAACAATACACCTTATTGCCATTAAAAGGATATTCTGTTACATTGGGAAAAGAGTTTCTATGAAGCAGTGTGCCCACAGGGAACTTCAGAATAGGAATGGATGAACCCACAGAGATTTTTTTTTTTATTTGGCTTTGTTAAAACTTTAAAACATTTATAGAGATTTTTAATGTTTTAGAGCCCATTGTAAAAAGCATGTAACTTTTGTCAAAATTTTTAAAGGTATTCAGGATACAGTTAAAAAAAAATACCCAAATTAACTGGTCATGCTTATAGGGAGGACTGGGCTTTCAGCTGGTGATAATCAGCCTTGCTCCATTGAATTCAGTAACCTTACACTGACCGTCTGGCATTGCAGGCATCTGCAGGAAGAAGTCTATCACAAAAGCATCAGCCTAGCTCCAACTAATGAAACATTTTTTGAGTTGATGGGATAAGACTGATTTGCAACAGATAAGTATCTGGCATATAGGATGCATGTGAGTCAGTACGCATGAAGAAATTACCTAAAAAATTCCTAAATGGAATTTCTAGGTATTATTGACTTTTTAAGATCAGTAAGTTTTGACTTGTCTGTGTATCATTAGTGTTTGTGAGATGAACTCTGAACAAGATTAGTAGATTCTTTTCAATGGATAACCCTATCACCTTTTGGTTTTTAAGTATGTTAACAAGCATGTAGCATTTTTAGCCCCCTTAACAGTTATGAGTTGTTGTATAACAAACAAGTCTTCATAATTGGCATTTGATCAATGTGTTTACAGAACACCCGGAACCAAGTCCCCTATTGTACCTCCTTGAAAGCAACAGCTCCTAAAAAGATGAACGGCAGAGGCCAAGCAGTAGTTGGTGACACAGAGCGGCTGGTACCCTCCCCTCCCAGGCAGGAGGTGACCAGACCTTTTAGTTGTCTGGCCCAGAGTCTCTGGTTTGCCTGAACTGTGCATCGTGCAGGCTCAGAAGGGAAAACATGACATTTCAGTTATCTTTCTGTTTCTCCTTTCAGGACCTGCCAAGTGCCAGTTAAATCTTTGCCATAAAACATTTATCCTCAAGCTTGTCTGTTTTATGACCGGCAACCCATAGCTGTTGGGGCCATTCCAGTATCAAGAGACCAGGAACTCCAACATGAAGGACACCAAACAATATCTTTTTTTTCAGCTGCATTCATGTTGGCAAAGTGGACGTTTTAGGAGCTATTGTGCTACTGTACACGCAAAGGGGTAAGACTCTAATGAGGGATCAGGATGAATCAGACTTGCTAATCAGGTCTGTTGTCCACATTGCCAGAGCTGCTACTTCATGATAGAGTAAACAGTTCTGCGAGGCATTATGTGTGTGTAACAGAAGTGGCTGGGATTGTGTTAGCATTTTCTTTGTAATAAGGCTAGAACTGTTTGAAGCAAATTGCAGATCACCCTGCCTTCCCAGGCATCAGTTTGTTTCACAGGGTTAGTCTGATGTGTGCAAACTTGAATCCTTTCAAGGGAAACTAAGCTGGAAGTTCTCCTCCTGCTATGCACCAAATGTTCTCCAACCCTTGTGGAGAACACAAGAGTGAACACAATGACCGGTTCACAAGAGCACAAGGGCATCCTGTGCATGCCAAGCATGCATGTGCCACTTGAATATTTTCAAACCGATGAGAGCTCTTGCAATGTTCAGAACAGCTCCTTTATGGTATGCTAAGATCCATGAGACATATACTCTTTCACATTTGCAGTCAGTCGTACAAGCTTCTTTTTTTTCAAGATCATCTCCCTTCTTTAACTGCTTTATCTTCAACTGCTGAACTCTTTTTGTATTCTATTGCCTTTTTAAAGAATTATAGCTCCTTTCTTCCTGCTCACTGTGGAAATGGCAACGTATCTCCCTTTATTCTCACAGAAGTTCCTGAAATGTGCTCCAGTGACACTGACATCAGCCTGTGCCCTAAAGGGCCAAAACTTTTTCTGATGACAGGATAATATGTTTCATTATTAGCAATCCGAGCAATCCACTAACCTCCGACTCTGGAGACATTCAAAACCCTCCTGAACACCATCCTGTGCAACATGCTCCAGGTGAATCTGCTCTGGCAGGGGGGTTGGACTACCTGATCTCCAGAGGTCCCTTCCAACTCCTATCATTCTGTGATTCTGTGACTGCAATCATGTACACAATGACCAGCGAAGTGATACTTTACATTCAAGAAGATGAAGTCCCTTTTATTGAAGACATGGGACAACAATCTCCCTTTGGAAGTGGCAACATAACTGTGTCCCTACTACAGAGACTTCGTAGAGGTGGTCAGGTGAAAAAGCCCAGCTGGGCCAGTCAGTCTGTTGAGTGTCCCCGCTGCAGGTCTTGCGCTCACAGTGTGGAACACCCAGAAAGGCAGCACTATCTCTGGACCTGATTCAGGTCCTTATTCCTGAGGCCCACAGAAGATGTCTACAAAGGAGTATCTGAAGACTCCCCATCATGGCCTACATCAGGACCCCCTCTGCTCCAAAATTAATCCAGGGCAAGAGCACTACTTTTGTATTCAAGTTTATAGAGGGTGTGTAAGGGAGACTAGATGGGGTGAAAAGGAAAAACTAAGGCCTTTGCTGGAGTTAGGATGGTGGTCACAGATCTGCACTAAGGTGAATAAATATCACCCTCACAGTCCGACTGTGAGGGTTGTCATGACTTTATTTGTTTGAAAACCTCTTTGCACACTATTCAGCTGCTGTCTGTTAGAGACCAGGGTGATGGGGTCTTACAGAGCCATGGCTGCTATCTTGAACGCAAGTTCGGGCTTCCACGATTTTGTCTGGTGAAGGAGAATTAACAATGCCAGATCACAGCTAAGGGCCTCCGCTCTGTCCTTCCACAGCTGAAAGTGCTGCACCTGTGATAGTTGTCTCAGATCTAGACAACATTAGAGTCCTACCTCTCTGGGTCATTGTCTCAGCCCAGAACTTTGGGTTAACTAGTGACAAAGTGGTTGCTGTGGTTAACTGTGATTTAACATTTCTTATTTTGTAGGAGGACCCCTCTCTGCTCACTCACTGTATTGTCCCACAGTAGCAGAAGCAAGATTTCATTTGCCCTTACAAAGCCTATGTTTTGACATTGAACAAACTCAGAGTAAGAAAGGAGATTGGGAAGAAGGCACCAGAAATGAGCAGAAAGAGAAATAAGGCTTGTGGCTGCATGTGAGACTTTAAAAGCAACCATGGGGGTAGTAGTGATATGCTTCAACCTTCTGCATGAAACAGGCAAGAAGACCATACAAGGCTTCCTAGACGTGCCTATATAAGGACCTGCATCAAGAAAGCCAAGATTTTGGGATTCCTTTACTGTGAGCATCCTGTATATGTGGATTTTTGGCCCATTGGAACTGCCTAATCTGGCCTGAAGTACACCCCAAACCATACATGTTGCAGATGTAAGGGTGTCATCACCTACCAGTCTATTGATCTGCACCTCTTCCACCAAACTGCTTGAACTTGGCATTAAGTGACTTGTTTTCAGGTCCTTCCCTTTAGGGATCTTTTAGGGAGACCTGGCTAGTCCCAGAGGATGGCACATGAAATGATCACAGATTCACGCCTATCACACAGCTTTCTGTATCTCACCCATAGGCCCCTCTGGCCCATCGTATATACAGTGCACAAAATTTTCCTGTTCCATGCTTTTCACTCATCCATGCTAATTTTCATGCTGGACCTTCAAGTGGCTGCTTTCAGTTTTTCAGTTTTGAGTGGCACTGCTCTAAAACTCTCAGCAGGAAGCTGAGCTGATACATCCTCCTGTAAGTGGCCTTGAAGGCTCTTGCAGTTATGAATGCCTCTTCCTTCCCCCTGCACACTCCCAGCTCTGGGACGGTTTGAAGCATAAGCCTCCTGGCCCTGCCTAGCATTCTCTGATCTTGAGATGTTTTAGCTTTTTTAAGGTATTTTAATAATTGATATTCTGCAGTGTTCTAGAGATGACAGTCTTTTGCATTTGTGTTCTGATAACATGACACTTCAGGTTGTGCCTGCGGCAGGGCATGCCAAGAGGATGCGGGAGGAGGCAAGACCTGTTAGCGTCATAGGACAGGGCTCTGCAGCAGGAGAAAACCCCAGTGCAGACCTATCTATACCGTCCATCTGAGCAGTCCCTGGCTTGATCTAGCCATGTCGCCATGCCTGGGTTTTAACTGGTGAGAGGAACCTCTCTGTTTTTCTCCAGAAGGGATCCCGCAGGCATGCAGTGAGGGTGGTCACAGCAACACGGCACTGAAATGAAACAAAGAGTAATCTGAATTGACAGTGGAAGTTCAACCAATGTGTCTACTAGCTGTGACCCATGGGAATTTATTTGAGACATGCAGATGGTGCAAATGCAGTGAGAATAAGACTAAGGTAAATATGCTTAGTTGGCTTTTAATTTCTAATTTCATGTACCTCTGTACAATTATTTTCACTAAGAAAATTCATTGTAATCTCAGCAATGAATGTCCTGAATTTCAGCCAGCTTTATTTTCTGTTATTGAAACATTCCATTAATTCCCTTTCCCCTCCTCACCCTGTAATACTGATATGTTTACAGCAAGCCAGGTATAATGAGAGGGTCTTAATTGTTTCTCTTACAGTGTAAGAAATTATTCTCGGTCCTTTATTTTTATTGTGAAACTTGAAAAAGCCTATCTATATTAATTGTAGGTTGTTCCATATATAAATATAATGCTGATTATGCTGTTGAAATATTATTTTCAATATCTCAAACAGCCATTGTACCATTCAGTCTTTTCAAATGAGAAGCGGTGCTCATGTGAAAGCAAATTGTGGTGAACAACACTCAAAAAACATTAATGTGTGTGAAGCAACTTACAGCAATAACTGTGGCCTTGGACACACAGGCAATCATTCACTTGGACTACAAAGCAATCATTTTGTCCAAGAAGAGAGAAAAATAGGTTGGAGCAACAATTTGTTCCTAAAAAAATTGGAATCAGTTAATCAATTTGCAGTAACTATCTGATTTATTTGTGTAATAACATGAGTGACAATTTACAGCCTTTTCCAATAAATCTCAAACCCATGATTTGCTGCAGCCATAAGCCATTTATTTTATAAAGATGACCTTTAATCTCTCTGATGATTGATTAATCAGTATATCATAAATAGAGTCGTGAGAGGTGAAGAAAGATTTGCTTGATGATGACCAATCTTCTGTTCCTAAAGAGCTCTGCAGGTGTGTCCAGCACACAGAGAGCTTTATTAAGGACAACAGAGGAGTGAAAGTGGTACTTGGT
The DNA here is from genome assembly GCA_003993805.1 of Himantopus leucocephalus. Lineage (NCBI taxonomy): Eukaryota > Metazoa > Chordata > Aves > Charadriiformes > Recurvirostridae > Himantopus > Himantopus leucocephalus. The sequence continues at coordinate 117,727,749 of RSEF01000001.1, read as the reverse complement.
GCAGCAGTGAGAGAAGATGAAAACAACAGGATTGCTTAATATTTGTTCATTCAAAAAAGCCATGGTGGACAAAAATAATCCTCCAGTTGTAAAGAGCTAGCCTGTTCTTTTACAACACGTCCTAAATAAGAGGGAGATGGGTAGTTAACCCCTGGACAGAAGACAGAATGAGCTGTGGCGGTGATCTCAGCATCCTCTGAGCCTTCCCCACTCCGGGGTGCTGAGTAGGTACTTTAGCCCATTTAGTAAACACTGTTTTCAGCTGTTCTATCTAATGACTGGAGAGAGAGAAAGAGATTATCAGAGCTTCTCCCACTTGTCTTTTTCTCCACTTCTGCTTCCTAGCCATACACTTGGAAGAGTGAATAGCAGGTAAGTATCGCTTATCCTCCTGACTGTTCAGCTAAGTCTGCAGGATCATTCCCCACTCTCTGGAGATGTGTTTTCATGCCATGGCTTCAGCTGATGTAATTGCTTCTCATCTCTAAAATGGGATTTCCCCCTACCTCGCATGCTGCTCTCCCCTGTCAGGCTCTGGCTCCTGCTCCCGTTGTTTCTCTTGAGCATGGTGTGGCACTCAGGTGAGCTTGCAGTAACTGTTCCTAAAAGAAAGGGAGGGAAATACTTAAGGTGGGGGTGGGGGGAATTCACTTTGGTTTTTTTCACTCAATTAACAACAACTCGTGTACCTAGCAATTGGGTGAATGTCAGAGCCGGTACAAGGGACAGTGTGGGGGTGTGGGGTGGTAAGAGTTCCTTCCACAGAGGTGAGCATTTAGTTGGCTCAGTTGCAGGTCTGAAACTATATCCACAGAGCCTCTTTTAAAGGCTGCCACTGTAGATCCTTCGCTCCCTGGTTGCATTCCCCTTGCCTACCCTGTGCCTGTGGTCACACGGCCAGCTGTGTCGGCACGCTGGCAGGGGTGCCCATGGCCAGCCCTTGTCCTAACACAGAGAAGGCAGGAAGGAGCAAAAGGTTCTGGAGAGGTGTGTTATTGTTTTATGGACTTAAGCTTGAATAAAAAGTGCATGTGTCTCATCCAAAGTCTTTGGCCCTTCTAAATGCTTTTTATTTCTTTTTCTGTTACAAGTGGGTTGCTCACTTCCAAACTTTATATTATAGATTTATTCATAATGTACCACTTAAATTAAATAAAAATACCTACCATCTGGTTTTCACTTGATTTGTAGAGCTGCAAATGACTGTACCAGAAGTGATATAGTGAGGAACCAGGACCATAGTGTATTAAAATGTTACTTGTGAGTGATACCTGAGGAAAGACTGGCGATAGCTGGGGAGATGGTCTGTGATGTTATTCCAGGGCACTCCCCCTTTTCTGGATTGCCGTTTCTTTACCTGTATGAGCCATGCAAGTTGCAGATTTGGTAATTCTTCTACACACCTTAGGCACTGTCTGTACATGGACAGCCTCCAGAAACAGTATTGTAGTAAGTCCTCCTAGAAAGGAGGGAGAAAGATTGCAAGCTACTGAGCTGGGAAAGGGGACAGAGTAAGAGCACATGACCCGAGTGAAAGCAGGGCACAGAGGGGTAGTAAAACCCAGATCATGGCCTGACCCATGCTTTCCTCTCTTTCAAAAAGTCCAGCAGGCCATTTAGACCTCTGCAACATCACATCAGCAGCGAGTCTGTGGGGTGTCTGATAATTTTTCTTCACAAGCTTACGATATTTCCGCTACTCAGCTTTCAAATGAGGCAGGTTGATTTTCATGGCACAATCTTTCCAGATTCTGCCAGCTTTACAGAAACTTATTCAGTAGCATTTGAGTCTCTGGTGAATGGTTCTCTGCAGCTTTATTCATGCACGTCCTAGCAAGAAGTTCTACTTAGTGATTCACTGGATTGTGAAAAAGCCTCACTTTTAGAGGCTAGGTGAAGTGACAGTATCCTTTCTCTGCTTGTGATTTCCACAGGCGTTTCAAATCTGGTTATTTCACTAATATATATATTACCCAGGAGAATCATAAATATTTCTCACAGAGTTTTGGATTAAAAAGGAATGCAGAACTTTGGTTAAGAGTCACAGACACCTTGATTGTTATGAATGGCAATGTTGTTATATTTATTTTCCAAAAATATCCTCTACAATGGCTGTGTACCATTTTGTGATTCACAAGTGCTAGAAGACTGAATCTGATCTGAAAAAAACCTGAGTCTCAAGCTTTGGGCTGACAAAGTCCAATATCTGAAATCCAGGAACACAAACAGGGCTGGCCTGAAATACAATGATTTTTGCAACTCCACCTCCTCTCCAGCAGAGTATATGTTTCCACCATATAATTAACTCTGGATTTCTCCTCATTTAACCTGTATTTTTAGTGAAAAGAAATAATATTATTGTCAGTCCCATCAAACAGACACCACCATAGGCTCAACAATGCAATGGAGCAAAGCATTAAGAGATGACAGAATTGCTTTATTTTGAGGCTTAGGAGGAGGAGGGAATCATGAAGCCATTGGGATTTTTTAATGCATATATTAAGTCGGCTGGCAGAACATTTCAACAGGGACGCCAAGCCAGCCAAAAGGCCTAGCCCATAACCTCTAATCTTATGGAGCTGAACTCTATTATTTGCCATTAAAATTAGATGTTACTGAGTTGTAACAGATGTCTTCAGCAGACACATTTTTATTATTGAAGAAGTTTAGGTAAATGGAAACTGAGCCCCAAATTTTATTTTGTAGATTATGGGACTGCTGTGCTTTGTGGTTGAAGCTGGCATTTTAAACATGAATTATAAAAGCTTTTAGAAACCACACACTAATTGATGCCTCAGCAGTTCTGCTGAATCACAATAAGAACACAGGCTGCCATGAAAAAAATGGTTGCGACAACCAGTTACCCAACATACTGGCTCATTTTTTGCACAATGACTGACACTATTTAGTGGGTCCATGTTGTGCATCTCTGTGGAATTATTTTAATTAACTGTTTTGAAGAAGCAAGAAAGGGGGTAAGAGGAAAATCTTCTCGAAGACCTTTAATAAAAACCATCTGGAAGATACATGATGGGATATGAAACCTCTTTATGAATATGTACCAGCACAGGTGTTTGAATAAAAACAAGAGGGATTAAGACAATCTCTGTATTTGTAACGGTTCAACAAAAAAAGGTCAGAAACCACAGGAAAACTTATTTTGACAAAGCCATTTAAACTAGGATATTGCACTAGTGTGAGACTGCCCTCTTCAACTTGAAACGTCTAATATAAATCTGAATATATTAATTTTCTGCAGTATGTGGGTATGGTTCCATGTGCCTCTAGCACTGGATTAGAGACCCTGGCTTCAAGAGCGCAGTGATATTCTTTTTCCAATTTAACAATACTATTGAAAAGCACTAGACAGTAAAATGAACCTAATCATTTCAATAATATTCTTCTCTCCCTGAAGGTACAAGGGGAATAGACACTTAGATATATGGATCGTGTTTGCTTTATGAACTTTTCAGGAAAGAGTTTGCTGTTTCTCCCTCTTTTGCCTTAGGGCACACTATTTCAATGATGGTAGAGGTAAAGGTGTAAGTAAAGAAAAGAGGGTCTTTTTGATGTTCTGCTTTCTGAGTGTGCTTCAGTGTGATAGCAATGGGAGTGAGAAATCTGGACTTCAACGAGCCCTGAATGTTGTTGAAAATCAACTTTTTCATTCTTTTAGAATTATTTCTGTTACCTTCACAACCAATTTTAAATTACAAGACAGACTGCAAAATATGATGCTGTATGTGGCGCATACTTCTCTCAGTAGTATTTAAAAATAGTGTGAAATAATAAAACTTTCATAAATGGGAAAAAATATCTTGGTTTTACTTTCAAAGACCTGTTACTGTGGAGGTCAATAAATAAGTTAGTGAGGTCATTTGTGAAGTAAATAAACATGAATGAGGTGGGAAACACTGCCCTAGGGAAGGATTTCTATCCTTTCTTCTGTAATATCCTGGACCAATCAAGGAGGCAGTCACTGCATGTGAACCTCTTATGTTACTCTGGCAGTGTAATTAAAATCATCGTTTTGCACCTTGACACAATTAATTGTTGTTTTTAATTGCCATGGTGGATAGAACTGAAAAAGAATGCATTTTCCACCCTCAATTATCTTCACTAGGCAAGCACTTTATGCAGAAGGATATGCCATTCTGTACTGCTTTGGAAAAACAGTATCTGCTGTTTTTAAACTTTAAACAATTTCTGACTTGGAAGAGGTTGTAAAGGATACGTTTGTCAGGGAGCGTATTTCAGTGTGCTTAAAATGGCTTTAGGAAACATTTATTCTCTGAACAGTTTATGAGCGATGGCTTTGTAAATACATATTAGATGTAATCTGCCTTATTTCTCCGCATCTTGTACATGGTACCATACACCCGCTGCTGGTGTTTTTAAATAGACTTGACCCATAAATCAATGACCTGAAGAAATCATGGTTTGAAGAATGTAATCCCAAAAGCTTCCATGTTTTTTTCAAGCTTTATTAGTTAGCATAAAAGATTTTTTCTCTCCTTATGAAATGGCGCATTCATTAAAGACTGGGATTTAATTTATGGTAGCATTGTATTATTTTCTCCAATAGCAGGAAATATCTTTGCAAAACTTAGGAGTGTTTTATGCGGTACATGCATTTTGTGGCTGGGTAGAAAGTGCGACAAGGCAAATGCATTGCCTTAATTTTTGGATACAAGGGGAGATACAGACCATGTCCTTCCTTTCCCATCTGGAGCAGGAAGACAGCAGGGAACTAGGAGCAGTGCTGCCCTTGTGGAGGGCATCAGCAATTGAAAACCTGCACTCTCTCAGCTATGAGCTCTTTAATTACACTGGGAGCTGTACACTGAAGAGTGTCTGGCATAAGAAAGTTGAAGTTAGATTACATTGAATGAAGGAGACCTCTGTCAAAGCCTTTGGCTATAAGCAATTGATGATTTTGTCTTCTGAATAACTGGTAGCTGGGTAGGCAAGAGACAGCTTCAGGATGTGTTTCCCTGTTGGTGGCCAAAGTCCTTGCCTTGGCTTTTCTGAACTGGTTCTTGGTGTCCAAGAGTGAAAACAGAGTGGAGACCCATCAGCTCAGTTCTTCCCAGAAGGAGCACTCCCCTTCCTCTGCTGCTGCACTTACTTCTGTTTTATCCAAGAGGGAGTGATGAAGAAAAAGCAATACAGAGAATAAAAAGTAATGTAGAGATGTAGAGGTGTAGCTAACCAATGGAGTAAGAGCATCTTGGGGTCCAAAGGGCTGAACTGTGATTCGAGATAGCGGGGAACTGAGGCAGTGAAAGAGGGCAGGTAGGTGACTAAGGGTGGCAGAGGCTTGTTGGGGCTGTGTGGGCGGATACATGAGCAGGTGATGTCTTCCAATTGCTAAAGTTGAAAAGGAAACAACTATCTCCTTTTTCCCATACAGTCCCAGTCTTTCCCCTTCTTAAACAAGCCTTTAGAGATTTCTCTGGGACGAGAGGAAATGGGTTCAAGTTATGCCAGGTGAGGTTTAGATTGGATATTAGGAAATTTTTTTTCACTGAAAGGGTTATCAAACATTGGAATAGGCTGCCCAGGGAGGTGGTAGATTCGTCATCCCTGGTGGTGTTTAAAAAAGGGGTAGGCGTGGTACTTGGGGATATGGTTTAGAAGTGTTTTTTGTCAGGTTAGGTTAATGGTTGGACTTGACTCAACAATATGATCCTATGATTCTGCTTTCTCCTGTGATAAAGAAATGAATGTGTTGCTAAAGCACTTCATTGAGTTTGAAGATCTTAGGGAATGAGAAGGGTGTATGGCTTTTGGTAAAGTTGTCTCTGCTGTGGCCTGAGTGGGCCCAAGAAATACCAGATGCATTGCTGTTCCTGTGTCGCTGCAGTGCAACATACAGCTTGGCTCAAAAGTCTTCATCTCTACTTGGACCAAGCTGCTGTCAGCCAGGTGCTTCTTTCTCAATGGGCCTGGGCATTGAGATGCTCCTTTCCTTCTCAGATTAATTCTGCATCTGATCATGATTTGCTTTCACTGGATTTAGGTTAAGGCCTTATTAATGCTTAAGTCCAGACTCATTCAATAGCCTAAATTTACAGTATATTAATTGAGGAAAAAAATTGGTCATTAGGGTAGACACTAGATATCTTTCTGCAGGGGGTAAAAAACCCAGAGGGCTATTGTCATTGTGCAGAAGATCTTATTTGTACTTAAATAGCCTAATTCCTTTAGAATATTTTTATTTTTTTAAAATTATTTTGAATTGTCTGAATTTCATTTTTTAAAAGAGTAGTTTTAATTGTCAGGTTAATCATAAATAGCTTAAAAACACTAGACAGGCACCGCATTCGCTGAGATATTTAAAACCCTTGTTTTGATTAACCATTTAAAATTAAATAACAGCACTCCTTTTTGCCATCAGATGAAGTATGGTCTTTACATACAATTATTTCTGCAGTCATATAATTAGTAGTTCAACAGTGCACACATACAAAGAGGGAGAGTTAAAGTTGAACATACAGACCTAAATTTGTCATTTCCTGACTTTTCAGTCCTTGACTTAGCAACCCGAATGCTCGTCTTTTAAGGTAAGTTGCATGGGGAATATGCTTAAATTTTCTGTTTCATGACCTAGTTCCTTTGTTCTGAAGATTCAGTGCCGAGGTAAACTGTCAGAGCCCTGACAGCTGGCACCACAACAGAAATACTGGCATTTTTTAAGCTTATCTCATAGATTAACTCCTCAAAGCACTTGCACACTTGAATGGCAGACCCTTCCAGGTTCCACTTCATCACAGTCAACTCTTTGACTTTCACCAAGCAGAGATTGCTCAGAATTCATTTGTTCTCTCTCACGTTTTTGAATACCTAAAGCTGAATTTCTAGCCAATTCTTTCTGGAAATGTGTTTTTCCTGGCTAGAAATTGTAAGAGTTGTAGCCCTGGCTAGTGTGGCACCCTTGGGTAGGAACTGTAGCAGAACAGCTGAAGGGTTCAGTAGCTCTGAAGCCTTCTTCTGTACATTTAACATGAATTGCTTTAAGATAATCGATGAATTGTATTTCCAGACCAGGGCTAAAGGGAAGGAAGCAAAATCTTGGCTGTGCAATATTTGTTATATATGCAGTTATGAAGTGCATATCACATCCTCAACTGCTGTATGTTGTTATAGCCTATGAAGTCAGAAGACCAATGGTAATTTTTGTTAGCTAGGCATCTAGTCCATGGTGCAAAGTTGTTAGTGAATTGCCTTGTGTAATATCAAATTACTGTTAGTAAAAGAAAACTTACATTGTCTGCACACCATGCCAAATATACAAACGATACAGTATTTGCTCAAGTGCTACTTACTTTTTAGGAAGTAAAGAAATGGTAACAGTTCCACCCGCCTCCAAAAACTGAGAAATTTGGGTGTGATTAGGTGCAAAGATGAAGAGTGAACAATGTACTCCTAAAATCTGAACAATAAGAGTTCCTGCCTTGGCAAAGGTTGGGTACCGTGGTAAATGTGCATTTCAGTGTAACACACTGATTGTGATTTCTTTGTTTGAACTGTGTAAGTTACCTTATTACTGAACTAGAGAAATAGCGCTTTAATATTTTTACTTTTTAATTTTCCCTTTTGTCCACCAGCTTTTCTCTCACCCTTTCAACCCAGCTAATGCTCTAACCAGGAATGAATACATTACTCTGCTGAAATTTGAACAGAAGGCTAATTCCTAATCAAAATAGGCACTAATTTCTTTCAGTGCAAATTATCATCATTCATTGCAAATTTGCTCTCCTTGAGCTATGCCAACATGTTGTACGAATTTCAGCACTTGGGGCCAGCTTCTTATATACATCAAATCAAATAAAATACTATTGGCATTTTATTATTTCTGCTACATATTTGCATTAAAAAAATAGACTCAAAGACTTACTAAATAAATATTGCTACTGCTACTCTTATGATGAAAATAAATGCGTAAGCTTTTGTTTGGTTCTTATACCAATAACAGATTATTCCATAAAAAGAAAGAAAATTCACCTGAAAATGCAGGGAAACTAAATAACATGACACATTGTTTATCTCTTTCTTGCTGAAACAGATCATCCATAGGGAATACAGAGTTTTCAGGAAAAAGATACTACTGAGGTACCAGTGGAGATCTTTATTCCTATACCCGATGGGCATTATTTTACAAGCATTGCAGAGATGGCATCTGATATTACGAAAAAGACATACCTATCAGCCATCCTGGGAAACTGGACCTCCCAGTTGGTGTGCTTATCTATTTTACATAGCTTTTGTGGTCTTCTAGGTGTCATCACGTGTATGCCTACACATATACTATGTCTTCAAACACCTCTTCCCAGATACAATTGTGTTTTATAGCACCATCTGTTCAAAGGATGGATTTCATAGATTTATAATAATGCCATCAGGCAAATAGCTTTGCAAATTGCAAATATGGTTAAAATACACACAAAAGATACAAACATTAAACACAGCAATTATGTATTTTTTCAGACTTGAAACGTGTATGTGTCTGGATACAATTACTTTTTGCTGTTGCTGAGGTGTAGTGCATTTCTGTATGCAAACAGGATTTGGAACATTTTGTTAATCATGGATTTTATTCTTTTGTTTGGTGGTTTCTCGTGCAAGATAGAAATCTCTAGTCCAATATAGTGTTCCTTACATGTGGAAAACATTGTTTATGATATAAATGAAATAATTGAAAATATAAAATGTGTGAAATCTAATTACCTGCAGCCAAAATGTCTGCTCCAAATAGTCTAACATTGGGGCTGTTTTAGTCATGGGACTTATTTTTTAGGAGGAAGAAACTGCAAAAAGGGGGGAACCATATAGGCCAGCAGTTGAAAATATCTTGGAGCGAGATACCGAAAACTGTACTTCTGCCCTCCTTCACTTACAGTATGTTAAAATAATAAAATATTTTCCACTAGGATGTTCATACAATGCCTTTGATTTGTTTGCTATTCAGTCCTGTTTTTGGAAAACTCCCAATGTATATAACATATATACAGCTACCTGAAAATCTGGGGAATTATCATTGTAAACCGAGAGGGTGGTGGGGTATTTCTTAAATCCAACCATGGATGCCAAATCACAAAAGAGCAAGGCTGTATTCCACTTGGCAATAAGATGATCATAAATGCTATAATTAAAAACAAGAGTTACTTTCATTAAATACTGAACCCCCATTGTGCCGATTATCCTCATAATGCTTTGCATAATGCTTGTGAATCTATAATGTTTAAAGATACAAGATGAAACACACTGTAAAGACAGTGAGGGACAAAACCACACCAACCCTTAAAACGCTAATTGAGTTTTTCCTTTTGTTGTGTTATTTGGTTTCCATCAATTGAGGTTGAACAGCTGAACACTTATTTTTGCGTGTGAATACATATATGACCCTGTGATTGATTGTGATGACTAGTGAAACTTGGATATCAAACAAGTGAACTCTGTTGATATGTATAGGAATCAAGCTGCTATATATAAGGGTTATAATCAGCTATTAAATCTAACATTGTTTCCTGGGCCAAGCACTGAGAGAAGGACTTAGTGTCAGCATGCTGTATTTTTTGATGTGGCATCACTCACAGCGGACAGTTGCAACATGGTCTCTGGAGCTGGCCATAGTCATTCCGGCTGCAAGCTGCAGCTGTCTCCTGCTGTTTCTTCTGAACGAGAACTGCCTTGTGCCAGGTGGTGGGCAAGGACAGAGTAAAAAAGCAGTCCCTCCCATAGGCCTTACACTCTCAGACAAGTGATAAAATGGATGCCAGAAAATCTCATTGACAACATATTCTGGTGCGTCAGAATAGCAGCAGACGAGATGTAGCGAAGGTGCTCATTGGCATCAAGACATGTGCAAGTTTTTGGGGGGAGTGTGTGCATCTAAAGAACCATGAGCTGGCTTTGGGGTGTTTTACAGAGAGCTCCTCTGAAGAATAAGGATCCACATGGCAGAGAGCATAAAGGTGTCTGGTGAACTAAAAGTGAGTGTGATAATCTAACTAGAAATGAGATAAATTTTCAATACTGGTAAATAAATGCTAAGCAAGGTAGGAATGGACTTGAAAAAACTCAGGTTTTGGTGCAATATAGGAGAATCAATGATGTAATGGATAGGCACGGCTATGAACTTTCTAGATAACTGATAGGAAACTCCTAGCTACCTGTTCACCAATAATAAAGGTGAATATTTACTACCTGAGGGGGAAAAAAGCTGTTCACAAAGCAATTTTCCCATGTTACAGCCACAGAGAAATTGTACAGGAAGAGGAGATCAGAGATTTATTGTATTTTTCTGAGTTAGTAATGCTTTTTTGAGTTGTTTTTTTTTCTGCCTATATTTAAGGCTTCTTGCTGCATATTTGGGTGGAGAGATTACAGCACCCTTTTTTTTAAGCTGAATCAAAATGCTGTGTTAGATTCATATCTATGCAGTAGTTACACATCCAGCAGGTCAGGCTTCCTTCACTGAGGAATTTCTCAATTCATGGTCTCATCATAATGGCTTTAATTCCTTCTTCTTGCATGATACAAGAATATGGACAGGCATAAGGATTTGAGCCCAGGACACAAAGCACACAGCTGGTCCTTGGATGAAGGGAAAACCCCTCTGGAATATTAGTGGCTTGACTAAGAGAAGCCTTTGGATGCCAAGTGAATTTACAGCGGGTTTAAGCCACTCCGCTTTGTACTGTCAGCAGCGCTTGTGCCAGTAGGTCCCCACACTGGCATGTTGCCAACAATTTCCCTGCTTACCTTCAAGCTTGTGCCACCAAGCTGCCATAAAAGACTCCGAGTGTCATGCTTACAATGAGTGGTTAGGAAGGTACCAGCAGATAAAGAACCCTTTAGGAAAGAACAGCGGTTTCACCAGTGTAACAATGCTTAAAGGAGTGTAGAGACTCCCCTCCCATTCAGTGTTTTGTGCTCTGTCTTACGCAGGCCCAAAACAGCAAAGGGAGAGGTGACCATACCTAGAACTTGTTCAGAAAACAGTAAGCAGGAAAGGGAGCCTTAGGATGATACAAGAGGAACAATATTGTGAAACTGAGCAAAAATAATATTTAGGTGATAAAGACATTTCCAGCGGTGAGCTGGAAGTGACCACTGCAAGAAATGCTGTGGTAGCATCGATCACTGTGACACCCAGTGAGCTGCAGATTTTGTTCCTATCACAAATGAGAGTGGGAGGGGAGCCCCTGAGGCGGGCGATGGAAAGCTGTAACCTGACTCACAGCTGTCATGTCTGTGACCAGGGCTGCCAATGTGCTGTCAGCTCTCATGTCAGATAAGATGAGCTCCCTTCCCTTGGCTCGCTCTCCAGTTTCCGCTGCTAGTAGGCCCATGGCCAGCTTGTGTTCCAGTAACTTGCAGGATAAATCTTCCCATCGGCCCTACCATTGCCATGCACTCTCCAGTCATTTCTTATTTTTAGGCATATGTGCTTTTGGCTAATCTGTGCTGCCTCCGGCATGAGCCCTTTGTGTTCTTTTTAACTGTAATCAAAAGGAGCCTGAATGCAGAAGATGCCAAAAGACATCCGTTTCCTATGTAGGCAGTGTAAGCTGAGTGTGGTCATCGCCTCCAAAGATGCTTAACACACTTCTAAGATGGGGCCCTGAGTTCCAATTTATCCAAGTCTAGTGCTCACAGGGCAAAGGGCTGCATTTCATTTTTATTGATGATTAATACTCTATTTCAAAATGATTTTTTTCCAGCAACAGTGAATTTTGAGACCATAAGGACTGCACTTCCTTCTAGAATAAAGCTTGCTACTTTGACTAGTTCAAACTCCACAAAATTGCAGGCAGCCTAAAACAGTCTCATCAACTGGATCCATTAAAAGTTAAGGAAACCATTGTAGGGGCCTTTTTCTGTAAAACAAGTTCGATTTTATTAATTTTTTTAATAGCATCTTCCATACATCCTCTCCCTTGGCTTTATTTGCTTTTTACTAGACAACAGCAGCAATGTTAACCCAGAGTTTCCAATGTTTTGTGGCATACCAAGGTTTAATTTCATTTACAGGAAAATAAGATAACTTAATAATTTGCATACAGTAACATATGTGTTGGTACCTGTTGGAAGTGGCTACACTCCGTACACACAGCTGTGAGAGCAGAGGTGTTTGTATCTGTATGCGCCTGTGTATGTGTGCATCAAGAAGTCCATAAATACCAGGACCCATACATCACATACAGAATATTTTGCACGTGTGAGTGTGTTTGTACAAACGTCTGTGTGTATTTCTCATTGTGATATGTTAATAATAGCTTTAGAATAGCAGCACTGCAACTACCTGGTACTAGGATATGATACTGTGTTGGATTATCTATGTTGCAAGTACACAAATACAGTGTTGAAGCATGCCAACATATCTTCAACATGGAACCTCATTTTACTTCTCTGAGTACCTAAATAAATTATGAAAAATATAAAATACAATTCATGGAGTACATAAGAGAAGTGCCTACAAAGCATGGCAGATCTCAAGGAAATGTTGATGTTTTTAGTACTGTCATCCATCACCATAATGAGTGCCAAAACTCCTTTGAAAATTAGCTGTCTGTGATTAGGCAGGTTTCAGAGTACAGGTTGTTTCTGTATCTGATTCTGAAATATATTAATATGAATGTTATGCTAATTTGTCTACTTTTGACCTAGAGCTTATCTCAAAGATTCAAGAGGATATTGCCTCATTAACTAGCTCACTCGCAAAGTAAAACTACCTTCACCTTCTCACTTCATTAGATGGGATTGTTACTTTTCTTCTTTTGGGCAAGAGTGAATAAACAAGAGTCCTTCAAGATATGTTGTTTATTTCAACCTCAAGTATAGTTGTCTTGTGCATACATAATGGAGGTATTAAAATTAGTATTCAGCTCTAATTCTCTCCAGTCTAACTGATAGTGTTTTGATGAGTTTTGGAGTTTCTGTTCTGTCTGGGAATTTTAGAGATGAGGTAAGGCAGACAGACAGCAGCTTGGTTTTCATAAGCTTAGTTGACCTTGCAGGACACAGAAGCATAAAATGTTTATTGCGAAACTGAATAAATGTTCCTAACAGGCAAAGAGCATGCATAAAGGAAGAGAAAAATGCAGACACCTTTATAAATATAGCAAACTGACCAGGAATTCATTTATTACATTTCTGCAGGACAAAATAATTCCTCTCAAAATGTATGATAAGTCACATTTATTTTTAATATTGCAATTTTGATTTCTGCATTTTCCTGACATTGCAGAGAGGACATTTCCCCCCTGCAATCAATCAGAGAATTTAGCTGGATTGTTTTAAAGTCTTCCCTCCTACCTGCCCCCACCTGTAGCTTGGGGCATGTTTATTGGAGAGGGATGAAAAGTGGAATTTGTACCCGTACTCTGATCGAAATTTGCCTAAAATTGGGTTATGTTGAATCCAGTCATTCTCATTTTAACCTTTCATATTTTTATTCAAAACCTAAAATAAACACTAGAGGAATATAAAATCTTTTACTTATCCTTATTGTCTCTTTCTAACTCTTCTGAGTCTTACATTTGGATGCAAATTTAATTTAAAAAAACAACACAGATGTCTCTTTCAGAATTTTACCACTACTGTTAAAAATGTGTGCAAGCAACCTCTCTAGAAGACGTCCTTCTCTTTTTTGCCCCACCGTAGGTCTGTTCAACTATTGTACAACCAGACCAGTTCCTTTCTTTGACTTCTGGCCTATCCAATATCGTCAGTGATCCCTTAGGCTTTCTCAAGGGAACTCTCTCTAGCACTGGGAATGCACCCTAATTTTGATTTACTTCTGGCAACAGACATAGAAATCCAGGGACTCTAAGTGCAGCCCTGTTCCCTAAATTCCAGAATGATTGCTCATATAATTTGATTTAACCCAATGAATAGCCCAAAGAAGATTAAAATGATTCCTTCTGCCTAGCTGAGCTACGCTGCTTGGCCGAAATATATCCCTGACCTCTTCCTCTGATGTGTAGTATGGAGGCTAGTAGCCCTTATAACTGTTATCTTACCTAGTGTAACTGCAAAGGCTGTACTTCTTCACATGTTTCAAGAGGATTGGTGTGCCTTTTTTTTTCCCTTTTAATCTTAGCAACGCACCTTCATGCAATCTCCTGAAGGTAATGTTGCATCTCTCTGCTCCAATCGCAGAAAATGTGGCTTAATTTTTTCCTTCTTACAGCAGTGCAGCTAACATGAGTAGTTTGGGTAGAAATGACTCATAGACTCCTCCGCCTGCCTTTAGCCAGGGGATGCTCTCAAGTTACAGAAATGTCCTACTGCTACCCAGGGAGAGGTGGGGCCCTCCTGCTAGCCAACTCGTCCCTCTATGGAGGGATGGTTCAGGAAAGGTTCAGGAGCAAACCTCTGTGGAAGCGTTTAAATGCATTTGAATATGTCCATGAATTTGTTTGAACCAGTGGCTCAAATACTTGCTGTTTCCAGTCCTGTAGTACTCAAACATCCTGGGGATGTTTTGGATATAGGTGCCTCGTGCCCAGTAGTAAGACAAATTTCCAGTCAATACTTTAAAGATTGTATTTTGTCCTGAGATTATTCATGAATAATTCAACCACTGGAAAATCTGTGTAGGTGCATCTGAGCAAAAGTGTGTTTCCCTGAGGGCAAATGTAGACCTATGTAAAGCTACTGTATAGAAAGACTAATAATATCTAATTCTGAAAAACTTGGCCTTTATTCTATGAAGGGGTCTTGGCAGCGTAGTGAAGTAAATGGTTGAAGGTCATTGTATGAATGATAAATATCATGCCATATAGATAACAGCAGAACCCCCTGATGGAACTGGAGCAGTGCTTATCTATGCGCACTACAATGTTGTTTATATTTGGGATAAAAACTAAATTACTTGTATATCCTCTTGGCTATCCCTTCCTTCATATGCTCACATATTTCTCATGGCTTTTATGGCACAGAACAACAATGCTAAGAGATAAGAGTATATAAATCTTATTTGGGCCACTGGAGAGAGAAAGTGTTTGCATAATTATTTTTGTTACTATGTGTTAAGATAATGTAAAGCAGAAATGCAAATACTTTCACAAATTAATAATTTCTTAAGAGAAACAACCAACCAACAAACAAAATCAAAACAAGACACAGTCAGCAGGCAATATAAAAGCCAAGGCTCAGTCCTGGCTTGGCAGCAGTCAGTTAGTGTTTCAGTCTCGGATATTACGTTGGAATCTGCCAGTGCAGCCAGGGGTAATATTTGCTAAGAAGTCAGTCAGATGTCAGCTTCAGCTTCATAAAATTGCTGTATGTCCTACTGAGAATGATGGCACAAATCCGATTCTCTATTTCATTATTTACAGTTCACAAAAATTTGTTCTGTTTTAATGATCTGTCTGCTATATCATATTTATGTTGCCATATTCTGGAATCCAAATTTTTGAACAACACATCAGTTAATTAGATGTTATTTTCAGGAGATGGGGGGGGCAGAGGTGGTGATTGATGGAGGGCGTCACTAGTGTTTCTCTTAGCAAAGTAACAATGCCTGGTACTTGTTATCCTCCTATTTCTTCTTGGTGCTTTGCAATATGTTCTAAGGAGCAGACGTTATTTACTATAGAAACTTAAATGTCTTTATTGACAAATAGCAGGAGACAGACCCTCAGGAGAGTGGCTTCATTAGCATGCAGCTTATACTATTTTTCAAGAATATGTTTGAGTCTTTACACTTTTTTTGGAACACTAAAATGTTGATAGTAAATGACAGTGGGAATAAGTGCAGCTGGCAGGATAAAACCGATGGTTTAAAAAGCCTCAATCTGTTTTCTTGATCTGTTTTCACCAAGTGTGATATAGTCTTAAAAGCTATACATTTTAAAAGATGGATGCAGTATTTATAGTAGTGATTTTTATATTTCCTTTTGCCAAGGAAGGGCAAAGAACTTAATTTATATCACACAGTTTACAAGCAAGGTATCACAAAGTCCTTTTCCAAAGAACTGCCACTGGGTGAGGACAGAAGCTGTGTGAACGTGACTGCGGTGGTAACTGCTTCATCGCAAATCGTCAGTTTCATTTTTAGAGCCCCATTTTGTGTAGGCTTTTTATAGGTGCAAAATGTCAGAGGAGGAGGAGGATGGGCAGAGCGCCAGAAGGGTTTTCCTCCACTTGTGCGGACGGTTACAGCCCCTGTGCTCAGCGAGGAGCAGGAATCGCTTCTGTTTTTTCCCCTGGGGTGAGTCCCACCAGCCATGGACAGCCACAGCACTCCAAGGGACACTCTGCTTCCCTCAGGCTGAATTCATCCCCCCCCCACCCCCGGCAGAGTGCTGAAGGGGTTACAGCAGAGGGTCTGGGCCCACAGGCCACAGCTAACTCCGTAACACCGCATTCATGCACCTAATACACCATTTGTTTTTCCCCTACACCTTCATACCATTGAGGACCCCCTGGCCCTTCGCTTCCATATCAAGGAGAGCTGATGAAGAGGTGTAAATTACTGTTATGGCCCTTTCTGGCTGTGCAAAAGTACACTGAGAAGTGATAAAATCTGTTTTGCACAAGGAGCTCATAATCACCCGTTACTGGGACCTGTGGACTACCACCTGTAAGCAGCTACTTGAATATCTTCCAGACCAGTTCTTGCCCTCTCTCTGACAGCCAGATGAAAGCAAAGTCCCCCTTGCAGTCTATTCCAATGGATTTGTGTTAAATGAGAGAAGATATTACGACAGCACATGGAAACTACTCATCTTGTCTCTCCTTGTTACTTCCCAGTCTAGTTTCCTTCTTTCTGAGGGCTGTTTAGTACCCTCTCACCGTCCTCATCCTGTCCTCAGCGCTGGTTGCCTTCCTCTCTTCAGTCTGTTTATTACAACCCCCTGAATCTGTAAATCTCCTAAAGCCATTTATGTCAAAATAGGCATCTAATCCCTGTGTTAATCTAAGATCTAAGCAATGCAAAGAGATCAAAAAGGGGTAAAATTGATGTTTTGGAATGCTGTTACGTATTTATTCTTAAAAGAAGCATATGATACATGTTTTGTGCCTTTCTACGCATAAGGGAAAAGGTTTCTAGAGTACACCATCATATAGTGACTTTGTCCAATACCTTATTTTGAAAAGATGATCACAAAGCAGAAAAATACCTAGACGACTGCTGTTTCAAACCCAAATTTTATCAGTATTAAAAATCAGAAGTGACTGAAATGAAACAGAGGTGAAGCTAGGTAGTGCAGTAAAAATTGGGCCACAGCTTTTTTTAGAAGAAAAGAGTGTTTGCTACTAGGCTCTGTTTTCTGAACATCTTGGGCAAATAACAGTGAGGACAATTTGGAAGGAAGACTGTGAGTACTTTCAAGGATGATCTTTTCACACTGGAGATAATCTGGACTAGCAACCTAAGGACACTGGCCTTCTTACAGTATTTTTTAATTGATTAACTTAAGGTTTAGTAGTAAATGCTGAATAATTGAAAAAATAAATGAAAACTTTCTCATGAAGACCTTTGAAAGTGCCTGCTGAAAGGAATTGCTTAGTTTTGTACAAAATAAGGACAATGTATTTGCTTGCAATTGTGTATTCAGGCTACTCAAAGCTATGATTATAAAGCTAAGCTTGAAATCCCCTCTGTGAGTTAAGTAATATTCCCATTTTGCTTACAGAGGAATAGGAAACATGATGCACAGCTTCAATTGCGTACATTGGTAAATTAATTTACATTACTAGGACAGGAAAACGTAACAAAATTTTCTTTTGGTGTCAGGAGGATGACAGTAAAAAAAGATAGGGCCCTGTTTACTTCTTTTCTAGGTTGTAGGCTATGAGATAAAATGTTATTATATATAAAGTTTATACCATCGGAGGTCTGACACACTGCTTGTGAAAGTTAATGAAAGACTGGCCACTGAGCTTTGGATTATCCATTAAATCTGTGAGAATCGTACCATTACTGCTAATAGTGAATCTGGCAATTTTGAAAAGGAAGTAACTTGCTATTTTAGTATTATTGATTAAAAGTATAGTAAACTAGATAACAAGACTTGCAGACACATCTACAGTCAAAAAATAAAGGCTGCTGGGCATGCAGCCTTAGTATGGAATTTAATAGACAGTATTAAAACCTGCAGCATTTCTTTGATTATCTTTATTTATCTGTTCCATTTTATGTCTTTTTTTTAACCCTGGGAGCAGTCAATAAGTTGTGAGAACACATCAGTTGAACTGTAGGTTTACAAATACAAGGGTAGGAATGGTTACAGTGACAGTTTTCTCACTGATATTTTATCAGTCTAATATATTGAAGCTGGGACAGTCACACTTATTGATATTGTAACAGGAAGATATATCAGCTGTATTAATATATTTAGCTTAAGATACTTTTACTCATATTGATGTTATGTCAGTATAATATAATGACATAGAAAGTGATTGTGTCTTAATTTTGAGTTTTCCAGAGGACAGCGATTCTGTTCGATACCGCAGATTCCTGAGCTTTGAACTGTTTTTAAAATTTTGTATGGAATTTAATATTTTGACCATTTGAGAGAAATAAAAAATTGTGCTGAAATGTTTCTCTTTTTATGTGAAGTAAAACAAGTTCCTCAATTTTGGATGACGTTTTTGGTACATAATTTGTCCACTTCCATGTGAACACACTTGCCCTTTCTTTGATAAAGACAAAAATATCATTGCCCAAGATAGTGTTTCCTCAGAACAACAACAACAACAATAAATAATAATTTTTGAAAAAATATAACATAACTTTATGACTGCTTTCAAACTCATGTTTTTCCCATTTATCTGTTAATGGCTAAATATGTTCCTCTACTTGCTGTTCGGCTTTAATTCAACTTACTAATTTTCCAGCAATTTAGATTTCTTGGGTTTTTGCTTGATAGCCTCTGATTTAAGAAACAAAATAAAAACAAGTAACCATGTTCTTTACTGCAGTGTCACTTTCAGTATGTGTTTACATTTGTGTCAGGTAGGCACAAACAGTATTTTTTATATTTTTAGGTTCTTACAGGGCAGGTAGTTAAATGGTGGCATTTTGCTTTACAGCAGAGGACAAACTGATATAATATAAATGCATTTATTTAGGTGTTACCATCCTCTTCTGTTACTGATTTGTGAAATCCATCTGCTAATAATGTATTTGTTTACAGCAAGTTTTTCCATTCATCTTTAACCTATTAAGTGGGTTTTAAGAATTTTTGGCATGTGGGCAGTTAATCCAGAGGTCTCTTGGCCACAGCTGGAACACTGGAGTGTCTCTGCAGCCTAGAGATGATTTCCAGACATTTCATTTCTTTCTCATATATTGAAGTGGAAAAAATCTTTCTTTGTGGCCAGTCATGAGAGTATCTTTGACATCAACTACTTTCTGAGTATGCAAGGACAAAATAATGTGGATAATGATGAATATCGAGTGTTGTTCAAGGGCTGGCACCCTGCCTCATCAACACATCTGCCAAGATCAGACTTCTTAATATTAAGAGAAAACAGTCTATTTATAGAATACAGAGATCTCAGGCTTTCTGTTGGCAAATCTTGCCATTTTGAGATGAATGAACACAAATGAATAAAGAGCATTGCAAACACAGAACCGTTGTGTTTCTGGTTGTGTATATGTTACATCTTAGATGTTCATGGGGAATGACATTTGATGTAGCTTCTCAAATCAGTGCAAATGGGAGAAGGCCCTTTTGTGTATGGATACAACGTTTTACCCTGTCCTTAGGGTATGAATTCCACATCTTTTCTTTCACTTTTTGACTAAAAGGAATTCCAAGCCTCTTCTACATTTGTTCATCAGCGTGGCCCAGATGACTCCACTATCTCAAAGTCTGTCTTTTCAATCCATAGTTTATTATTCTTAGTTTAAATTGAATTCACTCATGATCGCCCCATTCAAGGTTATTTTCTGCAATCAGCTCTTCTTTTCTGTCCTTGCCACTTACCAAAACCTCATCTAAAAATAGCACAAAATCACCTCTTGCTGACTCAGTAGGTATTTGGTGAATAAATCTGTTTACTATTATATCCTGAAATAGCTGCACTTTATAATTGTACTTTGCATTAATTATTCAGTCTGTATTAGTTAGTCTATTTCTTTTACTTTCACATTTTACTTTCTAGTGCATATAACCTTTCATATTTGTGGTAAAATTAAGCTTGCAATTTTTAATTTTGCATTTTTCTTGAAAATTATGTGTTAAACCCAAGGTTTGATTGCTGATGCTTATTGGTGATTGTAATGTGTGGGCAGTTTTATGCTTTCTTCCCTGTAACAACTTTGAAGACCCAGAACTTCCTCTCCAGGAGTCCACAGTTGTTGCTGTATTGTCCAGAAGCTATAACCATGAAATAAGTATTCTGAAAACGCAGAGACAGACAAGGACAGCAAAAAACCAATATTTACTGACCTTAATCAATTAAAACTAAATCCTACAAGGCTTGATTATAGTTCTGTTTCTTTACTATCTGCTTTCCTGTCTTATACCTGTATTTCATTTTGCTGCTTCATTCGCACTGTACATTAATTCACAAACAGCTCAGGTGTTTCTCACTGTACATACCAATTTCTCTGTTCCAGTTCATTGATACTTCTTTACTAATTGCTGAATCTCTATTTACTTGTTATTTTTCTTTTGTATACAAAAGCCACATGAAGATTTGCCTGAATTTTTTCTAACCTCCTTCCACTACTACTTTGTTTCTTTTTGTCATTTAAACCTCATTAAATGCTATTTAGTTCGATAATTTATTTTTTATTTGTTGCTCGGCATTTGTGCAAAGGTGCATTTGTTGGCATTTCAGATGGAGACAGGGACTCTTGGGACATGCATTTTTTAATGAGTAGCCTGTATGAATATACTGTAAGCACATACTAGAAATAAATCACTTGAATGCATTTAGAGCTTATAATGAGTATTTTTTTTTCCTCCAGGCACCTTCCTTTTTTTGCAGTCAGACTAACTTCACAATCACTCTGTCACTCAGAGTACCTAGTGTTAAATTATTGCATTTTCTTCCTAAACAGTTAAGGCTACAGCTCCGTTTGGTGTTTGGAATTAAGAACATTTTCATGAGAATGTTTCCTTTGTATTCAATTGTCGCCGGCACAGAGGCAAACTAAAAGGCCCATGCCTTCTGCAATGTAAGACCTCAGAGAGGAATATACAGCTAATTAGTACAAAGGAAAATAATTTTAAGTTCAAACAGTCATGCTTTAACGTACCAGTTCTGCACAAAACCCTTTTCTTTCCTTTTCTTTTTTTTTCTTTCTTGCTTTTTATGTTTACACTGAAGACCAACCTCAAATGCAACACTGAAGGCTGCTTAGGTCTATCAGCTCTGTTCATGCTGGCATATTCTGTTGTGTGCACGACAAGCAGAAGTAAATTATCTGGGAATTCTTGTTTCTTTTTTTTTTTTTTATGAAGGAGTAAAACTATGAAAAGGATCAATGGATGTTCTATTTTTAAGATGATATTGAAAAGTATGTGGCACAAGGTATTTTTTGTCTATGGCCTCAAATACTGAAAAAAAAGGCATCACCTTAAAAATATATATTCTTTTTAGAAACAACGCATTTGGGATTCTCTTTATATGACTGCTACCTACTAGGCTTTTCTGTTCCAATGTGAGGTTTACAAAGACATTTTTAAAAGAATATGAATGTAAATTTAAGATATGTATTCATATTTGTGCTACTGTGGCCTGCGTTATGATTTCTGAATATTTAATATTTTCAGTCCTGGAGGTAGTCAGCATATAAATTTATTTATAGCATTGTAGATTTCAGAAAATGGACCATGGATGTATGAGGAAAAATAAGCGAAACCATTGTGGAGAGCATGCAGAGCATAAACTTCCGTTCCTAAGAGAACAGAGTCCATGTGATTCTGTTTTCTGATTTTTACCTTTTCCATTAGGTTAGACAGTTTTCTAGACTGAGCATTGTTAAAGCAGTAGTAGCCCAAGGCAGTTAGTTCAAGATAAGACATCATGAAATCTGGAAGATATAAAGAGAAAAATGACTAAGGAATTTAAATCGCAAAGGTTTGTTGGTAGCTGTAGCTGAACTTGTTCAAAGTAATGTAGTCAGATGTAATATGTGAGCAGGGTGTCCAGACAGAACGTTCAAACAACAAGGCTGAATATTTACTTTGTGCTCTGTGTTAAGGATAAATGAATTCTCTGCTGTCAGCTTGTCTTGTGTTGTTGTGAAATCAGATCAGTGCCCAGTATTCCCAACGTGCCTAGATACAGAAAAATTTTCAAACACACACATTTTATTCTTTACTTTTCTGTTGCTATTTATTAGTTTATTAATCTGGGACAGGAGATAATGTAAAAGAGATATAAGCCAGCATCATGGCATGAAGTTCCCAAATATTTGAACACAAAAGAGATTTATACCTGAACAAAAAAATTCTTCTCTTATTAAATGTAAAAATTTATCAATCTGTCCATCCAACCACACATACCCACACTTAAAGCCCTTTAAATCCATTATGCAGTCATTTGTATAAGCACACCGTATCTATAAATTATTAATATTAATTAACACATATGTTATTGTTACAAATACATACACGTGCACATATGAATACATAATCAATGTATACCCATTTTATGGGTAATAATCCATAAAATTGTTTTGCAGTATTCCAAGGCCAATTTTGGAAAGTCCTTTGTTAATGCAGTGCTACTATACAAAACCCAGAGAAATTAGGAACTGAAAATTACAGAGAAGTAATGGGACATATAGCCTAATAAAAATGACCTTCATCCATAAACAGACCTTTGTCCTGGATCTCCTGGTTCAATGTTATGTATGTGCACATATTTTTACTGTAGTAAGCACGCTCATGTGACTTCATTCTATAATGTTCATATGTCCATAAACATGAATATATTAAAAAAATGTAACTATATAAAATCTTCTCACTGTTCACTGTTGTATGTCCAACATTACCGTAGTTTTTAATTTTGAGAGCTGTTACTATGCTTCTAATGCTGGGGAAGCAGACCCAGGGTCTTCCATCAGATAACATGGATGAAAATGAAAAAAAGATCCACATAGATATAGATTGATTTTCAGAATTGCTGCTGTATAAACCTGTTGGCTTCCTTCACCTTAAATTCTGGAGTCTCTTTCCAAAACAGTTTTGTGAACCTATACGTTCCAGTAAAGACTGTCACGCCAGCTCAACTACCTTATCAGACACCAGAAAATCTACACTGGAAGTGTGAAAGCCCCAAGGAAGAGAAAAACCTAGCCGACAAGGAAAATTCAGAAGTAAGACATAAAGACACACGAAGATGAGTTTCTCAAGTTTTGCTGATCAAAAAACTACTTACTTTTCTTGTTTGCAGATTTAAGACATATGAGCGAGCCGTCCGAGTAACATGGAGGAGACATAATGAATCGTGAACAGTGCTGTCTGATTTACTCAAGTACCTGAGCTCTCCAGTGCTTCCAAGCAACCAAAGCTTCCAACCAAAACAAGTTGGTTTTGTTCTTTTGTTTTTTACTTAACTAAGAAAATATGACTTCACTTTCAGTTGTACTGAACAGAATAAAACAATGAACAGTGCATCTTTCTGTTTTAAAGCTTACATACTTGCCTACAGTATTAATCTGAACACATGAACATTTAAGGTCATATTATACTAGATGTGGAGCTATGTCTTCTACACCCTTATTGAAACAGGTTGGGTTGGTCCCCATTTCTTAAAATATGACTAGCATGGGTGGATGTGGATGTGTGTAGAATAAGAAGAAAATGTATGACTGTTTGGCTGTATTAGGGCAGCCAATGTATAGATTGTTGCTTTTAAATCTTTTTTGCTAGGCTTTCAGAAAAAAAAAAAAAAGCAAAGCAATTCTAGTCCCAAACTCTTGAATAGTTCTGTACAGGCTGTTTCAGTGGTTTACTTTACATTACTTTGAAAATTAGGATAAATTATTGGTGTTTATACATGTGTTTTATTTCTAGCTTATTTATCGCTCTATGGGCTTGCAATTGCAGGGTGGTGCGTGCATAGTTTTCACCTGTGACTTTGACAAGTCACTGTTGGTCCATGGACCATAGGCAGACAAACACCACTTGAGATGGCCCAGTGAAGTTTTACACAGTGGTGAATGATAATAAATAGAAGTCGGAAACTGAAGTCAGAAACCTGCTAACAGCAACTTATTTTAATATGTTTGCATTTCCTTTGGTGTGACACTCTCATATAGAAAGTCTGAAGAAGTTTCATTTAATGATACCTCCTCAAAGTATATTCCCAGTTTGTGATTAAAAGACTTCCAAAACCAGTGCTTTTTTTCTATAGTTAATAGCTCACAACAAATATCTCTTATATTAATTCACTCAGTTGTCCTTTGAATTCAAGTAAACTTTAAACACATATAGCAACTTGGGACAAGGTGCTTCAACGCTTGACTATACATTGTATGAACAACTTCCTCCTTTTCACTGTTTTGAACCTGTTACCTCCCAAGTTCGTTTGATGTCCCCCTGTAAGTCGGTAAGCAATCAATCGTTATTAATTCAGTCTGAGGAGCCACTGTGGTAATGCTCTTACTTGTTCTTACTGGCTTTAAAAAAAAAATTCCTTCTCTTTTGTAACCAGTAACTCTCTTCATGCTAATATATTGTATCCTTTTCTCTCTCAACCTCTGCATTATTTAGTCCTGCTCTGAGCAAAGTTCTATGGTATAAAAAAATAGGTTGGCTTCTAAACTCTTTTGTTGCTATATTTTGATCAGCAGCTCGCTTTTTCTATGTTAAAGCAAACCAGTATGTTATTGTGCACTGGTATGATACACATACTTACATATATATATACACATGTGTAAAAACATACATGTTTCTGTAGGGGATCTGTCTACAACAGGCTAAACAGGCTGTGTCTACATTAACTTTTTTGGGTTGGAAGAGCAGTGTGGTTTTGAAGCAAATATCCTAATTGTCTCCTTATACTGTATGTTGGTTCAGTTTTCAGAAAGGGCTCACATACTATTTTATGAGTGTTTGTTCAAGTTCCTTGGTAATTATATAATTTTAAGCAATATCCATTTTTTTACAGCTCATTTGAAATTATAATGTGTTCTTACACACCATCTCATATAGCTGGTTACACTGACAGTAAGCTTACAGTATGATTTTTCCATTGTCTGTTTTGTTTCAAATGTTACTTCTCTCAGTTGTAGGACCTTGTAAAATTGCTGCTTTGAAGACTAGCAGGCCCGTGCGTAGAAAATTTTTCATTTTTAGAAAAAAAATACTACAGAAATCTAAATTAATGGAGCATCGTGTTATCAGTGGAAAAATATTCAACAAGAACTAACAGGAATACATTGAAATCTCATAAGGATAACAGATACACCTTCTATTGATTCCCTTTACTGTATGTTTTTTATTAGTTCTGGAAGTGTAACTGGCTACTGATGTCAACAAGTAAAGTACCAGTTTGAGATAGTTGCACTGAAGGAAAGGACATATACATGCAACTTAGTCCTTAGCTATAAAGGCAAAATTCTGCATCAAACTGGTAATTTTGCCAGTCATGCTTTATTAAAAAATTATTTTGCCCATAGATAGTGTCATAGGTCACTGATTTATTTCTACTAGTGATTTTCATGATAATGCACGAGGGCCTAACCTATTTATTGCTGGAACTATAGGCCTGAAATGTTCCAATGCTGTCACTGAAATGTCTGTAGGAGGCAGTTTGTCATTAGTGACTGCTTTAAAGTGGCCACGTTATTCCAGCTGAACTTTGTGTGACTTTTTGTTATAATGCTTGTTTGTCTGACAGAAGAATTTTATCTGCCCCTTTGGAAGTTGCTTAAATGTGTTCTGCTGTTTTGTGGATCATCCTCATTTGAAAGTACGCTCAAGACACAGTGTAGGTTCAAGGACTGTTCATTCATTAACCTCTATTTAGAGATTTGGAAGATAAATTCATGCGGATTCTTCTAGAACTGACTGCAGTTTTCTGCTGATGCTGTTGTATACAATAATCCTGAGAAAAGGAAAGTGTTTACTATATTGTAATGTAAACAACTCCAAACCAACCAAAACCAAAAATACCCAACTTTTGAGTTTTTTGTAAAAAAGTCCTATTTCCTATAGATTTCCAGGGTGGCGATTCAGCTTCTCCATACGTTGTGTTAATATGTAATACACAGTTCCCACAATAGGGAAGAAGCAGAAAAATATTACTGCTTTGTCTTTTTAAATCTTCTCTTTTCAGTAGCATTTTGCAGTTTTGACACTTGCACAATATAATTTTTTCTTCAGTGCTTAACACTTAATCCCTCTAATGTGTTCAGCTATCCCTGATTTTGTATAAGCACAACATAAAACTATCAAAACTCAGTGTATTTATACAGAAAATAAATAATACCACTTTGTCCTTCATGAAAGGTAAGGACAACACAAAGCAACAATAGTTGAAGGTGTATGTCCTTTCAACACATACTTTGCTGGGACTTCATGAAATGCAGTGAGTATTAAAAGAAAAATAGCAGGAACTTTTTATCAAGAGTTTTAAAAAAATTCTCAGAAGACATGAAACAACAAATGATGAAATTGAAATCCAGTGAGTGAGCATTTGACTTATGAATTAGCTATTGTAAGTTGAAAGGCTGAATACATTAAATAAGAACTACCCTAGTCAGGAAGAACGTAAAATACCAGAAGGAGGCTTAGACATCCGACAGTTTGAAGTATGAGCCATAAATCTTTAAATCTTTACGTCCACATCACATGATGGACAAACTGTAGGGCTGGAGCCTGTTCCCAGTCTCTGTCTGTTCTTGGGGAATAGGGTTACTAGCATTCTTGTTGAAATTCACAGTGGTTTCTCTTTTCCTACTGAAACAGCCATTCCACCCCCAGCACGCACACCCCCAGGAACTCTCCCAGCCTCCCATGTCTGCCCTTTCACTTTCAGGCCAGCACCTTGCCCGTTTGTAGAGAAGGTTGGTGGAGTGTGTCAGAAAACACCGGAAGCCAAACCTTTGCTTTTTTTTTTTTTTTTTTTTTTNCAGCTGCTACCATCACTGGAACTTTACCAACACTTTTTTGTGATCAGCTGTTAGACAGTTCAAAACTGAACCTTAAATAGTTCTACAAATGTTACTGATTCACTTTCTGGGACCAGTCAAGAACAGAGAAGTGGAAGAAGGCTGCGAGTGTGGAAGGAGGGAGGAGAGGGAGGGAGAAAGCGGGAAGCAGAGGTTTGTATAGGAGAGGGAATATATTCCTCTTATGTTCCTCAAACAGTGATGGCTCAAAACTCAAATGTAGTTTACTGGTGGTTTTGTAGCAAAATTAATATGAATAGGACACCAGCCAACAGAATGGAGAAAATCTTCAGCTTGGGGAGCTGCTGGCTGGCAGTGGTACAGTGGTCCTCCAGAAGAGGATGGTGCACATCCACAGGGTGGCCTTGCAAAACCATAGCAGACCTGTTACCTTGAATTTCAGATAGTTTTCACTAGCAAACAGTAGCAAACTCACACAATGTTGGTTTTGCAAGTGCTGTGCTGCAGCCGCTGAGGACGTTCCTGTCAGTCTTTAAGAGGCATTTGTACAATGCCCTTAATAACATGCTTTATCTTTTGGTCAGCCCTGAAGTGGTCAGTCAGTTGGACTAGATGATCATTGTAGGATGCTTCTGACTGAAAATATTCCATTCCATTCCATTCCATTCCATTCCATTCCATTCCATTCCATGCTAAGATTTGGCTATGTTGGAGAAGGAAATGATGACATTCAAGCCACCTCAGCATACCAGATATTTGTGAGGCCACCAAGTGTAGGGGTCATTGATCAAAAATGTACCTGTTGTTGATTTTGCCAGGTCTGTAGAGTAAGTGAGTGCCTGCTTGCCTGCCATCACCAAATCTGCCCTTTGCCATGGGGAAGCTGTGGCTGCCGGAACAGCTTTACCCACTGTCAAAGGTTTAAATGACAGAGAGCACAGCTTTCCCCTGTGAAGAAAACAGTAGGGGCAGCAATAGTGAGGGACACACGGCAGTACAGAGATGGTGGCTGAAGGGACAAGTGGTCACTCCAGGCTGCTGTAGGGAGAGCGCTGGTGAGGTCTGGCAATGATGGAGGTGCAAGGGAGGCATGAGATTTGAAAGGGCAGGTCTTTGGGCAGGTCTGGTGGCACAAAGCTCTTCTGCTGCTCTTCCTGGCTGGGGGCCACCCTGTGCTGACTGGCCCAGGAACTGAAGGATGCTTCTCAGGGGCCTGCCAAGAGATGAGTGGATGTAACCTAACGCTTCAGTGAACACCCTGGCTCTGCCCTGGGGTTGGAGTGGAGAATTATGTTTAATGTTTAGGATCTGCTAAAGCATTTTAAACCAAATGAATGAGTGAGATCAAATTTATGATCCATCCTTTCTACTGGAATAAGTTTCTGCATTTTGTTTTCTTGCATCTGAAGAAGGAAGCCCTGAGGGTAAAAATTTAGACTTCAGAAATATGCAGAGTTTAATAGTTGCAATGATAGTGCTTTTTCCTGAAGGATCTGAATGCATTTAACTTCCTAGAAAATAATTGCAGATTTCAATTATATAATAAACACCCTTTTCATTTAGCTTATGCTATATTTTTCCTTGACTTTTTAAATATAAACAGCTACACAGAGGAAAGGATTTGTAGGAAACACAGTTTGGTTCTGAAAATTTGAGGAATAGCAAAAGATTATTGGAGCAGATTCTTCTGTGCTGAAAAATAGAAATCCCGTCAAAACTATTTACTAGCAGAAGAAAGTGTTGGCTTTTTCAGAATTTTTAACTTTCTCTTAGAAGTGCAGGCTTTGGCTGTATTTAATAATTTGGCTTGCTTTGAAAAAAGGTGGAACATTTTATTAAAAGTTTGCTGTATGTTGCTCTTCTGTTTGCAATGAAGTCTTGCTAATGAGTGACAATGTTTTCCATCCAGATCTGCTAATGA
Source organism: Himantopus leucocephalus (assembly GCA_003993805.1). NCBI lineage: Eukaryota > Metazoa > Chordata > Aves > Charadriiformes > Recurvirostridae > Himantopus > Himantopus leucocephalus. The sequence goes on along the minus strand of RSEF01000001.1, from coordinate 117,698,767 downwards.
GTGTTTCCATGGATGTGAACTCATGTAGTGACTGAGAATAAGTCCTTCAGAAACTTATCTCATAAAGTGTTACTTATATCAAGACTATCTCCAAAGGGAAAATAAATAAGTGTCTATGTTTAATCTTAATGCTAGCAATGTAGCAGTATTTGATTACTTGATGTGGTAAAATTGAGACTGAGTAAGACTAAGTGAATGGCTGATGTCAACACGGAAACAAAAGTGTGGCTTCATGAATTGAAAGTATTGGTCAGAAGCCACCGAGCTGTAGCATAGTAGCTTGGCTTGCAACAAAATGGGAAAGAAGGATAGTTGGGATTTCATTCTTTAGTCTCTAGCCCTGATCTAGTTTAATTTTCTAATACTCTTATTTTCAGTGCAAGAATATCTATTCCTAGTTTTAAACAGTAATATCACCTTTTCTTTGTCTCCTACCAAAAATCTTTGGGCTTAATTACAGCCTAGGTAATTTAAACAAACAGAAGATCTGGTTATTTTCATTTTCTTTTGTGGACCTATAAGATGTATATGCATTGAATGAGTCGAAAACTCTGCAAATAAACTACAGATTTTAATGAACTCATATTTAATTTACTATCTTTTAAAAAATGTCCTGTTACCCAACTGGATGGTGCAGTTTGTCCTGTGGTTTTTAAAAAAAGAAGATTAATCTGATTGTTTCCTGTGTTTAATATGTTCTTAACTGGTTGCTATGACAATCCTCTCCTCTTCTATTTTCTTCCTCCCTTGTAGGCTTATCTCTTTTTGATTCTATAGAGGGAGTTTGCCAAGGTAAGAAGTAAAAAGTTTCTCCTTTTTTGGTTTTTTTTTTTTCTATACTTCAAGGGTTTTGTATTTTGAAAAAAGTATTACAGCCAAAGCCTTAGATTTCCAGTGTGTCTGTCCTTATTCTGCCTTTTAAGATTTAAAAATGAAATATGCAGGATTTTAGTCTGTACAAAAGACACAAGCAATAATTTTTCACTTAACAGAAACTAAATGTTCTTGTTGTCATGAATCAAACTTCTGATGACTATGAAAATTATTTCTTTAGGAACTTACCATAGAAAATATGACATGTACAAAGCCCAGAGTGCCTATGCAGGGTAGTTTAAGCAGCTATTTTACTCAGCTGCCCAGCAGGAGTTTCAGTGGTGTGATTATGCAGAGAATCTCACAGAAATCTATTTTCAAAAAGTGCTTGACGAAAAGAGCAATGTAGCTGGAAGGAAGAATAAAGCCTGGTTTTACTCTTTGTTAAGCCAGATTTGCTTGTTTCTTGTTCTCAAATGTTGAAAGTGTGGATACTTTAGAATTTGAAGTGAAGTTTAAATTTTAGTTCTCTGAAAGTTCTTGAAACAATTTACCTAAATCATTTTGTTAGCAAAATGCCTTTAACAGGTTTAGGGACCATCTTCTTAAGTGTTGGAAGGATGTGGTTCTGGGAAGATACTACTTGAAGTTTTTGAGTGAAGGGGTAAAAGCAAGAAGAGGTTTAGTCTGTTCTTTCTTGTATAAGTAGGGAAGGTGTGCTGTCAGATTGACAATTCTGAAGAAAGAAGGAAAAATATTTTTAACAATTCCCTCATCCTTTTTGTTTATAAATCTCAACTGTGCATTTGTATCATTCTTCTCTTCTGCTTTTCTTACATTTCACTTGGTCTTTTAAACTCAGAATAAACTACCTATTCTTTGTTCTGAAATACTTTTTTCCTGTTTTTATTTATGATCTTTACCAGAGATTCCTTAGCATCTTCACCTTCAGATCCAACTTCTTCCTGCAGAAAGCCGAGAAATGTTGAAAAAGGAAGTAAAATAAACATCATTAAACATGTAATACAAAAGGATTGGAAAGTATGTCTAGTAAACTAAAGTTTTCTTACACTTGAATTTACCTTAAAAGCTACTCTTGACCTCTGTAACTACTGATTAGTTTGCTACCTTTTCGTAATGTGCCTGGGAAAGTTTTAGGATAAGAAGATAAGGGTGGTCACACTGGATAATACTAAAGATTCAGTGACGTAGGACCTGATAGTGGCCATTAGTAGATGTGGATCGAAGAGTATAATAATGGCACTGCATACAAAATTTCCTCTCAAAGTCCAAAAGTTTTTGGCTCAAGAAGTTCCTGTGCCAGTGGTTATTTCTTTTCATATAAGGTGTGACTTAACCCCTAGGAGGCATCTGAATTTTCAGCGTTCACATCATCCTTCTTTGAGAAATTCCACAGCTTAACAGTGAGATGATCCCTTGTTTTGTGTTTTGCATTTTGCACTCAACACCTGCTAACTTTTTTATTTCTTATATAGGAAGATATAATAATTCCTTCATCATTCTGTTTATACCACTCTTGATTTTATTGATCTCTATTGTATCTCCTATTATTTTTAACTTTTTACAATCAGGAGTCCTAATTGATTAAATCAATTCATACCTTTCACATCCTTGTTGTCCCTGCCTGAACCTTTATCACTTCCATGTTAATTTCTCCAAGTTGCAGAAGATTGGACCTGTATACAATTTCAAGTTGTGGGTGTATTACGGATTAATACAGGGGTATAACAGTTTTTCTTTCTTTTATATTTGTCTTTTTTCACCCACCACCAAGCATCCAGTTTAGAACCGCTATCCCTCCAAGATCTCATTCCCGAATAGGAATTGTCATCTTAGAGTTGATCATTTCATATATCAAACTACTATTATTTTTGTGCAACACTTTACACTGACCTATCTTGAATTTCAACTGCTACTATCATTAGCTACTGTCTCCTTTGATAGGCCCTTTGACAGTGGTTCACTCAGCCATAATCGGTACCACCATTGTTAATAACTTGGTATCATCAGCAAATTTTGCTGTGCCCTTTTCCAGATCACTTATGAATATGCTGAAAAGTAAAAGGACTTTTCCTTTGCTATGAAAACTTCCCATTTACTAATAACATTTTTTTCCTTACTTTTAACCAATTATTTATCTATGGAAAGTCTCTCGTTTCATGACTGCACATTTTCCTTAAGAGCCTATGGTGAGAGCTTTTCTGAAATTCATGGAGTTCAGCATTAATAAGGCTTCTTTTATCCACCTGCCTTTGACTCTTTTTAAAAAAATCTAACAATCTTTGAGCCCAGACTTACCCTTCGAAGGGTGTCTTGATTTTTCTTTTCCTGTTTGTGCAGCAGTCCATCAGTTCCTTGATAATGCTTCTACTCATTTTCTAGGTAGATTTGTCAATTTACAGTTCTATGGATGTCAGATCCCCAAAACCTTTAAAATATTGATTAGATATTTGGTCACCTCCCATTCATTACATGTGAATGCAGAGAAGTTATACACAACAATTAGTAAGCAAGGTATTTTATTCCTGAATTGTGCTAAAAAGCTGGATGAATATCGTATGAACCTGACAATTTGTTGCCATTCGTTTTTAATCTATTCAGTCCACAATCTCTTCTCTGCACTTTGATTCAGATCCTCTGCTGAGAAAGACTAGAGTGAGATCTGAATTCGAAAACAAACAAAAAACCAAACAAAAATCATTTAATCTTCCTGATTTCATGTTATATTTTACTAGTTCTGGCCCCCAGATGTTCTTCACAGATTTCTTGCTCTGATACATTTCAGAAAAGGATCTATTGTTTTTGTGATGATATAGAGGAACTAATGATCTAGTTGCTCTTAAAGCAGCATATGTTTAATAGCTCTATCTCAATTCTTTCTTATAAAGAGTCTTTTAACAACTGTTCTATTTGTCTGACAAAAAAAAAGGAAGATATGTCTTGCAGATATTTGGGAGACAATACACATTAATGCAAAGCCAGAATGGAAAATGTTTCTGCATGTTCCTATAGCACTACCAGTTAATTTGTATGTGGATGAATTTGGAGTGTGAGCAATGGTGCTCAGATATGTTGAAGAAAGTTGAGTCACAGATATTTTATTTTGTGTTCAATTGTTCTTCACATTGAGCTTTTCAGACTGGACACTTGTTCTCAGGCATTTGGTAAATCCAAAAGAAACATTGATTCCCTACTCTCAGCTGGCAGAAGAATAAACTATGTTTATTTTCAGATTTGGAACATCGTTTGAGTTACCAATCCTACAAGTCCTAAAGCAGTGTCTTACCCATTTCCTACCTAATCATAACCTACAGAGCCCCTTTGGAGAGCACAATTTGCTTTTCTTTTAAGTTGCTCCTTTCCTACCTTCCCAGGCTGGATGAGATCCATGAGGTAGCTACTGTATGGCACAAGAGCAAGATAACCAATGGACCGATGAGCCATACATGTTTCTGTGAACACAAATCATTTTGCCATGCTGGAGACTGTATCGTAGAATCACAGAATCATGGAATGGCTTGGGTTGCAAGGAACCTTTAAAGATCATCCAGTCCAACCCCCCTGCACAAATCATCAGTTTTGGCACAGGAACAGTATGTTTAAGTTTATTACTGACATTGTGCTATACAGATAGGCAAAGCACACTCTATTTTATGAATACAGTTTCTTGCCTGTATCATACAACTGTCCTGTTTTTCTCTGCTTTAAAGAAAGGCTAGATTTTCTCACAGCTGTTTTCTGTAATTCAAAGGCTCATATTTTAGAGAACTGTTTTATTTTTCCTTTGCTGTAGTTAAATTACGTAAATTGACACCTTTCAGAATCTATTTCTCCTATTTAAGAGTCCTCTGTGGTAGTTCTTTGTTTCTTGTGTGAGCATTATCCCAGATTTACTGTAGACATCGTAACAAAGGGTAGGCAGCTGTAGCTGTGCTTTTCTAATGTCAAACAATCTCTGTCAGCATGCCTGTTCTTCCTGTCTAGATTATTTTTGTTTGTGTTTGGTTTTCTGTTCATAGTGGAGCCACGAGGGGTATAACACTAGCCCACCTGCAATGTCTAAACCCTTACGTAGTTGAGTTTCTCAGCGTGCCTGTAGAAAACCAAAACATGCAAATCCCATATTGGATGGCTAGCACAAATAAGGTTGGTTTCCACAGTGCAGTTTTGAACAATTCTAAGTATTCCTGTCATGTTGCATTTTACATAACATTGCCATTATACGTGGAATACATTTAGACATCTCAGAGGTGAACATAATGGATGTCATGATGAGGAATTAGAAACCGTTAGGAATGCTTGCTGGCCCTAGTGAGATCAGAAATACAAAGAATCAATTAATAGCTCTGCCAGTCAGTCTATCATGCAGATCTCAGTAAGGGAGATAAAGCATTTTTGTCAAGGTAACAATCACATCTCCAGGTTGACCTGATAAAAATGCTGTTTACACATTTCTTCTTAAATGAACTGTATATCTCGCATGCTTGCTTTTTCATTCCTTTCCTAACTGAATTAAAAAGAAAAAATAATCAAAATTTCTTCTAAAGCAAAGTTTCCCCAGCCTACACCTGGCTTCTGGAGTGATGGTGGGTTTATGCCTTTGCTCAGGCTCAGGCTTCTCCTGAGATCTGAGGGTAAGTGGGAAGAAGGGGTAGGACTCCTGCTTTTCTAAAATTTGCTTTGCTAAATTTGGAGTTCTCATGATTTTTGAATCACAGTTCTTTAAATAGATGGAAATTATGCTTGCAGGAGAGTTAGCAGCTCCCGCTCCTGCTGTGCTTGCAGGCGAGTGGGACCACAGAGCTGGGAGCTAACTTCCCGCAGAGCCGAGTCAGCAGCCAGAAGGCAGCAGGAGCCCATTTTTGTGGGGAAAATGGGATCCTTGCCCCTGCAGGAGGCAGGACATTTAGCTGAGTGCTGAGTTCACCAGGAACTGAGAAACAGAAGCAGCCATTTTTCACAGAGAGGAGATGCTGCTGTGCAGCGGGTTGGTGACAGCTGACTCCTCGGAGAGGCCCTTCCAAAGCACCTTTAAGAGTGCAACTACCCCAGTATTCCCTAAACGAGCAGTGGCACTGTGATGTCAAAAAAACTCAACCCAAACCCTAGAAAAGGTATCACATTCCTGCTCATTACTGAGCCTACCCACACAATGGCTTCCTAGGCACACGTTGTGCTCTATACCCTGCTTCATATGTTGTTTTTTGCTTAAAAAACATGGCAAGTTCATGATAAACTATGCAACAAAGTCAAGTGATGTGAGAGATTTACATTTCCAAAGTAAACTGTGTCTTTTTTATACACATAGGAACCTCCTCAAAGCATTCAAGACAGATTTTTAAAGAAGTTAGGTCTGTATGTGGATATTCAAGTGACTATGCTATCCTCCCTTTCTTCCTTTGGCCATGCATAAATGTTTCCACAGCTGAAAATCATCTGGAAGTGATATCCAGAAGCCTACTGACATCTGTGTTACTACCTCTTTCTGCTCTCATTTGGGTACAAAGTCCTTCCAAATCGTAGTTTCTCAGCAGGACAGGATAGGTCTGTGAGTCTTTCCATGATATTGAAAGCTGTGAGTACTAAAAGCTAAGCTGTGATGCAGATGCTCTTCACAGGATGGATGTTTTACATTTCTCGTGTAATCTGGTACACCAAATTGAATGGGACCTGAAATGGTGCCCTTATGAGTCATACCAAGATGCTGGTTCCTCCAGCTACTGGCAGGCAGGTGTCATGCTATGATGGTGCAGTGACTGGGCTGGCCACTTCCCAATGCTGCAGGAGTTCTGTCCAGTGACTTTTACATCACAGGTGAGTAAAATTTGTGCAATAGTATATCATTTTGGAATTAAGCAGGAAGGTAAATTTAACTTTAAGCTGGAAAAAAAAAAATCTTACTGCCTTCTGTATATTTGGTTTTTTGAGTGGGATTAAAAAAAAAACCTAGGTCAGTATGCTTTGTAAATAATGATGCAGTTCCTCTATAGAACCTTTCATAGAGGTTTTTAGGTACTTTATCAACTTTTCAACATTGTATGTAAATTATCATTTTTATCACTTAAAAGAATGCATAAACAGTTGTTGTAATCAATAGGAAAACTCATTTTAATTCCCATTCTTTGACAAATGCTTGCTTGCTAGTGTAGGAAAGGGAAAGACTTATTTTAATCTTGTTTGTTGGCTTTCAAATAATCACCCTGATAACATTTGAAGGTGACTTGGAAATATATTAGATTTCGATTTTGTATATGCTTTTGGTGGTTACTCTTGTGGATCTATGTAAAAACATCAATAGGTATTCAGCATTTTACTGAAAACTTTTTTCCTGCTCTTTACTGTAGGTAAGAAAGATTGACCTAAATAATTCCTTCATAGGAGACTGTAGAATGTGGGACATGCAGAGCCCATTGCAGCTTTTCTTGGGTATTCTGAATTGATTCAAATAAGCCATTAAGCCCTCAAATAATTGGAGATGCTCTCAGCCCAAATAACTAAAATGAAAATCAACTCTAATGACATGATCAAATGTGTTGCCAAAAACATCATAATAACAAATTGTTTTGCTTTGAATGCTGTGTTTTATTGAAAAATACTTTCACTTAGAATATTCCAGTGATGTGTCACCTAGATTCCACCTTAAAGCTTTCATTTTATCTTTCTCTATGTAGGTTATAAAGTGAACAGCATTTGGATCAGAAGTCTCATTGTGCATATTAATCTGAGGGGGATTTTTTCACTGTTCATACGCAGGTTTTGAGACAATGATTTAAAAAGGCTGATGGGATTTTTGGTATGTCCTCTAAGAATAGTTAGTATAATTGCCATGAATTTGGCCAGGTGTAGCAAAATAATGTTTCAGGCGAAGAACTAAGTGCAAAGCTTTTTACACAATAATTTTCTGGGTAAGGTTCAACAGAATGAAAACTCATCAGAAACCCTGCTGGGATTCCATCAGCAAGCATTTATTTGCAGTTGCTGGTACACCTGCTTACACAGTAATAATACACCAGTGAGTTAAGTCACTATGCCAATGCAAATTAGCTTTATTTTGAATCAAACACTAGATTTTAAAAAATATGATGAGTAAAAAAAAACCTGTAATACCCCTAGATGCATGCAGGAAACTGATGGGACAAAAAAAATAATTGCACATTTATTCTGGCCTTTTCTATTGCTGCACTTCTGTATGCTGATATATCCCATAAGAGTACCTCGTCTATTTATAGTATGTATCTGGAACATATGCTTTTCTCCTCTGCTATAACTAGATTTTCTTTAGCCAAAGCCTTGCCATCTGCAATATTATTTTTTTTTTCAAAGATCATCCAGTATTTCAGTCTGGGGAGAAATTTCTCAAAGTGGTCTTACTGTCTATTTGTTTAATACGATTTCCCCTTACCCCCAGATGGACTCTGGTTTTCATAAGAGCAGTTCATCTTGTATGTGCTTGTTTTTGGTGATGTGATCACTAATCTTAAAAAGGGATCTAACATTATGCAATGAATTTCTCAGTGCCACAGACTGATTTCTGATGTTTGAACCTTAACTCCTCTTTTTTAAAAAAACAAAACAAAACATTTTTCAGACAATAAACACTTTACTTTGCGTGCTGGGATTATCAAGGTATCATGGGAGAATCAGGTGCCCAAAACTCACTGAAATCTAACCTCTCTTATAGTCCTTTGAAAATCTCAGCCATTGCCAGCAGGCATGCAGTGATCACAGTGATGAGGTGTGGGATTTTGAACCTGAACAGAATAGTAAGAATTTGGATGTCGAGCCACGTAACAACAATAGAGCTCTAAATTTCATCCTGTCTTTCAATCTTCAGCGTATTACAAATTTATTCAAACATTCTCTTCCCTTAAGTGCTTTTCCTTTGTTTCCAGAAACTAAGCACAGATCTACCCTGGATTCTGCCAGCACAGCTATTTCAGTCAGGAGTGTGAAGGCAAAGCTGTGGTGACAGAAGAGCAAGCAAGACACTTGTTCTGGCACTGAGGCCCCTGGCATCTTGTGTGAGCACATACAGAGGGTAACAAATGCTCAGGAAACAGCAAGCTCATGCGTAGCTTGCTCTCTTTTTGCAGAGAGAGGTGGTTGTTGGTGCATTAGCAGGGGCCCTGCATGCATCTGCCTGAGTCTGCGTGGTAAAATAACATCGCTCCCCCATCAGTTCTGGGTTCTGGAGCCCCAGTTGTCTGCCCCACAGATACTAGTTCACTCCAGGATTTCCCTTGAAGGAAATATGGAGGTTCCCTCCTAGGCAAAATCCAGGGTTGTTCTGGTGGTAGATTAAATCACTGTTGTAAGTACTTCTTTACCAGATAATACAGATGAGACTATGTCTGCTTTGGCCCTCTCTTCTTTTCACAGTCCTCCAATACCATCCCAGGAGACTGTAAACTCAAGTATTTTGTGTTTTCTCATGAAAGTATCCTGTATTACTTACTTAAAAAAACAAAACAAAACAAAACAAAAAAAAAACCACAAAAAACAACCAACCAAAAAAAACAAACTAAACCCCCCCAAACCCCAGCAACCCCACCCCCACCTCCCCCAACAATACAAAAACAGCAACAAAAGATCACAGGCTGACCTTGCTTGATCAGAGGTTTGGACTAGATGATCTCAAGAGGTTCCTTTCAACCTCAGCCATTCTTTGATTCTACTCCATGCGCCTTCCACCTAAATACAAAGCTATGCATGTCAGGACAGTAATACCAAAACTGCTGTTCTATCCGCTCTGGAATATTTTTGCTATTGATGGCAGGACTACATAGGGTTAGGCACAAGATGGATTCAAAGGTAACATAAGTGTTGGATGTGGAGTGACACCAACTCTCTTTGACTTCAGGAGATGTGTGGAGACATTTACCTCCCATTTTCCTTTGTGGTGATCTCCGAGCTATGACAGCTTGTCACTATTCATTTCTACTTTTTAAATGTGAGGTTTTCAGATGCCAAGGATATTGGTTAACTTGTGTACTGCTCTTTCAGTCCTACTAGGAAACTGCTGTTGGCCTCAGTGCTGATTATTCACATGAAAAGATGCCAGATCTCACCTTTAAACTATACTCGAAATTTGTCCACAGGTAATTGATTTGCCAGTAGCTAAATAAATAGAAGGGATTGTACTGTACGTGCAGGCAGCCTTTGATGTGCCACAGGGCTGTCTGTTTCATCAGGAAACCAAGTGAACCACTGCAGAATTTGTGTCTTGAACCAGTTTCATTTCATGCTGCTCTAGGAGAGTTCTTGATTCCATGGGAAAAATCAGCGTCACAACCTCATGATGACTATGCGCTGGAACAGATTTGTCTTAGAATCATAGAACTGTTAAGGTTGGAAGGGACCTTTAAGATC